>JAUKNK010000108.1:1935000-1975000 GCA_030765055.1 Mantis religiosa | reverse complement strand
TTACTTACTTACTTACTTACTTACTTACTTACTTACTTACTTACTTACTTACTTACTTACTTACTTACTTACTTACTTACTTACTTACTTACTTACTTACTTACTTACTTACTTACTTACTTACTTACTTACTTACTTACTTACTTACTTACTTACTTACTTACTTACTTACTTACTTACTTACTTACTTACTTACTTACTTACTTACTTACTTACTTACTTACTTACTTACTTACTTACTTACTTACTTACTTACTTACTTACTTACTTACTTACTTACTTACTTACTTACTTACTTACTTACTTACTTACTTACTTACTTACTTACTTACTTACTTACTTACTTACTTACTTACTTACTTACTTACTTACTTACTTACTTACTTACTTACTTACTTACTTACTTACTTACTTACTTACTTACTTACTTACTTACTTACTTACTTACTTACTTACTTACTTACTTACTTACTTACTTACTTACTTACTTACTTACTTACTTACTTACTTACTTACTTACTTACTTACTTACTTACTTACTTACTTACTTACTTACTTACTTACTTACTTACTTACTTACTTACTTACTTACTTACTTACTTACTTACTTACTTACTTACTTACTTACTTACTTACTTACTTACTTACTTACTTACTTACTTACTTACTTACTTACTTACTTACTTACTTACTTCCTTCCTTCCTTCCTTCCTTCCTTCCTTCCTTCCTTCCTTCCTTCCTTACTTACTTACTTACTTACTTACTTACTTACTTACTTACTTACTTACTTACTTACTTACTTACTTACTTACTTACTTACTTACTTACTTACTTACTTACTTACTTACTTACTTACTTACTTACTTACTTACTTACTTACTTACTTACTTACTTACTTACTTACTTACTTACTTACTTACTTACTTACTTACTTACTTACTTACTTACTTACTTACTTACTTACTTACTTACTTACTTACTTACTTACTTACTTACTTACTTACTTACTTACTTACTTACTTACTTACTTACTTACTTACTTACTTACTTACTTACTTACTTACTTACTTACTTACTTACTTACTTACTTACTTACTTACTTACTTACTTACTTACTTACTTACTTACTTACTTACTTACTTACTTACTTACCTACTTACTTACTTACCTACTTACTTACTTACTTACTTATTTATTTATTTATTTATTTATTTATTTATTTAGCCATTTATTTTCTTGTTTATTTACTTAATATATACATATATATTCTCTTTTCAAAGAATGCATCCAACAAATCTTTATTTGGGTATGCGAGCAGGGAAAGATTTAGCAGATTTTTCCATCAACCGTGTTGCTGGACGACGAAATACGCTTATCCAACCGTTCTTCTTTTTCTGTTTGGTTTGGTCTTTTAAAATGTGCACCAGACTATTCAGTCAGGATGTTTGTGCTCAGCTCTGAAACATTCAGGCCGGTTTCAAAATGTTCATACTGCACCACTGTTAACCGAAGTTTTCATTCTAAAATAAAGAATAATTACGTTTCTTTTAATTTTAAAATTCGATTTTCAGATAGCAATGTCTAGTGGTTAGTGGAGAAAAATTGGGTGAGAATTAAAACCAAATTGAAATTCTCAAACTGAATTGGAGCACTTTGTGTGAAGCACAAAGAACTTCTGCCTCCAAGAAGTGCCTGTCAATTCTTTGAAATTAACAGCACACACATAGTAGCATAGCCTTTGAAATAGCAGATACCAACTACAGAGTTCTAAATCTAAAACCTAACGGAACACTCGGCGTTCCGCCTCTCCCGCAACCTTGTTGGATTCTCCGGTTACCAGCTGTCGTTTAGCGCGGGGGTTGGCGGTGCACCATCCATTCGCCAGTATTGTACCGGCCACCAATATGAATAGGCGCTTGACTCTAGAACAACACATTGTTGTGTGTAAAGTTTATTATAAATGGGAATTACCAAGACGTGTTTCCAGAGAGTATATTCAAACGTTCCCTAGTGAAGTGCTTCCTTCCAGATTTACAATTCACGAGATTGTGAAGAAATTCAAAATCACTAGTACTACGGCAAAGAAAAAATGAAAACGTAGACGTACAGTATTAACCGAGGAAAAGTTAGACGACATAGGCGTATGTTTTGAACGTTCACCGAACATATTCATCCCAAAACTAACACAACAGATTGGAATTTCAGTGTATTCTGCACATAGAGCAACTAAATTATTAAAACAAAAAAGTATGCGTACAAATGTCCATGGTTTAAAACAAAGTGACCTCGGCTCACGAATGCATTATTTTGAATGGGTTGTTCCATCAGTGAATGACAGTTCAATTGATTCACAGCTCCTGTTCTTTTTCAATGAGGCGTAGTTCCACATCGGGGTCGTATCAACACTCATAATATCGTTACTGGTCTATGTAAAACCACATCGCGTTCAAGAAATCACTCAATAAGATAGCAAAGCTAAGGTGTGGTGTGCTATCAGCGCTAGACACATAATTGGTCCAATATTCTACGAGCAGAGTGTCAATTTAGAGAGGTACCGAAATGGTATTTTGATCCTATATTATCATGAACTGACAGAAGAAAAGAAATCATATGGGTGGTTTCAACAACATTTTGTTATTGTCCATAGAGCAGGGGAGTTCACAAATAATATTAGGGAAGTGTTTAAAGATAGAGTGAATGCTTTTGAATAACCCTCTCGCTCCCCGATCTAACAGTGTGTATGTGTGTGTGAGAGAGAGAGTGTGTGTGTGTGGGTGTGTGTGTGTGTGTTTGTGTGTGTGCTTTTTTGGTAATTTACGTCCTCCAACGTTGTCATATCGGACGATGAATTGAATGGGTGAAATGATGCTCAAATGATCCCAGAGTCCATAGATCTTAGCGTTACCCGACATTCGTCTTTTAGGATAAGGGAAAACCCCGGGAAAAACCTTATCCAGGTAACTCACCCGGACGGAGATTCGAACTTGGGACCTCTTGAACGTGAGCCTGAGAAGCTATCACCACGCGACCTAAGCGGGCGTATGTGTGTGTATGTGTGCGTGTGTGGGTGTGTGTGATTTTCACTTTGGAGTAACCTGAAAGGCAACGTTTACGAGAAATAATACATTGGAAGAACTAGAACAAAATATTAGAAATGAAATTGGAAACATTACAGTGACCTAACTTAATCGTTCGAATCATGTTCTTCCTGTATAAAACTTGTTTAGCCGAGGGTGGATGACATTTTCAGCAGCCTCTATAACATAAGAGAGTTATATATGCTTTACTCGCGGAGTTTAGCTAAGAGAAAAGCCGGCTTTAGCACACCCAATCGTGCATAGACGAAATGTCCTCCGGCCGTTAAGGTTTAAATGAAGAACCCCGTATAACTTTATATAAACCATGTGGGGTTAAATGATGTTTTAAGTGATGTGTTCAGAGTAAATGTTCAGAGAGAATGAGTTAGCGAATCTGAAATACGAAGAGGAAACGGAATTAACGGGGAAAGTTGGAAAGGAAGTGCAGATATGCGAGAAACCAAACCTGCCTTCGCCTACAAAGTAACACCACAATAAACAGAACGTAAACGGCACATGGGACTATCCGAAAACCGAACCTTACACATTACTGAATGGCTATCTTACTGAATGTACTATACAGCGCAAGAATTTTTTTTTTTTTTTTTTTTTTTTTTTTTTTTTTTTGTAATTTACTTCCTCCAACATTAAGTCATACCGGACGACGAATGGAATGGTTGAAATGATGCTCAAATGAGCCCGGGGTCCATGGAGCTTAGAGTTACCCGACATTCGTGTTTCAGGATAAGGGAAACCCCAGAAAAACCTTATCCTGGTAACCCACCCTGGCCGAGATTCGAACTCGGGAGCTCTTGAACTTGAGGCAGACATGCTACCACCAGCTGCCGAGGCGGGCAACAAAATAATGTATCACATTCTATAAGATGTTATAGTTTAATCCAAACTAACCCCAGTTACTGCTTTTGAATGCCTTTCCTTTCGCATAGTGATGATACTTTACGAGATTTCAGAATAATTCTGTCGGCTGCGTAGCATTCTCATTTTGTACCTGACAAGACGCCACTTCTTTTGCTTCCGTATTTATTCTATTCTGACATCCCTCCTATTGGATTCTTCTTCCCTTCACGTTTTTATTTCTTATTTTGGCAATTCTGTTTCACTCATTTTCCCCCATTCTTACCAATTTTTCCCATTTTTTTTACCAATTCTTCTTTCCCTTTACATTACCTTTAGTTTGGCCCCTACAGTGTACTCGCCTCCCTTTGATCGATTTTGAATTGGTTGACCGACTACAGAGTTATAAGCTGAACGTGGCTTCTGATCAAAATGTATAGAACAAAATTCAGTTGTACAAAGAACTTATAGTGAATGAGTTACCTTCTTAAACAGAAAGGAGGTAAATTGAAGTGCTCCCTTGAGGAGCTCTGAAGTTGGAGAATGCACGCACTAAAGAGTGGGCTTCTGAAGTTAGTTGTCTATACCTACATAGGTTAAGTGCTTTTTGCAAGGAATATTTTGGGCAGTAACCTGCAGTAAACAAGATGATACCTTCAACTCCAGCCAATAGGGAAGATGAAAACTTTGCGATTAAAGGTCTTTGATGGTAGAAATTGTTTTAAAGCACCTCAGCCTTTCTGAATCTAAAGCAATCAAATAAGTCCCTTGGAAGTTTTATCATTCTTGTGGTCGTATAAAATGCAGCTTTTAATTTTAGAATTTACATATAAATTTTCAGTTATGTTATATTATTTAGCTGGAAGAAAAATTTCCTAAATTATAATTTAATATTCAGTGTATTTAAGCTTATTGCCAACTTTTTGTTGTTGTGAGCCTAAAGATTTTTTTTAAAAAAAATTAAGGTAAAATCAATCAAATATTTCTTTTTGCCTTAAAATTCCCATACATATAGTAGTAAGAAATAAGAAGCCACACGAGGAGCCGAGCTATACTCCTGCCGTCCTAAGAAGCACACTGTTCCTGTGAAACATTCGGCGAACAAAACCAACAAAACAAAACCGTTAGCTACTCTTGAGCATACAACTTGTTGGAATGTAATATGGCGCAACACACGGGCAAAAGTGTCACTGTGGTATGTCATGGTTGTGCACGTGGGCGCAGAGTAATACAAAAAGTGTGTTTCTTATAACGGATGCAATATAAACGAAACTGGGCGAGTAATGCGAGTAGCCTATTCTAGAGATCTGAAGTTGCCCAGTTCTTTAACGCTCCATCTCGCGAGATAATTGCTTTTCACTTCCCTCTTTGGCTCAACAAATCCAGCAACGCTCCATCGTTATAAACTAGTCCTCTGGATAGAGCTAGAAAATTTCAAGCTGGCTCTCCCATTAAAAATAATTTAAGTGACCTTTATACCAAAATATGAGTAACGTAATGAGCACTACTGTTTGTGACAGGAAACCCCAATGTCTTGGATTTTGGATATTTATTCCATTATAAAATTACTTTATTCTCTAGAAAGTAGAGTTGCCTCTAGTAAAGAAACCTTCCTTTATCTTATAATGGTCAGTTTTATTGACCAATGTTACACTTTAACACGTTTTTAAAGTGATCTGTCATTCAAGCTAGCGCAAATTATTTTTCATCAATATGAGCTTTAGAATAGGTTTAAGCTGAGATTAACACTTATTTACCCCTATGTTAAGGTGTTTATTGAAAGGTAGCATTTGTAAACCTCCTGCCTAAGCCAAACTGCTATGAGTTTGCTCTATTTGAGGAATTTAAGTGGTATTTATAACTAAGTACAGCCCTAAACCAAAGAATTCTGCTGAGCGTTTTGTATGATTTAAAACATTTTATCTAAGTTGTGAACATTGCTAGATAAATAAAATTTGCGATAAACAATTTATATGGGTAACCCAAATTTTACTTGCGTAACAATGCTGAAAATTCCTAAATTTATGCTCTTTTTACCTATAAAATATGTTTTCTAACAATTTGTGTTTTCCGAGAGCAGTAAAATACAATTTTTGTTCAATTTTAAATTTGTGCCTTTACAGTCTCGCAAGCCGTCTCTGTAGTTTAAGGTTTCCCGCATACGTTGGTGCAAGATGGGTTGCCTCGTCGATACTGTTCAAAGGGGAAGTGCACTTAACAGGCGAAGCTTCGCTGAGCGTAGCTGCCATCTGCCCATCCGGGTACGTTTCCTCCTTGTTTCGCTCGGATAAGGTGGCATGGTGGGCGTCTTTTGTTCATTTTATATTCTTAATATTATTTATATATATTCCTTGTTTTATTGCTGTTTTCCTTGTTTTTACAAATTTGTTATACACATATAAACATCCATACCCAGGGAGGGACTCAACCCATGAACCTCTACGTGATGGACGCTAGAGGTATACATACTTAGGACCACGACTGCGAGGGCCGGCATCTATTTATAGTTCGAGTCAGGTCGAGTCATGCTGAAAATGGAATTTGAGCACTTTTAGTTATTCCAGGTAGCACAACCACTAATTAAATTAAACATAAACCAAATTCAGGTTTATACATTAGTTTATTTGTCGCAAAATCCCTTTATAAATATTAATAATTTTAATAACTGCAATTATACAAATATAAAGTATAAGCGGCTTTAAAATGTAATTAATACAAGAATTAGTATTATTATTCACATCCAACCTACTATACTATTAAATAAACCAGATAGCAAGTGTATTGTACGCAACCAAAGAGTACACATATATAAATAATGATCTATGGAGAGACACTTAGCAATGCATCTGAGGCCCGAATGCTGTATTCACAAAGTTTTCCAAAGAAACGTCTACCTTCTCCAGGTGTTTTCAGACTACATAGATGCGTTTAAGAAGCGAAAGATTTCTCTTTTTACAGCATGTCATACAGAATTTTTTACTATTGCTAATTTTGAAACACGAATTGTTACATTATATGTTCTTTATAAATTAGCTGTGAGTTGATATGCCTTATAACGGATAATTAGAATGTTTTGGTATTTGTACATATTCTTTTGGTGAGAGACACTTACTCTGCTATACAGAAACCTTTCGGAATCGAACCCGGTACCTCACCGCAGTGAGAAAATTCTCCGGCGACGAGCCGTGGGACAAGTTATGTGAGCTAGATGTTGCTTTTCAAGTTTTGGTCTTACTTATTCCGAGGTCTCTTCTCTATTGGTATTGCGTCCCCTTTAGTGACATGCTTAGGCAACCCTTTCGGCGTCCGTGTTATCCGGGAGTAACGAACTTCAACGAAGGACGACTTGAGTGGGCCAGCTGGTTATAAACACAATTTATCACTACTCGATGAGCCAACAAGCTTAACGCATTTGCTATTGCTAACTGCATAAGTTTTTACAAACCACTATACTAAAGGGTCTATTTTCAAAGTTCCTCTCAACTAACTTAAAAACTACATTATTAAGAGCATATGAAGTAATGAAAAATATCTAAAATATTACACCCCACTACTGCTGCCACCTTCTTATCCTTTCGCTCTGTATACTTTATCAGCAAAGGTGGCAGTTTATTAGAGATATGTGCTGTATGAGTATTGAGTCCTTATTCTTGATATTTTTGTCATGTTATTAGTCCAATAAGAAATTCGCGCGTGAACAAATGCTTTTACGCGTAAGCGCCTTGAGGTTTATACGACCTACAACCTACAATTTGAGGTTTATAAGAGCAATCCCCACATCATACGTGAAATTAAGGACAATATAAGAAGATATATTACGAAGCGTACGCAAAAGCTTATGACTTAAATGGAAATTTCATACCAAGGCGCCAGGAACGATTCAATGTAGATGTACACAACTTTTAACACAACTTATAAAAAGGTTAATAGTCATTACGGCTCACGCAGCTATCACTTATGAGTAAGCGGTGCTAGAGTTTTAAAACGGAAAGCCCCCGTCTAAAAAGGCTGGCCCTCTGCGGCCTGGCAATATAAGGAATATTCTGTATTTATATATACAGAACTTACCGACACAAATTTATTGGTTGAAATTTTATTTATTCTTCTCTTTTCATCGTTCACTTATGATGATCTTTACATACCAATGCGTCTGGGTCCGATTTTAATTCAAACGAATAATAAATTACATCATCCAGGATTAGTGTGGACCACGGAGGATAAGTTTTAGCCCTATGACGTATTCGAAGAGCAGCTTGCCCCACATGGTCCTCTTGTATTTGCGAAAATTTAACTATATAACATCGAATATTTAAAAGCGGAAAATGGAACAATAACTCAAATTGTATAATATAATGAGCAAACATTATCTTAAGATCTATACCTACTGATTTCCTAGTTTCACAAAATTCAGTCAAGATGAAGACAACTCATGGAAACTTTGAAGACCAAATTAAAGGCATGTTAAACAAAATTACAATAAGTCATCGTCCTTTAGAAAGAGTTATATAATTTTGTGTAATTTTTAAATTAAAAGGGATAGGTATATACAAGTCTACTACAGAAAAACGGTGGATATCATAAAAATAAGTCTAATTTATTTCAAAAGTTTTGGCAGCAGTCATTTCCGATATAACTCATTATTATTGTTTTGAATTTTAATATACTTTATGCGATCATTTGAAATGGTCGTCATAATTGGCAGTTTCTATGAACATCAGTATATAATTTCCAGGCCAGCATAGAAAGCCACCTTTAACATTCAGCTATCACTGACGTTGCCTTTAATTCCAACGAAGTGCGTTATGAAACATGTATAGGTAGAACATTTTCTCAATTATAATAAATATGTGGACTACTTTGTAGAAGCTATATAATAGAAAGTGATATATTGCTGGAGAAAGTCATGTGAATGTACGATATTTGTTTTATTTATACAGCTCTCACAAACACACATATGCACGAAATACGTGAGCTTCCCTTTGATAGTTTTTTATTCGCAACAGGAATGTAAAACTCGATAAAACAAAGGTTATATAAAATGTTTATACATAACTTTTGCACAACCTCCCTAAAACCTAAGTCAATGTGTCCGTAGTTTGTCAACTTTTTGCATTTTGGAAGATGCAGTCCGAAGTAATGATCAAAGTCTTCTGTTAACAATGCTCAACAAAGTAAACATTTCATATGTATGCTGCTTATATATATCAGAGTACCGAATTCAGTGGCGTAATCAGTTTCCCCTAGCACGTCACATTTTTAGATACAGAGCACTACTACAAATATAGTAGTAAAACTATCTATCGGACAAAGTTCTAAACTTCATTTGGTAATTAATCTGGTGAATGTGTAACTGAGGCACTATAATACATGGAATACAAAGTCATCCAGTATGCTGGTTAAAATGAGTTCTTTTATCCTTTCCTTTTACGCAGTCTGCCTCAGTAGCAACCAACAATGCACCTTTGACAGATTCCAGCGTCCATAATAACTATGTTGATAGTATCATTGTTCTGGTGAAAGCGTTTGCTTTGTTCGTCACGAACGTTACCGAAATTTTCTAGGGCAAATATTAAGGTACGAATGTAAAATGAGAATTTTAATGACGTTCTCCAACCAATCTTCTTGTAGTTTTCCAGCAGCTCAATCCAAATTAAGTTATTGTCATTAAAAATATTTCTGTAGGAGGACCAAGCAAATAACTCTTAATCTGTATACATTTTCTCGAACAATATATCTTTCATCAACTTCCTTGTCGCTGTTCCAACAGTTCCTCCTGTACTATGAGGTGTGGAGTCCGTCAGGAAACGCAGGGGTGAACTCTACGGTGGGTCTTGCATCTTCAGTATTTGTACTACACCACGGTTTGCCACGTCTTAATAGGCAACTATTCCATATGATCAATAATTTTTTGCATCTAAAAAACTTGAAGATATTTTATTTTTTGCCTTGTGTGACTGGAATTCATTGCAACATTTTTGAGGTATAAATAATAATCAATATGATGTTTTGGCTCTAACAAAGACCATAGCTCGGTTCTTTCCTTTTATCGATTCTGTTAAAAGTATTTGTGCAGCTAATACAAGAATGATGTGGTGCAAATATTTTGTCGTGATCACCAAGAATACTACAAAATATGGTTTATATGTCATCTTAATTAAAAAGCTTCTGGACTTTCTTTATGGTTTTGTGATGAACTTTCCACATACACAGAAGTTGTTGAGGTGATTCATACAGCCCGAGTGCTGTCAGTTATCATTTTGGTATTGCAATTTGTTGTCACTATTCATAAGACACTCACAAAAATGACAATTTTTTGTCATATAGGTTGGAGCAGGTACTCAAATGGGTGGCAGGCTAAGCTGAATTAATTCTGGTGTCCACTTAGATAAAAGAAAAACGTCATACCATGTATTGACTATTTTTGAGGTCACTTTCCTGTAATTACAGACTTCTGTACACATATAGGTGTGATATTTGAATCTTACAGAGAAGATTTTATTAAAAGGAAAGTTAGGAATTCTCGAACATTCAGAATTACTTAGTCTGATGTGATACAGAAATTTTAAAGAGAGACAGTTGGATTGTGAGTCCAAAATTACATAAAACTGTATTCATCACATGTTAGGCATAAATGACTGTCAACTAATGTAATTATCGCTGAAGTTAATACGAATCGATTAAGTGAAAACTGCGTTGTAGAGGCCGTTGTGAAGGAACTACTGATACATACACAAGATCTGTGTGGGCGCTATTTTACGCTTATCATAACATACGAGTTTTTCACATTAAAACTTAAATAAGGGTCCAGAAAGCGACGAAAGTGTTATTCTACATGGCACAAGAATCAGGAGACAAATTTGACATTGAAACTTCTGCCTGAAATGTCCAAAATTCAATACGAAATATTATACAATGAATTTTTAAGCTGGTGACAAGATCAGATAACTGTAACAGTTCTTACTTATCTAAGTGACAAATCTTTCGTTTATAAAATGTTCAATAAAGCATTGTACCTTGTTTTATTTTATTTCATTCTGTTAATTCGTAACTCAAGTTAAATTTATTAGTATACTAGCTTCTCTATTAACCGTAAGGTTTACTTCGATAAGTACGAGATTGGCCTTCCGGGGTCCGGAGCCACTTTCCTTCTCCTTGGGTTTAAATGAACAGCCTTTCTCGTAAAACTGAACCATTTCCGATTCTTTCGAGATCAATGACGTCAGAGGATGTCTGCTTGTCGGATAGGATTACTGCAGTACGTGCTGAAGTCAGAAAAGGAATGTGATTTGGACGTTAGAATTAATCAAGACGTGATGGTTTGCTACAAAGGAGAGTTTCTAGTGGTTTCCCATAGCCACTTAGGAGAATGCTGCGGTGTTTACTTGTATATCATGATATCATTTCCTTCATTCAATTTCTTTATCACCTTTCAAATGTGCTTTAAGTCTTGTGGTGTATGATCGTACCGGGCAGCTGCTGCGGATGTTTGCGTATTACAAAAATTGTTCTCGGCGCTGCAACGTTGTCTGGTCACTGCCCTCACGTGGGACGACGATCTTTAGAGAAGCGCGTCTCTGCGGGCGTTCTGCCTGTGACACCCGTAGCCTCTTGAGATTACCTCACTTAATCTCTTTCTCTTGGGTCGGGGTTAGCCGCAAAAAGATCTGTGAGGAGGTCATGATGTGCGAGATCTCCCCCTTAGTTGTCTGCCCTTTATCTTAACCTTTAATACAAATTAAGATTTTTGTTACATACTCTACAAGAACTGTATATCCTCCAATGTTTGAATAACGTTGATAAGCTCTTTAAAGAAGAATGAAGCTAAACCATTCATTTGAGCGAATAAGAAAGTTAACACTTTGAATCATTTCTTAATGTACAGCTCATAAATTTTAATTTGACGTTTGTTTCCTCAACGTGTACTCCTTGTTTTCCACAATATGTGAGACTTCTGTTGCTTAATTTTTGTGTGTTATTTTTTTCATTTTCTACAAGGTATTTGTGGTAGAAATATTTTATTCCACCAAAACTTTAACATTAAATTTTGCTGAATATAAATGTTTGAAGACTCCTGAATTCCAAGAAAGAATAGTGAAAGAAATCTGTGTGTTATTGCGCAGGCACGCAGGTGCCTTTTTGCTTACCAGTGAACAACATAAACCCCCAAAAACATAACTCAAAAGTCAGTTAAATACCAAACTTGATATTTAAGTTCAAGATCTGACGTTCAGGAAGCGACACGAAGATTTTCAAAGAAAGCCCTCCATCCTAAGTAAGCTTTATATGGAAGATTATTCGTAAACTTTTACTTTCTCAAACTGGCACTAATAATTTTAATTAAATTACCACATTTTAAAATATTTTCATAAAAAATGAAATGTATATCTTGAATTTTCTGAAGTCTTCATCCTGAATATCTTTTGGATAAGTGGTAAACCTCAAAAGACAGAGAAAATATTAATTCACGGTAAATGTATACCTCTTTAAAACGAACAATAACCATTTATGGCAATACATATTCCGTGGTTTAAAGTGGATTCCAGATTTTCCTTGTTAATAGTTTGAATCTTCCATATTTTTAATTCATTAAGTTCTAGGTCCACGGAAGAGGAAAGGAATTTCATATCACATAGCAACCATAATTTAAAAGATTTTACTAACGCTCATCCCCCTATTGCTACTTTAGTTATAAAAAAGTTGTATCTAATAAAAGCATTTATACATATTTTCATCCGGATTAATGCCAAGTAGGTATGTGTAATATTTTTAAAGAATAATTTGTTGAAAAATGGTTAGTGAGAGTATTATGAATGAGGCATATCCGATTTTTGTTATGTCTAGGATTTGAATAAATAATGCCACGTTCTTTTTAATTGCACATTAGCTTTGCAATCTATGGCGTCACTCTCTAAAACTAGTCTAGGGTTACCTATAAATGCATATCCTCGTGGCGCCATATAATGATATATGGTTTTGGTACCTCCATCAGCATCGAAAATGAATTGGTTGTTGGTATCAGGTGGACTCAAGGGTGCTCAACCGTAGAGCATGTGGTTGTTTCCCCTACATATGTTTTTTTACTCCCACCAGTGACCAAGGCAATGGGAGAAAGGCCTACTATGCGACGTGCGGTTTTAGAAGGCATATGAGCTGAACCAATACGTGCACACGGTGGCTGCCCTGTTGTCATCTGATGCACCAGAGAGCGGAAGATAGGGAGAGGAACGAGGAAAGTAGTATTTGTAGTCTCACAAATTGACAGAACGTAAATTTACACAAGATAAAATTATGGTAACATTATAAACTGTAACATTTAATATTAACATGCTTATTTACTGAAAATAACATATCTGAATTTCTGAAACCGACTTACTGTAGAAGAGCTGCTAACTTAAGTAAAATAAATAAAGGTTCATCAATTTCTGTGCTAGACGTTTTATCCTGTTTCACAATAAGCGATACAGTATGTACACTTAAATTGCACGCTCTAGTCCTCAGTTGCTGGCTCTATGAAACATTGATCCGGAAAAGCACCTTCTCAGATGAAATTTCTTAAAGAAACTGCACACTTTAAAAGTAATACTTCTGGCCTACGTTATCCTTCGTACGTGTCCCAATGGTTCCAGGCTTTGACAATGTCATTGTTAACAGTTCACAAACTATTTGAACATGTGAATTATTTTCTTACTATCGTTACACAAATTACCTTACACTTAGTTTGCCTTACGCACTGGTCTTGAAGCGAACTTTAAGGAATATGCGCACGCTCCTGGAGTGCAGTTATCCGTGGTCAGTCAATAGAAGAACTAAATATATGTGTTGTTCCTAACGACACTTCTAATAGCTTACACATTACTGCGTAGTGTAAAGCAACACACAGACAAGATTGAAATTGGAAGCATATTATAAGCATAAACACGGGAGTCAATGTTTATTCTCGAAGCGATACCTTCAGAACCGTAAGTCGTAGAAAAATGGCCTTTGTACAGGCTGCCTCAGAAATTCTTGCCGCATATACCACGACATATTACAATGTCAAATTTCCAATAGTAATTTTGGGCTCATGAAAAAGAGAAATCTCTGTTGCTCAAGCTTGTGCTGTGTGTTCCTTACTAGGCAACGATGCACGCCTATGATAGGACAGTCGCTCTAGGCGAACCCTCCCTAACTCCGTCTCATATGCCTTCTAATACCGTACACTAACAGTCACATGCGGATGACATTTCATTTCCTGTACGTAAGAATGACACCGAAGTGACGTCACCGGAAACTCAATAACCACGCATAAATTGGCCATTCTCTATGCAGCTGGTGGAAGGAGGTGATTCCAATATCTCCTTTCTTGTTTGAGTTCAGCACCACTGTGTGAACATATAGTACTCACTCCCTGGTGACTGCGGAATTTACAAGATTGTATCATGAGGCCGTCCTTCGAAACTGTCTACAAACTATGGGATATTTTGTAGCGTAAATGACAAATAAGTATATAAGCTTATGGTGCTAGCTATGAATTTTATTCAGACAGTTATTTTCTTGTCGTTTTCCTTCCCTTATAAATGCATGCTGTGTTATCAAAACTTTACTGAAAACCAAACCACTACGCAAATATGCAGCCACATGTCTTTCACATCTCAATTACGCTATGTTCCAAAAATTTCCAGAAGAAGCTATTGTTGCACACTCCATGGGAAGCTTTGTGAACGAAAAGCGGATAACCAAACTAAGCCTCTTACAACATTCGAAATAGGCGCTCGGATATCTGTTTTCTTCAACTTCAAATTGAAGGGTTGCCGGACAGTGTGACGTCACTCTCAACCAGGAGTAATTCAAGATGAACATACAGTACATAGATTGTGGCGCACACGAAAACAATATTGTGTCACCCAAATGGTATAAATACCAATACCATGCATAATTAAGTGTGAAATAACGTAAAATTGAAGTTATGTGACATAAGCCACATCAGTAGTAAACTCCTGACAACCAAGAACGCGCGTTTCCTCTGTAGAAACTGATAGGATGTAAACAATGTACGCATATATGACATGATATGTATGTCTCTTCATTTAGCTAATTGTTTTCATGACAAGTGAAAGGAAGGGACATAATGGAAGCGGTCGATAACGTAAATTCTCTTTATGGCAAGGAATGTACTTCACATCTGCATGATATACAAAGGGAAGCGGTATGCAAAATGGGCTACCAATCCACCAGATAATAGTGTCCATTACTGAGATTACCATACACATGCGTTGAATGGAATGGCTTAGCTAGACTAGGGAACTATGCGATTTTCTTTAAAAATTTTCCTAATTACTGCCATAAGTTTATTATAACAGTAAATTCAGCATTAGCTCATTTATTTTTACGCATACATGGGTGTCCATTTCTAGGTAATCCGAAATGAATCTTCTCTCCTTTGCGTAATATTGAGAAACATAGTGGTTTACGAACTCTGAAATGAGACAGAACTACATAGGTTATTTGTATTTTATTGCCAGTAACAAATTACTATTACACATGTTTTCCTGTAATATATAATTTTTCAAAATGCTCAACGTTTTAATGATTTTCCTTTCCTTTGAAGATTCTGGAAGTACGAACGTGGGAGTAAATTTGAATTTATTTCCTAGTGAAAATTAATTAAAAATGACAGTGAAAACCTATTTTCAGCGGTTGGTTCTATTGGCAATATGAAAGCCACTGACTGATCCAAGGAAGCAAAGGGTCTATGCAAACAACAAAAATAGTAATATTAATGATTGGAAATTAATCGTTCTTTTACACAAGCCATGTGTAGGCTAAGGTTTCGATTGGTAGAGTCAGATTGAAAAATTAAATGCCATAGCCGGGATTTGAGCCCCGTATTTACCGGTCTCGGTCAGGCTGCCCTTAATTATTGAGCTACCATGGCCAATATGCCAGTATGCTACATTCTGCAACTGACTCGTGTGTTTCCCGGTAAACCATTAGGGGTTCTCAGAGATACACGCCTTTTGTGGCGAATTATTATGTTGTAAGCACTTAAGTCCCAGGCATCACGGTTAAACCACTTTGGTTAATGCTTACAGCAAAGAAAGTTGCCACTTATGGTGCGTATTTTTTGTGTGTGTAATTTACGTCCTCCAAACTTAAGTCATATCGGACGATGAATGAAAAGGGTGAAATGATGCTCAAATGAGTTCGGGGTTCATGGAGCTTGGAGTTATCTGACATTGGTCTTCCAGGATAAGGGAAAACCCCAGAACAAACCTTATCCAGGAAACTCACGCTGACCGAGATTTGAACTCGAGACCTCTTGAGCATGAGACAGATACGCTACCATGTACGCTACCGAGGCGGTCAAAGGTGCGTGTCTCGTTGTATATGAGAACCCCTAGTGGTTTACCGGGAAACATATGAGTCAGTTGGGGAATTTAATGACAATATCTCTACGTCAGAACTTAAATTTAAATAACCAACTATCGATTGATCAATGGAGTATTCAATAACCAGTTTAAGAAAAAGCAATGCCTGATCGGCTGCGTTGGAAGACGCTGTGCGATTTTCGTATTAATTTTTACAATTTGATATTGGTTTGTAATCAATTTATATTAATATTCGGTATACATTTAATGTCCTGCGACAGCTATTATAATAAAGATGAAAAAGAGTTATGACTCATTCCGCATCAATACAGAGCTGTCTGCCAGTGAGTTCTTCAGTATTCTCGTCTCACATGAGATTGATTTACGTTCCGCTATAGCTCTCATAGCTCACAAATACGAGTATTTTGTAGCCGCAATAAAAAGCTCCCGCTCTTGATGTCGTTCGTTCGTCTGGAATACAGGGATGTGTTGCATTCGAAAAAACTTCCTTTACTCACTCTCCTGCAACCTATTCTTACAAAACGTTATTCTTTATCCGATTATTTTTAATCAAGATTGCACATTTCAGTTACTTCGTTGTACCAAAGGGTATAGCAGGCCAAGTGCAATACTAGAATATTTGAAAAGCGAATATCTATGCGACTGCTTGATTTCAAATTCCATGTCGTTTACACTACCATGAGAAAAACAAATAGCGCATTTTAGTTATGTTACTTTTACATGATTTTCTCCACACACTCTTCCATTAAATAGTTTCTCAACGCCATTTATTTTTCTGTTTCATGATATTTGATATAATCATTTCTAGAAAATGTTTCATTGTAGTTTTAGTTGCAGGCACAAGGAAAATACCGTATGCTTAATTGGTAGTGAAAACCAACGCTTTGTGATGACTCCGAATTTATTTGTTCTCTATATCACCGGAGAAAAAAAGAAGTATAACTCTTAGAAGTGTGGGATACAGTATAGAGTATTTGACAATTTAAAGCAACAATAAAGAATATGGTTAATGCCACTGAATAAATTCATGTTTCATCCATGTGGATTTTGGACAGGATCTATTTCTGTAGTTAGGATCTGGCTATCCCATGTGGTGTGCGGATTTCACACAGTGCACAGAAAATTCAAAATATACGTTTTATTTGTCATGAGCATGCTTTAATTTATTTGCTGTATTTATTTTTTTATTTAGTTCTACCAGCCAAGTTACAATAGTCGACATACTGTTCTATGGGTCTATACGGAAATACAAAGTTTAATAAATTGTGCTTATTTTCCTGGATGAACATTTGTCTACCAAATGCACAGCTCTGCTTTAATCTGCAATTTCGATGGATTTTTTGGCGTATTGCAGTAGCAGATGCAGGTAGGCAACAGGGAAAGTGAAACGGACTTCCAGTTACTTGCTTCCATGCTGTTATGTGCAAATATCATTAAATAAACCGAGAGAACTTGTTTGGTGAAATCTTAGGCGAAGGACATATCTGAATGCCATTCAGTGTCGACTTGCTGTAACGTTTCGGGAACAAACACGTGTCATATGTATTTCTTCTTCGCAGACTTTCATGACGGAGGTTACTGCAGATGATTTTGAACCGAAGGGTTGAAAAGCTTTCAAACTGTCAACACCGTGCTGTAGGAGCCCCGCTGCGGCATGTGACAGACATTTTGACGGTGTCATTTGGGAACACAGGTAGACGAACAAATAGCAATATCAGAACGTCAAGTCTGATCGTTATTAGTAGGTAAGTTGTGCTACGCTTCCAATTACCGGTGAACAAGTATTCGCCCGCCAGCCTCAGGGGATTTAGATTGATGGTTATTCGATAACCTGCCCGTACCGCTGCCTTCAGCCCAAGAAACTGGATATTTTCCATATAATCATATTTCACAAGCAGAAATATAGGTTTATTGTGCCGGTATATCCGATTTTATTCCAACCGGCATCATATCGTATTTATATATTGATTACTGTCATCCATAAATAAAACAGCAGAGTGATATTAAGCAGTGCTGCCAACCCTACCGTTTTTACTTTGAACATTCGTAGTTGATCAAACTTTGACACATACTTTAACACTTACACATAAGATATAAGACATTTTTTAAATGTTGTTTAAATGTTTGGTACTTAGTATTTATACACAGATGAGTGCGCGCGCGAGTTTTTTTTATCATTTACATCCTCCAACGTTGTCATATCGGACGATGAATGAAACGGGTGAAATGATGCTCGAAGGAGTCCGGTGTCCATGGAGCTTAGAGTTACCTGGAATTCGTCTATCAGGATAAGGGAAACCCCAGAAAGACCTTATCCAGGTAACTCACTCTAACCGAGATTCGAACTCAGGATCTCTTGAACATTTGGCAGATATACTACCATCTACGCTATTCGAGGCGGGCGCGCGCTCGTGTGTTTGAGTGTGTGTGTGTTAGAGAGAGGGGGGAGGGAGAGAGAGTTTGCGTGTGATTCAAAGTATTTTTCGTTTGAGAATTGCTTACAATGTTGCAAATACAAAATAGGTGGAGTTATGATAAACGTAACAATTATTTTTCCAGAGCATATCGCCTCCAACAATTATATAAAGTAGGAAAATATCAATACATTTTCTATCAAGATTTAACTGAAAATGCATATTTTAAGGTCCTCTGACCCATATATTTAGAAAACTTTCGATCTAAGTGCACGTGATGAATAAATAACGTAACTCAGAAGCAAATATATCTTCAATATATAAACTTAGACATTAAGTTGCACATGTTCCAAGGATGCGTAGATTTTTATTTCCTTCAAAAATACTTCCTTCATCCTTTAAGTTAAATAATCTAAAATAATTAAAAGAAATTTGATTCTCTCAAGAATGACTAACGGTATCGATTAAGATAATTTTAATTAAGACATGTAGTGTCTTGAAAGACTTTCAAGTATGGATATGTCAAAAATCTGCAGCAAGAATGAGCTGAAAAAAGTATAACCTTTGGTAACAGTATCGTAACAAGTCTTGGATGTATTTAACTCAAACTTTTACCAAAATAACCAAGACCAATAGCTGAAAGAATATACTATATATTCAGCATAGAATGTCCTACATTCCTAGGTGTCTTTCAAAGAATGCCACCTCAGTTAACATTAGGAAAGTGATACAGATGAAATGGCGATGGACGCTAAATCCGTTAAGGAAAATAACAGAGCAGAAATGATAATAATTCTCGCACTTATTATTAAATAATTATATTTTAATTGTATACTTGGAATGTGCACGGGCATGCTGAATTTCGAGTGAGATGGGAAGAGGTGAGAAAAGGGAGTATTGCCTTGTCCTTTGGCAATATTCTTAACAGATGAAGAGGAATGTCTTGATGCGAAAAACCGAGTGTCTGGAATGTCAGTGTACCAGGAATAGCTCATTGTTACTGTTAACTTCTGTGTAAATACCCGTGGGAGTTCTTGATTGATATTTTTGGAGCAGTTATTTAAAAGTAAATGTTTTTTTTCTGGAACAAACTCAGGCGTAAAATCAGGCATAAATTTTATTACAGGCATCTTGTAACGGAAAATTAAAACTCCTATTACACCAGTGTTAAATCTACTGAAATTCCGACGCCATTATTCCAGAAAGTATTTCAGATATCAGAATTAAACTTTAGATAATGTAAATGCATGTCTACTATGTTCCACTAATCTTCTTTTATCTTACAGTTTTGTTTATATATTAATTAATTGAATTTTTCAGTCTGACTCTACGTTTGTTTATATATGATTCTAGTAACATGCACTTCACTACATAATGTTTTGATTAAAATTCATCAGAGAGTATTTAAAATTAACAACTATACTACTGACATCAAAATACATCCAAAACGTCACTTAGAGGCTGTGCTTATCATTCAAAAATTTAATTAAGCATTCATTGGTTTTTATTTAATAAAACGGGTAATGCAAAGCAACAAGAATCATTCGCAGAAAAAGTTAAATGTTAAAGAATGTAAAACTAACTCACACATGTTTGCATTTCTTCTTCATTTACGTCCTTCAACGTTGTCATATCGGACGATGAATGAAATGGGTGAAATGATGCTCAAATAAGTCCAGGGTCCATAGAACTTACAGCTACCCGACATTCGAATAAGGAAAACCCCCGGAAAAGCTTTTTTCAGGTAATTTAGCCTAACCAAGATTCGAACTCGGGACCTTTTGAACGTCAGGCAGACACGTTACCATCTACGTTACCGAGGCGGGTCACAAATTTGCAAAGAAAGAAACCACATGGATTAAGCACGAATAACCAGTCTACTTAAAATGTTCTACTCGCTTTTTAGCAAGACCTCCACTATACGGTGGCTATAGTTCGTCACTCTGCTCCAGAATAGGTACTGTGTATTTTTATTATCTGTAAAGTAGTTTAAAATTCAGAACATGAAATAGCAGATGCCACACCATTCTTAAAAATGGTGGTTCCATTCACATCAGCTTCTTTATTCAAATTTCATCAAATTAGGCTTATAATAGCTTACTATTCTCTCTACTTCATGTTAATCGAGATAAATTTTTGCACAGATATTTGTAATAAATGTTGGCTCATTGGTACAATACGAATAGGGAAATACAATGGACTGAAGCGAAAGCAGATGGGTTAAGAGCTTCGTGCTGCGTGGTGCCTTTGAGATCTTGTTCTCATTATATACCAGAGAAAAGGAAGAAAAACAGAAAGACGGAAAGAAAGAAGGGATGTCCATGTTCAGCTAAAGAAAAGTAGAAGTATTACAAAATTCATACCAATAACAAGGAATGTCTCTGAAAAGGTTTTATCGTAAATCGAGTGCTTCAACGAGATTACATTTTTTGTTTTGTAATTTACGCCCTCTAATGTTAAGTCGTATCGGACGATGAATGGAATGGGTGAAATGATGCTCAAATGAGTCCAGGGTCCATAGGGCTTAGAGTTTCCTGCCATTCGTCTTTCAGGATAAGTACAAACCACGAAGAAAATCTTATCGTGGTAACTAAACCTGACCGAAATTTGAAATCGGGACCTCTTGAGCGTGAGGCCGACAAGCTACCATCTACGCTACCGAGGAGGGCTTACATACTTGTGGAGCACGAGTTTGTGAATCTCTTTTAAGGTTTACCAATTCTGCAAAATTAATTCAGGATGAAGAGTATCTCAGGGGTATTTTAAGGAAATTTAAGGTACATATTTCTTTCGATATTAAACGTATTATATTAATTTTAAAATTCTAGAACTATTTTGAAAAATAAATATTTTTGGAAAATTTTCTGTAAAATTTAGACTATTTTGAGTTATTTTCCTGAAAGTATTTGTTTTGCATCCTTAGAAAATACTGAACTTATATACTGAGTTTCGAATTTAACCGTCTTTTCGTATTTAAGTGATATTGTTCATAGCCACATCACATACACGGGCATGCACACCTAAAAGTGCCTTTTTCGGTTTCAGGGGACCTGAAAACGTATACCTCCCGTTAATCAGGGTATTAAATATTTGGTTTGAATATAATACGTTCTCTTTACTATGTACGCCATAGAAAGTAAAAATATATTCAGAAAACACGTATAATTTACCTAAAGTGACAAGACAATGTGTCCAATTTTAGAAATGATTCAAATGTTACATATTCTAAAATGTTACACATCAAACTATTTTATCCTTTGCCTACCATTAGCACCCAACCTGCTTATTGTTCTTTATTATATCCTTTAATATCCATCTATACCTATCCCTACAGAACAGTATTGTCCTGTTTGCAAATAGGACAGTTTCAGAATGTTTTTTTAAGATAAATTTATTTAATGTCACCTAACAACAATGGTCTTATAGCGACAACTATAAGACGGTAAAACAAATGTTGCATACAGTTGGTCAGTACAATTAACATTTTATGAACTATTAGGTTACGGTGCAGTACAAACATACAAGTTCATATAAACTATACAGCCATAAAGAACTGAGGAATCGATATTACACAGCAGTATGTTCATTACTTGTTACATATTACTTATTAATTATAGTTATTCTCAGTTCACAAAATACACCGAAACCAGGTAACACTGATTTTCATATTGAAGAAGGTCATTTACAGTCTTATAGGTTGAGTAGCGGGCACATCCATTTATAATATGATATACTGATAATGGTTGGTTGCATGGTCCACAGTGTGGAGGCCTCTCTCTGGAAAATAGGTAATCATTAGGGATGGTGATTTTTCGCAAATGCGATATAGCGCGATAAAGTGAGAAGTTGACTCAGAATGCTACATAAATGCGAAATCAAAGATTTTCCCAAGTATTTATTTTGTCCCAATGCTTTTTCTTCTGGAAATTTTAACTGAAGAGTCTATAGAACCTTTACATGTGTAGAAATTTATAAAGTAAGTGATCGCTCTTCTGGATTGTGGAAAGCAACCCTTCCGCTAAATTAGCCTATTGTTCCACCATTGCCCATATTAGGTACGTTTGGTACTGAAGCAAGTTCAGTTGTTTTACAAAATAGACCCACCCCTCTTACGGCGCCAAATGAATATCATAAATATATCTTCACAACCCAGTTAACGGAAAATGTCAATCCTTGTCTCTGAAAACCAATAGCAATCCTAATTTTAAGGAAGTGATAAACACATGTTAATTCTAGCTGGAGTTCTCAGTTGCTAAAGTTCTGATTTTCATTGTTCTCTTCGGTTTACGCGCAACTTTAATTAATTCTATGCTTAGCTTACGTCAACAAGTGCCAGGCTAACTTTTTGCATTTTCTTTTTATTTTGTTGGTCTTACATCAGTATGTATATAACCTTTTGTGTTATGCAGTATGCTTTAGTCTGTATCAACTTGTTCTATATTTTTGTGTATTGCTTTAACCTATATTAATGTAAAATAAATTGACACTTTATGCACTTTAGACTCACTGTCATTAATAACCCTCCATAAATGTGTTTTAAGTCTCATATAAATAATGAAAATATGTATCATTTAAAAAATTAACTCAAATTAAACTTTTTTTCAAAATGCTATAACATGTTAAATTGCACATGTATAAATGCCATAAAATGCTAAATGTAAAAATCAAAAAGCTAAATTTCTGATTTCAAAATGCTAAATATCATTACCCCTAGTAATCAGTGTGTAAGTTTTGTATGTCCAATTCTAAGTGTGGAGATTAATATTTGCTATTTTCGACTTGTATGTCTATAAAGACACTGAGTAGGAGATGAGTTTAATTTCGCTTGTCGGAGTTTATTATGTACATTGATTTCTAGACAATGATGTATCAATTCCTGAATTATTTTCTTTGTGATATGGCTTATAACATCTTCATGTGGAATGGGTATTGGAGGGCATACCGGCCCCTTTTGTTAGTGACATGTGTAGCTAAAAAGCTTCACATTCAATTGCGTTTCTGGCGTTTTGAAAATAGAACAGTTTTAAAATGTTTGTTTGAAGTATTGAATAAACCAAATTTCATTATTTATACCTTTATTATCGTTCATTCTTGTTTAAAATCTGTGTATTTCAGGACACGTTTTAGTCCATTTTCGCCACAGGCAGCAACGTGCATGTACAGATCTCTTGCCTGTTTTATACAGTCTGCTGTCATAAAGAGTTAGAAGTGCAAATTAAAGCACTTTCTGCCAATTTCAAATGCTGTATTCCAATATCGTACATGTTTAGTAATGACCTAACTTACACAGGGCTGCTGCCTGAATTTTATTTTCATGAATAACGATATCGAATACCAATATTCCAATTCGGATAACTCGTTGCTCGATCAAAGGGAATGCATGCATGTAGGCTGTACAATACAAGAATTAACCGCAGCAGCATGTCTGTTGCAGAAAATATCTGTGTTTTGTTAACAAAAGGCAGGTGTATTGCCCCATTCATGTCCCTTGGTAACACAAAACTGACCTGCATATTGAATATCGTCTAACAAACAAAGCAGTCATTGTATGAGAATAAAAGGAACAAAACTTAAAGGGTAAAGGTGCCAAATTTGACTTCCCATTGTTTTCACTACAAATAACTGTGGTTCCAGCAGATGTACTAAATACAATAGGTGTATCTTTAAAACTATTTATCCTTCTCTCTCTCTCTATCTCTATCTCTCTGATATACGAGTGTAGCCGTTATCGAAAAATTTAAACCAGTGGCGAGGATGAACTTAGTAGCAGCAAAAGTGGTCTATGTAGAAAGGAGAGGTTTTAGTGCCCTCTCCTCCCTTCCACTACCTTTGCATCATTCTTATTTGATAATTTTCTTACGTCAAATCAAAATATGGAGGTGGCATAACATTACTGATTAACCATGTATGTTCTAGCCAGTTGAGATCCTCTAAGATAAATGACCATAATAATATTTATAAGTTTGACGATGAACCATTTATTCAACAACACTTTTTGGCTATGATATGTCATTAAATAATAAAATACTGGATAATAATTATTGTTATTATTAACAGATATTTATTATTTATGCTTTTATGTTGAACAAAAATGTAAGTATTATGAATTTGTCCAGTTTTAAAAACCATCTTTTCACATAATTTTCACGTATCAACTTACTTTCCTAGTGACGTATAAATGTAATGAAATGTGTACGATGTAACTACTTCATCCGAATGGTTCAATCACTACGGAGCCGAGAAAAAGACTTCTATGTATAGTATACAGGGTGTATATAAATGAATATCGGGGTTTTAACTCTTTATAATATTTATTACAATAAGCTTACAGTTATAAATATGTCAAATGAAAAAGCAACTCAGTTTTGTTTTTTGGCACCAGTACGCATGTGTGTGCAATGTTTCTACCGCAATCCGCTAGACAGCGGTAGTATCAAAGATGGCGACTGGTAAACAGAAAGGGTTTTGTGTTTTTCAGTTTGCAAAGACCGAAACTATAGTTACTGTGCAACGTGCGTTCCGCATTAAGTTCGGTTTTTATCCTCCTAGTGATAATAACATTCGTAATTGCTATTATCAGTTTGAAGATACCGGCTGCATTTGTACAGGGAAGAGCACGAAACAACCAAGAATAAGTGAAGAGACTGTTGAGCGAGTGAGACAGTCGTTCACTCGTAGACCAAATAAATCAGTCCGGAAGGCTAGTTCCTGTGTTGCCTGTTTGGAATGTTGTAAGAAAACTCTTACGGCTACGTCCTTACCGTTTACAGTTATTACAGGCTCTAAAGCCGACAGACCACGGATTACGTGTCAACTTCGAAAAGGACATGTTGTTTCATTACGATGACGATTTTATGGATCGTGTTGTCTGCAGTGATGAATCGAACTTTCAACTTAGTGGACACGTTAACACTCATAATTTGCGTATCTGGGGCTCAGAAAATTCTCATGAGATGGTACAGATGCAACGAGATTCCCCTAAAGTGAATGTTTTTGTGCCGTATCCCAGCGAAAGTTTATGGGCCTTTCTTTTTGGTGAACCTTCCTGTACCTGGCATTTATTGCCGTGATACACTAGAGCAATGGCTCTTCCCTCAGTTGAAAAAATGAGCCAGAGAACTTCATTTTCCAGCAAGATAGTGCGCCACATCACTTGTGCAACGAAGTACGCGATTGGTTTAGCGTCACTATACCGAGAGCCGCATAGGCCGCACGGGACCCAATGGCAGGTCTTGCTATGCATGGCCTTTACGTTCTCCTCACCTAACCCCATGAGATTTTTACCTCTGGGGCTTCATCAAGGATCGTGTGTATGCGCCTCCGCTACCAGCCGACCTCCTTGAATCAGCTGTTGCTACAATTACTGAATACACAATTATCAACGTTTGGGAAGAACTCGGCTATAGACTTGATGTGTGCCGTGTGGCAAAGGGTAGTCAAATTGAACATTTATAAGGTTCTTGGCACAACTGTTTGAGTTATTGTTTCATTTTACATATCATTTATAGCTGTAAGTTGAATGTAATAAATATTATAAAGAGTTAAAACCTCGATATTCATTTATATGCACGCTGTATATTGGAAGCAGCACTACTGCAGGCCATACCTATCGTCATCTCTTGCAGAGAGAACAGCACCATTTGTCGCATCACATCTATAGCTCATTCACTGACACCCTCGCGATAGTACTCGCTTACAAAGGAGCTGATTAGGAGTTTCAGAATGTTTTAGAAGGGAAAATTCCAGAAGATTCTGATTATTTGAAAACAGAATATACGATTTTTACAGTGGCTAAGTTTACAGCTTAACATTCCTTATCTCTTCAACTCTCTGGTGTTGACCTCCTGATAGTCCTGGACCTCAGCCGCTGCTTACAGTATTATAAATTATATTGTAACATTTTACCTTGTGTAAAATCCGATAATCCTAGACCTCAGCCGCTGCTTCACGGTATTATAAATGGTATTGTAACATTTTACCTTGTGTAAAATCCGATAATCCTAGACCTCAGCCGCTTCTTCACAGTATTATAAATAGTATTGTAACATTTTACCTTGTGTAAAATCCGATAATCCTGGACCTCAGCCGCTACTTCACAGTATTACAAGTGGTATTATAACATTTTAACTTGTGTAAAATGGCAACCTGTATTCTCAGAAAGCTGTTCTGAAAATGAATATGTAACTATAATTGATACATTTATCGAATTTAGATATTAAAATAAATATTAAGTTTCTGTAATACTGAAACTATTTCGGGAATACCAATTGATATATGTGACACCTTCCATTACCTAAATGTCAATGATGTATTAAATTAATTACTAATACGCTGTATTTCAAATTACAATTGGCAGCAAGAAAGGCTTCTTTAGAGGTTCTCCTCAATCTTAAAAGACTTGCACTAAAGATCTGAAAGGAATTAAAATTGATTTTATTTTAGGAACATTTTGAAATGGGGTTACACACCAGTGCCTATTAAATTTCGAAAATTCAGAATACCTATGAACACTAATATATTATAGGGGATATGTACTTAATTTGGATCACAGCTTACATTGTGTAAATTTCCTTAATTCCTTTTAAAATGCAGAAAATAAACTGAGTGAAATAATCTCCATAGGAAATGTAATAGCCTTTAAAAGTTCAAATACTAAAACAGGGCTTGGTGTTGACGATATCTTAAATCACGACCATTTAGACAATTTACCGCTTATCACACCATTTAAGCTTAGCTTTAAAAAAAAAGCAAGCAAAGGTTGTTGGGCTCTGTTGCTTTCCCGGTTCTTCAAGTTTTTTCTTTGGCTCTCTTCAAAAAGTTGGTCTCCGCTCGTGTTCATCGGAATCCAATATTTGAGTTGCTGGTCGAGGTTTTCTCTAATCGAGAATTTTGAAGGCGCTCCCTTCTAAGTTCTCGCGATGAATCCATGTGAGCAAATAAGAGAAAATTTCCACTGTGTTTATTTTCTGGAGCAGTGCTTCCAACCTCCCGACTGTTATTCCGCTTCAAAGGAGAAAAGAACCTTCTGAAAATTAATTAAATCCTTTACTAATGTTACTTTTCTAAAGAAAGGAAAAAATAAAAAGCATCACCACTGTTTTATTAAATTAAACAAATAACGCGGAAATGCTGAATATGCTGTTCGTAGGATACTATGTATTTTGGCGTTCCTAAATGCTAAAATAAAATTATTTTCTCAGTAATTAACTTTTCACTGCCTATGAAAATTATTTTTATTGTGGTCAAAGTTTTTTTTCAAATTTATTCAAACGTTTTGACTAAAATTTTGTTTAAAAATGTATTTGTGATTTTTAGTATATTTCTGTAGCGTATTTTAGTACAAAGTATTGATCAGTAATGAAGGCTAAAGATATCCAAGGGATTATTTAGTGAAGGAGCTATTAACCTGTTTTCATATATAATTCGCAGTGTTCCATCTCAATCTCACGGTAAACTATCCACGCGTCTCTCAATGGAGTTCTAACAGTTCCATTGGACGAATATTGCCGTCTCTTATGTTTCAGCCTTTTTTCTTTAAGTCCTTTAACTGCTTAGGTCAAAGCGCACAATGAATGAAACAGGTGAACGCTGCTTAAATGAGCCCAGAGACCACAGAGCTTAGAGTCACTTGACTTTCAGTCTTTGGGACAAGGGACCATCGTGGAAAAACCGATAACTAGGCTTGATCGAGGTTCGACTTAGGGATATCTTGAACGCGAGCCAGACATGCTATCAACTAAACTACTAAGACGTGCTCAGTCTGTTTTGTTGATTAGTTATCCATTATTGTTTTTAATATCAGAGAACAGTTTACTGCTTCGTTGATCCTGATCTTGATACACGCACAGAATGTATCGGATTCAATATCGATATTTTCCTACATATCAAAAAATAAGTATATAATTAGAAAAACTCCATGACAGTAACGAGTAAGCGTTTGAACTTGCAAAACAATCTGATACTTCAATTATTAATTGCCAATACTTGTAATTTAAACGTACTAGGAAGATAAATATTTGAAATAAAGAAATAGTCTCCAACTTTTCAAACTAATTTATAGTGTAAGAAGTATGAGCTACAGTTTTGTCCAGAAATAAGAAGTAATTAGCTGATGGTTCGGTTACTCCGAAATTTAGTACGCTCATGGAGAACAACTGCTTGCACAAACAAACATTTTTGTAATAGTGAATACTGGTAATTGAACTATTTTCGCAGAATTAAGTGAAACAGATTTAGAATCATATATACATAATTTTAAAATGAAAAAGGAAACAATGTGCTTAGAATATAGCAGGCATGGAATAAAAATATAATTCAAATACGAATAAAAATTAAGATTTAGCACTCTTTTATTTGGGAACATTGATGGGGTAGTTTGAAGTAGTATATAAGTATATTTGTTGGTCGCTACTCGCGGCAACATACACTTATCATTCAGAAACAGTCATTTTCAAACGTAAATACAATAAAAGTTGACTTATATAATACTTCCTAGTATTAAAGATTTAGAAAAGAATTTAATTCTTCGACCTTCAGTAGTCCGTAACTGGCTTCAAATGGGTTCCTTATTAGCCTGCATTAAATTTGCTCGCCAACTAGCTGGTCTTGTCTATTCTCACAACCAGGGCTAGGAAGTTCGTACCGCCCGCCGTTCCCTATACAGGTTGCGACCGATCCTCTCCCGGCATCCAACCAAGTCATAGATAAGCACACAGCGGAGAGACATTGAAACCGGTTGCCCAGAGAAAAAAAAAAGACTTATGAGACATTCGTAAATGCACATTTATTTATATCATTACAACTTACAAATACTTATATAGTACATACGGGTTTGTCTCTGGCTGATCTCATTATTTAAATAGGCACTTTGTGGCATCACCCAAGCAATTATAACGCGGATTGTAACATTTCCTAATCCAATGTAAAATAACATCCAAATAATAAAATTAATTTCTTAAATATATAAAAACTCTAGACAAAATACCAAAGCAGGAATTTTACTACATATTTACTCATCTGCGGCAGTATCACTAAAAACAATAATGTACCTCTGAAGCCTTTCAAATGAAAACTCATTCTATGTGCCGTAAAAGAAGATTTAGCTGACTGTAATTAATTTGTTGCAAATTCGTTAATGATTTCAGCTAATTAGTTTCTCGATCTGGCTTCTCTTTTTTTCCATGTTTGCTGAAGTATCCCACTGAAATATAAATGTAAATAATGAAGTAAATAAGGACATGAATAAGTACACTTATTCTCTAGAAACCATATATTGACTGTACAATGATTGTACGGCAAATGTATTTGCTCATCTTTGAAGCACAACAAAATGTTATTCGAATGTCTTCCTTCCTACCAACGTGCTCTGTGCCATGCAGTTACACCTGTTTCGCAGTAATGAGTTGCATTCTACGATGAACCTTGTTCTTGCCAGTAGCGCTGCGTTGTACGTATAAGCCATGGCTGGCCGCTCTTACACTGTTCAAGGAAATCGGTACGAACTTCCTAGCTCTGCTCAGAACCATCCACACATACCTAAATAGAATGACCTCATAGTTTGCAACTGCAGAAGTTGGCATCAGATTTAACGAAGAAATTGGAGAGATCAGAAGTAGATCTTGTCTGTAAAAACGATATGAAATAACAGAGAATATTTCCAAAAGTTTATTCTTAAAGTAACAATATTATTTTCGTCTCTTACGATTGCCAGTTATGCAAATTTTTTTTCAGAATAAATGGGACCTCAAAAATTATTCCCAAGGTAACTTCAGGTTCGCATTTTACCTTTTACTTAATCGTCTTATACATTCACATTTAATCAAAGAGGCATATTCAAAATATAAAAATTAGAAAATTAGCGTACTCCGTGCGGAGAGATTTTCTTAAAGCTTACGTAACACAGGCTTACAAAATGCTGGACCAACATATCAAGTTTTCTTTCTAATCAAATTCACAGATACACATGGCAAATAGTGTGCTGGCTGTCAAAAAGTAACCGGAAATATTTTTAGTGGAAAATACTGCTCACCTTTATTCAAATCCCATTAAAGACCTACAAAGCAATCTCCCTCGGATACTATATAAGGATTCCAGCTTTCAGTGCAATGTTCAAAGCACTCCCAGAAACCACTTTTTGATAGTATTTGAGTAACGATCCCGAAGCTCTTTTTTCACTGAGGAAATGGAAGGCACACGACGCTAGATTTCGTGAATATGTTGGATGTGGCATCACCTCATGCCTTATTCAGGGATTGTATTTTGAGTCTTGATGAGCCGCTGCCTTATCCTGATGAAGCATCCATTCCATATCAGCAAGATTTGCTGCTTTTGTAACAATTGTCCTCTTTAATGGCCCCTTCAATATCTCGCAATAGTGATTCACAGTAACAGTAAGCAGCCTAATCCACCACGTATCGAAAAAAGACGTCTTGCTTATCGAAAACGACACGATGCATGACGTTTCCTGCATATGGCTGAACTTTGGCTATTTTAGATCTTAGACTTGAAGGATGTTTCCATTGAGCACTGTCCTGGTCTGTCTCTCGGTCATAATGAAACCAAAATTCGACGCAAGTGATGACTGTCCAAAACTGTTTCCCGCTTAAGACTTCACTTCAATTTTGACTTGCCATCACACGGTGAGCAATCTGTTAGTCACTCATCACATGTAGCAGCCCCTTTTCCTAAACATGTAGAACAATGTCAGTCCCTGCAATATTTGCTGACGATAAATGACGGTTAACATGAATCAGTTGTGTTGATATTGGTTTAAATGTTCAAAGTTGAAATCCTTTTGGAGCGTGGATCATCCGCAAGGAAATTTTGACCCTCCCGAAATCATTTATGCCTCTCAAAAAGTTGTTTTTTCCATGGCTTTATCTTTGTAGGCTTGCTGCAACATTTCCATTGTTCGTGATGTAGCTTTTTTCAAGAACAACGCAAAATATAAGACACGCGTCCTGCTGCAGCTTGGGATCCATTTTGGCTATAGTAAACACGCTTGTGTGCCTCACGTTCAGGAGGTCCCGAGTTCGAACATTGCTCGGGGCCCGGGATTTTCTCTTATTATCCTGATGGATGAATGTTGGATAACTCTAAGATCTATCGACTCTGGGGTCATTTAAGCATGTTTTTTTCTTCTTCTTCACTCCAAGGGCTAGGCAATGCTGCCTGTTCCGGCTTAAAACATGTCTGACCATCCTTTTCGTGGTCTTCCCGAATGTCTCTTTCCTCTAGGTTTATAGTTTATAACTCTTCTTGAGATCCTATCTCTCGACATTCTTTCAATATGCTCTCTCCATTCATTTCTATAATTTATTATTTTTTCTTCTAAAGAACATTTCTAAATCTTCTCTTATTTTTTCATTTGGAATTTTATCTAAACGATTACATCCCTTTACTGCTCTTAAAAATCTCATTTCGGCAGCCTGTATCTTGTTTTTGTCTACTTTTGTTAATGTCCATGTTTCAGAACCACAAAGAAAAGCAGGCACAGCCATTACTTTATAAAATTTCATCCGTGTTTATTTTCTGGTTTTAGATTTTATGCTTCTATTTATTATGCCGCATATTTGTTGAAACATTGGTAATTTATTTTTAAAATAATTTTTATATTTATAACTGACATATGTTCCCAAACATTCAAAACCCGTAACTTACTCTAAGATAATATCATCAATTACTATTTTTTTTTCTAACAGTGTCTTTACCTCGAAGCGCCATTGGTTTTGTTTTATTTGTGGAAATTTTGAAATTAAAATTCTTACATAACTTCTGTAAAATATATACTGCTCTTTGCAGCTCGTCTTCAGTTTTACTTATAATTATTTGGTTATCTGCAAATAACATCGTCTTAAGAATAAAATTTGGTGCAAGATGAATGCCTACGTTAACCTTAAACATCCACTCTCTAATCAGATCAATATAAATTATGAATAAGATAGGAGACAACTACAACCCTGTCTTACACCTTGATTTGTATGTATCCATTTACTATACATTCCATTTCCAATATGTATGCTGATTGTTGTATCCTTATATATATAGATTTTAGAACTTTAATGCGATGATTTGGGTAGCCTCTTCGAGTCATGATTTCCCAAAATTTTTTTCCATTTACACGATCAAACATTTTCATAGTCAATAAAAGCTATATGTGTTTCCAGATTAAATTCTCTTCTTTTTTCTATTATCTGCTTAACTGTAAAGGTAGCATCTGTACAGGATCATCCTTTTCTATAATCATTTTGTTCTTCTAAAAGTAGAACATCTGTAATGGTTTGTAACCTTTTACGTAAGATTCTTGCATATAATTTATATCCTGTGTTTAAAATACTTATTCCCCTATAATTCTCACATCTGTTTTGAGCACCTTTCTTAAAAATAGATATAATTCGAGCATGTGTCCAGGATCTTGGGATTTGGCATCCATTCCAACAACTATTAATTAAATTCAAAATTCTTTGTTTTAGTATCGGTCGACCATATTTCAATAAATCGGCAGTTATTGCATCTTCTGCTGTGGCCTTCCTATTCTTCATTTCTTTTAATGCCGTTTCTAATTCTTCTAAAGTAATTGGATCTACATTTCCGCATATAATTTATTCTTCCAAAGAGCTATTATACCACAAATATCTATAATGTATAATCCATTGTTCCTCTCCAATTACATTTATATTTGCTACATCTCTTTCTTCACTGTCTAGATGCTTAAGCACTTTATAGGCCATCATTTGCCTTCCATGTATATCATCTTCAACAGTGCTAACAAAACTGTCCCAGGACTCTTGGTGAGCTTTCCTTACAATATTTTTCGCTTCATTTCGTTTTTCCCTATATATCTCCCTTGCTTCATCAGTTTGTTGTTGTATCGCTTGTACATGGGCTAATTTCTTGTCTCTTATTGCGTTTGAAATGTCTTCGTTCCATAATATTAATCCGTTATTCTTAAGATATTTTTTTTTTTGGCCAGCACTTCGTTAGACATCGTTTTTACAGCTTGCATAATATTCTCCCATTCCTCGTTGACATCCTATCTTATCTCTTGTTGTTGTAAGTATGCAGATAACCGTCATTGATATAAATCTTTTATGCTCTCTTCTTATAATAGGTATATTTTGAATACTTCTTCATTCATTCTTTCATGACGTTTCATTTTCCTCCATCTTTTTAAAAGTTTTATATTGGATACTAATAGATACTAATCAGTTGATATATCACTTCCCCGATATACTCTTACATCTTTTACTTGTGATGATAATTTTTTGTTCGTAATAACATAATAGATTATTGATCTACATTCTCTTACGCTCCAAGTAAATTTATGGATGTCTTTTTTCCCTAAAAATGTATTCATTATCTTTAATTTGTTAAACGTTGCAAACTGTCTCAATTTTTTACCGCTATTATTTGAAGTATCTTCACCAAATGTACCTATGAAATCTTTAATCGGTAGTTTAACTACTCGGGCATTCAAATCTCCTGATATTATAAGGTAGTCACGTTTGACATATTAAGCATCTTTTCACTCATTCTATTAATCGTCCGATATAGCTTAATGTAGAGGACGTAAATTAAGAAAATGTATCGCTGTTATAATTTCTAGTCGAATTTCTGCTTGGACTATTACTTTCTTTATTTATAATAGATAAGAGATAAAGTAAAAATAAGTAATTGTTTTGAGAGCAGTTCCAGTATTTTATGCACTTATTTCCAGTCAAATGTCAATACCAAATATTTTAGTGTAATAAAATGGTTTTCTTACTTACTACAGAGGTACAGGAAGCAAAGGTTTTTTTTTCAGCAATAATGCATAAGACATGTAAAGAAATATCGTCATTGAATTATTGGGTGTAAAAATACGTCCTCTGCTGACTAAAGTTCGCTATTAGTTAAACTAAACAATTTTGTTTTTAGTTCAAATGTTCCAGAAGAACACATTTTCCTAGAAATATCGATATCGAATTTGAGAACAGAATGCATTGGGATTTAGAGAGAATTTTTAGGGGGAGGCTTGAGAGTCTCTCAAAGCATATATTCGCATAATTTTGGATATGAAACTTTTATTATAAAATGTTTCTCCTTAATTTAGAGACTTCTCCAAGACATGTCAGTTTTATATCGGAATATTAATCTTTAATGAGAAGAATACTTTGTTATTAATGTCATCAAAATCTTATGTGATTGGCCCGATAGGAATTTTGAGATACGGGAATTTACCTTTGCTATGGTTCCCTTTAGCTTCCTGAGTGGCATTTGTGTAACATCAAAACATGGTGTTCTGAATTCCGTGGCCTCGCCCTTCATTGGAATTTCCTCATGTACCCTCCGTTTTGCTTGTCGGATCTGGAAGACAGGTTGGTAGCCCTGTTATCTTCCGATATAGAAGTAACTCTACATGTCTCATTGTACATACCTGAGATACGACACATGCCAAAGCTCTAGATTGACGTAACATCCGCACCACCTGGTGTATTCTGACTGACCAAACTATCGATCGCAGAATATAACACATTTTAGTCACTTCTCTCGTGTTATACCTACGTGAATGAGAATCAATGCCCAGCCTCCAAAACTTCCGGTATATGCACATCTATTTCTGGACCTAACTCTCCCTATTTTGTCTATTTAATAAATCTTATCAGAAATTATTTTATTTTAATGTCCATCGTGAACACAAGGGAGATACAGAGACCAGAGTCCATAGCCAGATGTCACTACATACCGACCTTCAAATTCCATACTCAACCCACAACATCGCGAGAGACAGCTGAATAACGACAGCATTTTACAAATGACAAGGCATTGAATAGTACAAATCAGTAATGATGCAGAACAGCGTTATGGTGATGGTACAGGAAAAGTTATATCAATAGATTTTACATTTTAAAGAGAACTGTATTGTTATGTGAAAAGTATTTTATCTATATCTTGTCTATATTTCACCTATTTCACAAAATGTTTATAGTTACTTCCAAATGAAAAGGCTTCACTGGCTATTTCTAGAAAATTCAAAATATAGAATGTGTCACTTAACACACACACACACACACACACACACACACACACACACACACACACACACACACACACACACACACACACACACACACACACGCGCGCGCACACACACTTCTGCCGGAGGGAAGTAACGCCTGGGTCGTATATCCACAGCACATAAAGGGGCCTCAAACATAACAGAAAGGACTCTGAGGAAATGTTTAAAGTTTCTTAGTGCCCCAATGGAGAATGGGAATGATAACTTTTGGAATTAAACTGTGTCTATAAATACAAAGTAAGACATGCAAATGCACACACACTCACACACACACACACACATACACATACACACACTCAGCTCTAACCAAAAATGTTTTTTATTTTGTTAAGTGCGCCTTAAAACACATATTTCGGGAGATATTACCTTTATCCAATAAGTCACATTCAATCCAGTAATACCCAATTATATAAAATTAAAAGATATTTAATTTAACTAATAAGTTCTTTCTTGTACAATATCTCGACATCATTGGATTGTAGTTAAAGTTAAAATTAATATTCCTGAAAATATTAATTTTTCATGAAATTCATATGAACATTTAATAAATCCTAGTATTGCTACTATGATTCTAAAAGCTGCTACAATAGGTCATGGACTACAAGTTTCCCACTGAATGAAGTGTGCCAAAGCTTTTAAGATGTCGGTAGTTTTAAAGGCTATGTACGTTTCTAACAAGTGAATTTAATTCAGAATAAGTAATTTACTCACTGAATGATTGGGTCAGTAGCATTACTTCCTATTGAGCTATAGACAAGTTGATAAGTTAACTTGTGATGGATTGTGCTATTAGACAAAATATAACACAGTTCATTTATGTTACGAAAAATAGTATGTGAAATTGCTCTTTCTACCAGATATCAATGACAGATAGAAGAAATGTCCAATGCATTGAACTCAAAAGTTCTAAATCTGAAATATGTATTATGAGGACTCAAATTAAAGCGTCTGAGAAGCAGCGTTCGCACGAATCTCTCTACTCCTTCAAAAACTATTCTAACAAAAGCTTGTGCTTCTATATACATACTTCATGCTTCATGTTAACCATGATAAGCGTTTATAGAAATGGATTTATTCCGCATTTTCTGAAAGGTTTAATCGGAACAGAAGAGTATACTAGACTTAAGAAATAATCAAACTCTTAAGATCTTGTAACTATGTCAGCATATCATGAATTTGAAATTCCTTTCTCTTTGCAAGGCAAATAAAATATTTCTATTTGAAAAATGTATAAGCATTGGTAAATTCAAGAAAATAACAAAAATATCTCGGAAGTGGTTTACTCCACAAAATGTGCTGACATAAATTGTGTCTTTTAACGAAATCCACTTTTTTATATAGTAAGGTGTTGCCTGTCCCTCAAGTTTCGCCAATTTTGCTTAGTTGGGGTGTTTTGAGCACATTCCCAGAAAATGCAAGATACTCGTTTAGTTTGCTGTAAAATTATATTGAAACTTTGCTATTTAAAAAATAACAGTTGCCCACTTCTGAGGAAATCAAAACTTTCGAAACATGAAATATGTAAATAGCAATCTGGTTGGTGGATTTTCTTAAAAATTATAGTGTCACATACTTGGTAAATGCTAAACTTATATACCAATTTTGGTATTTAATCGCTTCTTTGTAATTAAGTTATTTTGTTCACAGACACTTCCTCAATTATTATTTTTATTATTCTTTTTATTATTTGGGAAGTTTCAATACATGTAATTGCGGTGACATATTGAACTTCTGGATGGAATTCAATGCCTCCCCTACATATCATACATGGTAGAGAAAGAAAACGGGGTTGAGTTTCAAAACATTTGTTCCTAGTTTGGTCTCAGTAATGAACTTTTGATGGAATACCTTCTATATTTACTGATTAGGGCTAAGCAACAAAGAATTTAATTTTTTTATATTAAGGAGTCTCAGTTCGTCTATTGCCATAGAATCCCAGTGCGGAATTTTTGGAAGGAATGTAATCTTATCTACCTTATATGTACGAGGTGGAGCAAGGAGTGTAGAAGAAGCATGTTCACGTGCGTATCTGTCTCTCTTTCTCTCTCCCCCTCTCTGTTTCTCGTCTGTCTACCTCCTCTCTCCGTGAAAAGCGTAGTTCAAAAATGAAATTGTTATAATAACCAGTGCTGGTAGTTAAGTTAGTGCCCATCATAACAACATCAGTTCACGTTAAATGAACCCTTATATGACTTATTATTTGATCAAAAATGTTATTAATATTTGTGGTAATGAATGAAGCAGAAGTGCGCACATTTGTGCATAATTGATTTGTTAAGTTAGTTTTCCTTGCTATATTCCACAAATTATTTCACTATTTTCGCACAGCGGAGTAAGTGATATCTCTTGCATTCCTTTTAACACGGTTCACAAACGCACTTTTCACTTGGAGCGAATTTGTGTTAAAATACCTATCACCTACTTAAAACATTTTCGAGACAAGCAAAGTGGAGAGATTAAATATTTTTGGAGTAGCCCTTAAATCCTCCTTTATTTGAAGGGAACATATATTTTACTGTATATTATAAACCGCAAGAGATAGACAAAAACTTGTTACATAAAATATGTTAACTTTGTTTTAAGCTTAGTTTATTAGTTTATTTGTGACAAGACTGTCATATCAGATACTTTTTCTGATGTCGTAGAAAAGGTGTGTAATTTCAATCGCTTTTGCACATCAGTTAAGTATCCCCTGTTTTTCTTGCACTTACAACGAAGTGTGTAACGAAATTATTAATGAATTTATGAATTAGATAGAAAAATCATACATCCTTAAATTTTTTAGAATACTTTGCGAAGTCCTTTTCATTCTGAATATATTTAAAACTGCAAGACATAAGTAATATCTCACTACCCACCCCTGTTTTCCTTGACCTTACAACGACGTGTGTAACAAATTATTTATTAATTCATGAAAATAACATTTTAAGTGTTGCATTTATAATAGATTCTTTACTCATTATTTTACAAATCATTTTATTCGATAATATTCTTCTTTCTTGTTAATATAGATAATATTTCATTTCACGCTGACTTAATTCGTGGGAGATCCAATAACAATAAAGAAGCCAGTTAGATTTTAAAAGGGATCATGTCATGGCGTCGAAGTTCCTTGCACTTAGAATTACTACAGAGAAAAAGAGGAGTGGCTTAAGCAATTTAAATTCAAGCGAGTAACATATCAATGCCGCAAACACCTGCCGATTTTCTGTGTTTATTAAACCGTCCTTGATACTAACGAGAGCAAAATAAGTGAAATATTTCATATATGCGTTTAAACATCATCAGAGAAACCTAGGAATCATGGAAGTTGTACCAGGGTTTTCGAAATTGTAGAAGACAGTTAATAGGTTGCATTAGAAATTGCCTGAAAGAATGTTTCCGGCTGCTTGAAAGCATTAATATTCAAATTCGGGATTACTGTGCTGCGTGAAGTTACTCGAGGGTATGGCAGTTTCCAAAAGCTTACTCCCCTTTCCTCCCCCTGAAGCTGGAGGAATGTAATCTCTTCGCCTAACCCTCTGCCTTCACAGGCCCCTAGAGCAACGTGTTAGGGCTGCATTCCATTAACACTAGCACACAACTAAAGCCGTTCGTCACTGTACTGAGAATGGCAGAGCTATTGTTCGACATCAACCCCGGTAATCCTGCATCCTGTCCCACACAGTTACATCTGAATGGCTTTTATTCCTTCTTACAATTAGCATACATCAACAATCTCTGCTTTCCCTATTCTACAAATTATTCTTACAAAGTCATATTACTCTATTTAGGTTAATCGAGATGAACCTTCGTTATACATTTTGTATAGGTATAAGCAAGAAACTGTAGACTACAATATCCAAGCTTTCCAATCGGTGGTCACTATGTGATGGCTGTGAAATACCATTTTCTTTATATGGCTACAAGGAGAAACGAATAATTGCTTCAAAAGCAAATCTGATGTGTTACATGATTTTCTGCATTCATTCTTCAACAAATTAGTTTAAAATATTTATTCTTCTTTCTTCTTCACGTAATTGAAGTAAATATTCCTATGATTTTTTTCTTTCATATTTCCTTGTAGGTACAATAGGAATTGAAAGATTCGGCAGGTTTAAGCGATAATCAAGTCCTTTAATATATCCCTTTAATAGCTGTGTGATGGCACTGGAATTGTGTTCCTCATGACTTATCTGGACAAAAAATAACAAAATATTAATTTCTTATTCACAATAAATAATTATTATT
>JAUKNK010000108.1:1920000-1927500 GCA_030765055.1 Mantis religiosa | reverse complement strand
TCGGTACTGGACTAGAGCGGCTGGAAACAGCCGGCCTTACCACAAACGTGTAACTTAGCAGCTGTGGCCAAACTGTTTGCTTGTTCACCGATAGAATAACCAGCAGTTCAGCAGCCATGAACCAAATCAGCGTTACGCAAAACAATGTGAAAGCCAGCAGATGTTTATTGCTTACTACCTGTCAGCTGACCGCCTCTGCAAGGTCCAGCAATAGTGGTGTTACGTGTTAGTCAAATAGCTTCTAGCTTTGATTGTCTTCACACTACTAAAAATGGTTTAAGTCAGCATAGGCTGTCAAGTTTGGCTGCAATAATCTACACATTTCGCTATTATTTGTTCAAATACTTCTTATAAAGATTAAAAAGGTATTTTTGGATTAGAGATATCTTGGGAATGTGTTTTGTGATATAAGACCTGAAGCTTTCCTGGCGACGAATATGCTCAAGTTGTTCTCAGGAAGCAAGCCAGGTGAAGGGACGATTAGAAATCGACGTTCCGGCAGTGTGCATGTCTCCCGTCATCAGGATATTTATTAAATGTTATAACCACAAATGAAACACTGAATACAACACATATCCAATTATTCAGTTGTGGTTATTTAGTAAATATCCTGATAATGGAAGAGATGCAAATCGTCCTTTCACCTGGCTTGCTTCCCGAGAACAACTTGAGCATATTTTATGAAATCGATTGCGCAACTTTCCAGATAGTGTACTTTCCCTTTTATAGCGTTTAATGATTTTTGTCATTTGTCTTCTTTTTTTATTAAATTGGTAACCTCTAATGTGATTGCAAGGATTTTGTGTGCGAATAAGGTTCTCCTGTTGTTGATACTAATTTTATTTTCCAGTTGATTTAAGCGTCCGCATGGCTATTATGTTTTTGTATAGGTCTGTTGCTTTGTTCAGGCTGGAGATACTAGTGTTTCTTCAGCGGTGATGGGGCTATTTTGACTTGTTTTGAGGGGCAGAATATGGTCTCTATCAGTTGTGTAATACCGTGCGTTCCCTGAGCGACCGAAACGCTTCGTGGCGGCCTAGGGCTGGGTGACGAGTGGTGCGCCGGCCGCCAGAGAATAACACTCTACTACTGCCGTGTCAGTCGAGTTGGATCTATGGTAAAGGAAACAGTTCTGTGTGCGTGTTCGGAGTGATATTGTGTTGTCTCTTGGTGATAATTTGTCCATTACTAATAGTGTGCACTAAGTGCACATAGAATCATCGGTCACATATTTTTCGACACAAAAAATATTTGATTCACACGTTTATGAAAATTGCATTTTAAATAATTTTATCCAAAACTGTAACAAGAGATTAAGGATTGTGTGGGTGGTTTCAGAAGAACTCAGCTACAGTGCACATTGCTGTGAATTCTGTGCATGAATTGCAAAGTGTGTGTAATGACAGAATAATTAGTCGGGGATTGTGGCCATCTCGTTCTCCTGATTAATCTGCATATGATTTTTATTTATGGGGCAACGTTAAAGAATAAAGTGTATGCAACCAACCCCCACACGTTACAAGAATTGGAGGACATCAGGAGAGAAATATAGGCAATTAGGCAATATGAACTTCTTTGAATGAACTAGAACTGTTTTCGGAAAAATAAGGAATGTATTCGCGTTGAAGGCCATCATTTTCAATGTCTGTTGTGATTTCAGGTAAGCCTAATGTAAATTAGACAAGGTTTTAGGGTTACATACACGAAACCTGGCGGCCGTTTAGGCGTATTTCTGGCGGAGAGCGCGCTGGCCCGTACCCATTACGGTGCCGCCGCGGGGCGGTCCGGTCACTCAGGGAACGCACGGTATGTTTGAGAGATCCCGATTGATCCGGTGGTGTGTGCTGAAACAAGGTGTTCAGTGGAGTAGATGCTATCAGCGGAAGTTATCGTCTTTTAACTTAGCGAGGATCTTGCGGGCAGCATACTATATGTTCGCTATGGTAGTTCGTACTTTGGCAGAATCGACGACATGGAGTTATTTAATGATACGTGAAGGTGGAGGTGAAGTTTGGTGCTCCAGAAGATTGTGATGTGGAGCATATTTTGCTGCTTGTCCATTTGGGGGAAAGCATTGGCAACGCAGTGGAGCCCAAGCAGCTGGCTTTGAAGCACATTGCCTGGCGGAGGAAGAGTATGCCCTCTGTTTATTGTGTTACAAAACTGCAGCTTTTATGCCTTTATTTTAATATTCTTAACACAGTAACCTAGCATAAAACTATGGTCTCTATCTTATGTGTTTCTCTTAATACAACTTACAACTGTATGCGTGGTAATTGCCAACCAATGTCTTCGTTCGTTGGGGAAACTGGTGTTTTTTACGCACAATACTTTTTTAAGTTTGCACTTGTAGTAAAATCTCTATGCAAGGGGTCCCGGGTCGGATTGCCAGCTGGGGTGGGGATTTTTATCCAACCAAAGTGATTCCCTATCTTCCCCAGAGTGTGGTAGTGTGAATGAGAGTGTGAATGTGTTCGTTATCTAATGATTAAAATACAAAGTACTAGCAACCCAACGTATACGAGTTAACACCATCGATACGTTACAAAGGAGAAGGGCCGCCTATATGACCACTGCAACTAAAGTCGTGGTATAAATGAAAATAAAATTGTATGGCATTTCTGCTCTTTACAGGTGTGTTCGTAAAGGAATATTTATTTATGTTAAATAATGTTCATTATGAAAGCCAATTAATTAATTCATTTGTTTATTTATACAGATGAGCATAATTTTTGAGGAAGTCTTGGAAAAATAACAGACAAGAAAAGAATTCGTGCTGGGAAAATTAGAATCTTCTGCTATTCGTAGTTATAAAGAAAACCTTATACTATCGGTTTTAACTGCGTCACTGTGTTCTAGCTTTACCAATAACAGATCAATAACTATTCCTGAACAACTTCTACTACAGATAGAAACTTTCAGTGCTTCAGGTCACACCGTCTATAACTTTTCTAAAACTTGAACCTTGTAAAGCAACTCGTCTGCATTAACTTTGGACTGATCGAGTTGGTGAAACTTTTGATGCTGTTGTTTTCAACATGAAACTTCTTTTTGTCTGCACAGTGGCTTAACTCTCAACAGAAAGGTAGTGTAATATCAAGTTAGCGTGCTATCATAGTCTAGAAGTGGATCTATTGCGCGCTATTAAACTTGAAACAAGAATTATGAGCTCCGTATTGATTCTATGCAAAGCATCGCTCCTCAAAATGGTTATGTTAGCTCAGTAATACTGTTCAACTCTACAGGAAACTCACATGAAATAATGAGTTTCTTATTCAAAGCGCAGTTGACCCAAACAGTTTGTAGTAAACCTTTGTCTAATATGTATATATGTATTATGACTTTGTCCAGTTTTTCTAATGGTCACTTTACTTTCGTCAAGTAGGTAAGTTTACTGTCACTTCAGTTTCTTTCGTGACGTACCGATGACGAAATAAGCGCGTCCTGGCTTCTTGTTCAGGACAGTTCACTCCCAAATTTCCAGTCCTCAGGACTAGCTGCACTTCACCATCTCACTCGGGGAACAGCGTTTTTTCATTGTATTCCGTAACTCGCTTGGTGACTCACTGATTACTTCCCGGAAAAGCGATTTTAATGTATGTCCTACTACTTGAGTCCTTATGTAAAATTCTGGGAGAAAAGAGAGACTGAGACAACGATAACTGATTGTAATATCTGATAATTCGTTTTATCTGACCATTATAATCTGAGAATACAGATGATTGTTGCGGTTTTGATTGGGTCAAGGAAAGTAATGGGTGTTATCTTTTATTTCATGCCTTCATTTCCCCAATAAAAGCAGTAATGGTCATCTGTCTCACTATTATGTGCTCTGTCTGTCTTTCCTCCCGGACGTTTACTCCAGGAATGAAGTAGTCTGACATACAGTAGAGGCATATTGAATGCTGCAGTCGCCTGTTATATGTTTGGTAAACACTAAAATACTTCAGGTCAATAGTAAACTGCTCCTGTGATCTTTTATATTTCCCTTCACATGGTAGGTTGCGCTGAGTGCCCGTAAAATGGTTATTCTACGTAGTAAGAATGCGAAATTTGTTGCAACACAACATTAAATAACTTTTGTCTTTTAATTTATGAAATACAAAATTAAGATGAATGAACGATCTCCCGAAAAAAGCAACTGAAGAACTTATCCAGATAACTTACCCCAACCTAGATTCAAACTTGGGACCTCTTGAACGCGAGGCAGAATCGCTACAATCCACGCTAGTGAGGCGAGTTTAGATAATTGTGGATATGCTGTACAAGCTTACATTAAGTTTAAGTTATTTAAGTTATATTTATAATTATTTTTACATTATACTTTATATCATATATTGGGCTTCAGTTGCGTGAAAGTACTTATTTTCTCTTAGGCTGCAGTGAGTTCTCCCGCTCGATATTTTTACCAAACAGAAGAGGTGGGAAATGAAGTGAAAAATATAAACAATTATTTTTAAATGGGAATAACACTTTATCAGGAAAAATTAGCAACCAAGTCGTGGATTAAACTGCGCAATAGGCAGTATATTTAACGGATGTATCAGTTTCTACCACTGAATGTGGTTCTCAATGAGTTCGAAATGCATATAAAACTTTTTAGGCTAAATTAGGCTTCCAGTCCGAGGTAAGAGTGAGGAAAAATTAATATTATAAATATATACTAAGTCGTATTCGGCGGCAGATTCACTAATTCTTCAGAATCAACGGATGTTTGACAATTAGGAAAATTACTGCAAGACTAAAGAAAATAAAGAAATATTAAAATGCCGTCCAAACATTTAGTGAGAATACTGTTCAAAAATTATCTCCGATATTTATTTGCTTCATTGCTGTACTTCTAGGTTGTGTTTACAGTGTAAACCGAAAACAAGTATATTCAGCTAACAGAATGTTATGTACAAACAGTGAACGCAATATTCACATATGCTTTTTATAGAACTACATCCAATTGTATTCAGTAAGGTAAAACATGTTTTCTGTATTTTATGACCCACTCTCACTTTTTCTCCTTTAATGTTATCGAAAGCTCGCAGCTACTGCCCACGGAGAGTTAAGGAAGCTTTAGCTATCCTTTCAGAAAAACCTAATCAGAACAGAGACGCAGGACTTCAATTAAATACGGCCTGGAAACCGGCTTTACAGTTATATGAATCAAACATAAAAACACAAATTAACTCCGTATAGAGTCCCCTGACGAAGACCGTTTTCTTATAGGTTTTCCATTAGGTCCATGCTCCGTTCCATCTCAGCGGCGGAAACAAACACTCCGTCCAGGTAAAACTGGACGACTCGATTCTTCTGCTGGTCTGCTGGTCTGCTGGTTCAACTCATTCAGCATATCCTGAAGACGGGAACGTTGCATGCTCCCGAAACGTGGGTACATCACCACTTCTACACCTGGCTTGAAATGTGAAATGAAATGTGTAGTGTTTAACGCCCGCGTTTACTATATACGGCACCGCAGGCAGTGACAGTTTAGCCCAGAGGTTCTACTCCCATTAGTCCTGAACCCGTAGGAACTGAACCCGGGCCTCCTTCGACCAGGGAGTTATCCGAGCTGTCCCAAAGGGCGCTCGGCGTCCTCCGTGGGGCTTTCCATGGGACAAGACCTAGAGACTAACAAGCCCCCCCATCTGGCCCTATGGACTCAAGATGGGATGGAAGTGGATACGCCACTTACGCGCGTCAACACTCAAGGTGAAGACTACCGAAAAACCTCGGTGGGGCCGCCTGGTGATCTAGCACACCTTCTACTAGCTAAGCAGGCTAGTACCCGGGAGAATTAATGACTTCCCTCAATCCCGTTCGAAGACGTACCCGATTCCCACGGGTTTCGGGAACACACTGCCCCCTCGAGTCCATCCCAATCTGAACAACTCCCGAAGGAGGGGCTCGGCTATTCGGCCCGAGGTTCCTCTAGTAACGTCAGAGGTACCACGAGTGCTAAGGGTCCGCAGCGCCCGCACTTTGGCAGCTGAAAGGGACGGATCCCTTCCCCTACGGGGTGCAGGCAGTGACACTGATGATACATGAGATGAAGATGTAGCACCGGTGAAATGAGATGGCGGGGGAAACCGGAGGTCCCGGAGAAAACCCGCCCCAACGCCGTGTTGTCCAGCACAAATCTCACTTTGCGGTCGCCTGGCATCGAACCCGGGCAACCTTGGTGAGAGCCAAGCGGTCTAAGCACTGAGCCACGGCGTGGCCACCTGGCTTGAAGCCGGAGAAAACTTTGAATAAATTACATTTTGGCTCTGTGCTTTGAGAAAATATATAAAACTTCAACTATTAGTTTATCTGAAGGTCATTCATGTTATAAAGTAAACAAAATAAAACATAAAGTAATTTCTCTGCAAATTTGAGGAAACCTGTTCGGAACAAAATTACCTGGACATTTTCCGACACCTTCTGTTTTCTGTTTTTTTTAACTATTTTATTAATGCTAGGAAGTAATGTCTAAGAAATTTGTAATTGAAGGCTCCATGTTAGATTGTGATACGACAAGGTATTTCGGGGTTTGGACTTAGCTAATTTCATAACAGAAAAAAATTGTTCGCAAACATATGTCGAGCCAAAAATATACAATATCCGTGCGGCAAGTGAATACAACCTCGGAAATCTGGTTTGGTGGACATTCTTGTAAAAGTCAGCCAAGACTTCCTTGTCCTTCAATAAATCTTCACATTGTAAATTGAACACGCCAATTTGATACGCGGCAGCTACATTTTTGGCATTGAGTGTAAAACACCTGACTGAGCCCTCAGATTCTGTAATCACAGCGCCATTTATACAGGTAACATGGTACTACACGGCTCTTGCCTGACGTCACACGCAATGCAGGCCTCACTCCCGGCTAAATATGTCACAAATCTCGAAGCTGCTTCCTCTGGTCTGAGTTTCCATTTCATCTGGTTGTACCTTCCCTTTCTTTTTCGCCACAAAACATGTGAGGCTTTAGATAAATGTTTATAGATGTATACAGTTGTAATGTTTTTACCACATATACTAAAGAGGTTGCCGTTATTAAGCATAACCAGTACTAAGAAGCAATACTAAACTCTGTGTCACTGATTAATTTACATGATATCCAGTCGAGAGAGATATCATAGACTTCTCAGCCGAACGACTTTCAAGTGTTTTCTCCTTTGCTGTTGCAGCGATTCAAATTTCACTACCATGCATTAAAGTTTGTATTCACATAAGCCTGTTTCAAGATAATCCGGACTATTGTTAATCCGATTACCACCGGTGCCACTTATTCTGGATAACGGAGAATCTTGTGTACACAATCCAATGTAACTTTATTATAAAACCCCTATCTTCAAGTTTTTGCATTGCTTCTATGAAAAACATCCTATTCGTACAGTTCTTCCACTCTTCCGTTAGTTTTACATATCTAACGCCTAACGGCATTTAGCCCGTCAGATCGTGCAACGAATGAGGATACAGCATACGCCTACATTTTCAGATCTGCAACGATCTTTGAAAAACGACTAA
>JAUKNK010000108.1:1810000-1917500 GCA_030765055.1 Mantis religiosa | reverse complement strand
TATTTGTAGAAATTATGTTATTTGTGCTTGCAAGGTGAACATATAAATACAAAAGCTTTGATCGACATCAAATATTTGAAGATCTGGGCGCTAAATAATGGGTTTAAAATTCCGCTTTCTGTGCACCGTGAAGAGGTAATAAATGAATAACGCCTCCAATTTGAGAAAAGTACAAGTGCTGTATAATTCGGCCCAAAATTTTTCATTGGAAAAAGTTGTAACTTGTATATTTTAATGAGATCTACGTTTTGGTAAGCTTTTGGATATCCCTTGCGATTTCCCAGATATGCAAATTTTAACCAGAATAAAGTTCGTATGAAGACATTTAAAGAAAAATGAATGTATATATTACATCCGGTATGCAAATAATTTAACCTTGTGATACTTTAATCAAAATCGTTTTTATCAAAATCAGAACTTTCGAAAAAAGTTTCCTGTAAAGGGTAGCCTTGGGTGGGAGGAGTTCCATGAAATTTACATAATGCATCCTTAAAAGGTACTAACTTAAATAAACCTAAATATTTATGTAGACGTTTCCTATTTATTCATAGGCAAAAAGACACACCCACAGACAAACACACACACACACACACACACACACACACACACACGAGAGAGAGAGAGAGAGAGAGAGAGAGAGAGAGAGAGAGAGAGAGAGAGAGAGAGAGAGAGAGAGAGAGAGAGACATTCACGGATCCGTATCTAGAAATGCTACTTTTTAGATTTAGGACATAAAACGCGTTAAAGGTATGATAATGATGTGTTGTGTGGAATGCAATGCTTGTTCTACTTAAAATATGTAGTATAAAAATTTAAACAGTCATTTCCATTTAGTCTACTATAGAGAGCGTAGAGAAGACGTCCACGGCGGAAAATTTTGAATACGACATTCAGTAATAGTAACTAGAAGCGGTATTGTAAACCAATGGATTCTACATAAGTTCAGTAAAATATTTACTATCTATAATTCTCAAACAGAAGAATCAGAAGTTCTTGATATACAGATTACGCAAGTTTCAAGCTACTGCACCTTAAAGATGTTTGCTGATGAATGGGGACTTCGTAAGAGTACAATACGAATGGAGGAATGTGAGACGGAAACTTGAGGCTATAAACAAATGAGTGAAGATAAAACTACATTAACTAATGAATTTGTCACATAAGTTAAACGCGTGAGAAAAGGGCGAGGGAAAATAGCCCCCTAAGGATTCTGAGAAAAAGTCAGAATATTTCTTCCCATGACCCCGAGGGTGAAAACCCGGTGGGACAAAAAAGAAACCCTTGAACTTTCCTAGATATAGAAGAGAGTGAAAGACCAATAAGATTAAATATGAGCAAAACAAACCTCCAATCAAAATTGCTATGCATCACGTGATACGGGGGGAATAGTCATGCAATAGGAAAAGGGCGTGGATAGATATTCCGCGGTCGGAAAGGACGCGAAGAGACCAGGAAAGGCGCGACACTTCATCTTGGGTCGTTTCGGGGGATGGAGGAGTAAAGAGACGAGAAATTGCAGGGTGAAAATTACATTTAGATGCGGGAAAGTGAAACGTGGACAACTTGAATAAAAGAGTGATACCGACTTCGTGACGAGCAAGTGTGAAAGCTATGATCTAAGTGTTCTATAAATAAACTTGTGGGGAAAGTCAAGGAAGCATAATGTATTTCTACTTAAACGCCGGACCCTGGGACAGAGTACACTTATGTCCACCCGTACTTACAACCGATAACAATTCGGTAGTCCGGAGCATAATCGTTTCCTGATTGCATCATACACCAATATGATCCTGACCTCAACGCCTTTTTACTGACCTAGGATTATATCCATCATTCCCGCCTCAAATGGCACCCAAAGTGTCTTAACCACCCGGCGAGCTTCCTCGACCACCAACATCTCCATGGAGACCATCACACCGAGCACGAGACGTCCACCTGGAGAAAACACCCGGAGCAACAGATGCCGAGAACAAGACGACTGTCCGGAGACACCACTCGGAGCAACAGCATATCACTCCACGACATCGAGACGTACGCCGTGAACGAGGTCGCAGAGCACGACGAAAACAGGACAGCAAAAACCACCACATCCGACGGAGGTAAACACCAGCAAAATCACGAGTAATTACCCATTCCAAAGTCTTTCTACAAGGGCACTCATTGCTTAGGACCAGCCTGGCAGTAACACTACAGACTGTGTAAAATGTATATGATACTGAGAAGTGGAAAGATAATTAAAGCAGACAGGGAGGAAAAATTCCATGAGCAAGCCGGAGATATCGCTGTGGAAGAAATTAATCCTAAGGCAACACTAAGCCTCATGGCAATGATGCAGCAGATGCTCCAGCAGTTCCAAAGCAACCTAGAAACTAAATTGTTACAACAAAGCCAGCAAATAGAAACTAAGATGTCAGAACAAAGCCAGGAAATAGAAACTAAGATGTCAGAACAAAGCCGGCAAATGGAAATTAGAATATCGCAACAAAGCCAGCAAATAGAAACTAAGTTGTCAGAACATAGTCAGCGAATGGCAGAAAGAAACAGCACGTTAGAAAATAATTTAGAAAAAAGATTGCAAAATACACAATCACGTTGAAGAAACAACTAGAAAGTAAAACAGAAGAACAGAATAAGCAATTAACATAAGTTAGGGCAGGCCAATATACAGGCAGAAGTTTCAAACATGCGCACTGTGGTACACGATACACAAAAGGACATGAAAATCATCACGGAGCTAGTTAACCAAATTTCACAGCATGATGACAATGTGCATGCCCAGTTGTGGGAAGAGATGCGAAACACCTGTGTAATAATACAAAATAGGCAAAAAGAAGCAGAAAATTACACTCATAATGAACTGGTAGCAATTAAAGAAACCCTGACACAGGCAGACGCAGCTCAACGCTCAACAAATTAAATAATTGAACACTATACACGTTAAATGGCAGTACTCAAAGAGGCCCTTAAGGACTTAAAAATATGTAACGACCAACCTCAGAGTAATGACATTTCAGGTGTACCGACAAGACAAGGGCTGATGAACACGTGCCAAAACACGTCTTCAACAGTACCTATGGAAACATGTAATAGTGTTAGCCAAGGGAGCATATAAAATAACTGTATAAACACAAGGTACCCTCACCATTTTAATTTGTTAAATGAAATAACAGTGCCAACATTTGATGACGTGAGAGTCAACGCGAAACGTTACATCATGGACCTAGAGTCTTACTTTCAACTAAAGGATATCCCGGATGAATTTAAAATGGTCATAGTTAAAAAAGGGTTACAGAGACGTTCAATGACCTGGTTTAGACCAGCAGTTGGTGACCATACCAGTTACACAACTTCAAACAACATTTCTTAACAAAGTATTGGAATGGCGCCACACAATTTGCTGTCAGGACGAACATAAGTACAGGGAAATATTCCCACAGAATACGATCCATGGTGGATTACTTTCTAGACTTAGCGCAACAAAGTAAATTGTTGGATCCTCCCATGGAACCTCAGGAATTGATTAGTTTAGTCACGCGACACTACCGAGAATACTATAGAAATCATTTAACCGTCGCACGGCTCAATACAATTAGCGAGACAATCGAACTTTTGACGGCACTACAACCACCCATGACTGAACTGAACCCAGGACTACGAAATGACAGGACGTCGCAACATGCCCAAAACTTTAGTGGGACGAGGGCATACAACACTGGAAATGCCAGACATAACGACCAGACCCATCCCAGAGACCGGTACAGAGACCAGGTACCCGCATATGACCACAGAAGACACAATTCGCGGTATCACCAAAGGCAACCCAGAGAAAATCCTCAACTCCCCAAGGATCACGAACACATCACATAACTTTCATGCGCACACAACGACTATATCCAAGACGGCACGCCAATGACAGCCATATTACCAGAGAGAGACGGTATGATATGTATAATTACGTACAAAAATGACCTACCCAGGGAAAATCCCGCATGATGCAGATGGAAAAATAACGATCGTGACCATGATAAACGACCACACATGACGTGCCAGCGGCCAGAACAAGCACCTCAAGAGAACCAAGATTCAGCATGAAAAGAAACACAGAGGAGTAGGTACCCAACCACAAATTACAACAATGGTGCAATGCCCAGACAAAAATAGTTTGCTAACCAGACATTTGTCCCAACCACCCACACATCTCTAAACAGTGAAAGTGAGAGACACAATACGGAAAACTAAATTCAGGTACGAGACCGTTTCCTTTTTCTGCCTCGAGGTATGTTCAAAATGATGGAAACACTAAAACTACAATGGCGCAACTACAGATACACGACGAGGATAAAGAAATGACAGTTGGAAACAATACCGGAAACATGAACACAGAAACAATACACAAGACATAGCAAAGACGCCACAAATAGAGATCACCATAGCAGATGAAACTTTCCAGGCAACGCTAGACACTGGAGCGACGGCATCTGTCTGTAGTCTAAAATTCTTTAATCACTTGGAATCGAAAGGCATACACCTACAAACGTTACCCACCAAAAATGTGTACGTACTAATGGTCATAAGAAGACAGAAACAACGCATACAAAAACAAGTTATGATTCCATTCACTTTAGATCAAAATCATGAAGAAGTAACTTTAATAATACCGCATTTGGTTGTACAAGTTATTCTATGAAGCGATTTCTTCCAAGCATTTCATGCAAAGATTAACTATGCAGCCAGGACTTTTACCATTCGACGCGACAGCGAAAGTTTCCAATTCCTTTTTCCCAGCTGGCGGATGCCAGCATGCAATTAACAGAAGCCGAAAACCAAATAGAGGAGCAATTTTTGTTCAATTCATTAATGTAAGCAAAGATATTTATCTCGCGATCTTAAAGACCAAAGGAAATTGTTAGCACACATGAGAGTTGTAGAAATTATGATTTCATTAATGGCGAGGGAACTGACCTAATGAGCAGGGGCGAAAAAGCAAGTTTTTCCCCTGTCACGATAGTAATGAATGGTTCAATGATAGTGGGTGTGAACGACCGACCGCAACAGCTTTAGACGAAGGCCCCCTTCGAAACTGCATACCAGGTACTTGACCTAAATTTACAAATGCGTACCAAATTATAGGTGATAGTGAATGGGCTCACGCACTTGGACGAAAAAGAAAAAGAAACTCTTTTTTTCTGTTCTGTGGAAGAACAGAGCTGCTTTCACGAAGAAAAAAACAGGCCCATGTACATCCTTCTGCTACGGCTTTCAAATTAAAAAAGTAAAACCTTGGCACTCTAAATGCAGGACATTCCAATAAATTTAAAAACAGTAGTAGAAGATACCATTAAGGAAATGCTAAAACAAAATATAATGTAAGCATCAAATACGCCTACATAAACCCTCTCTGCATAGTGGGCAAAAACAATGGGAAAGCACGCATAACTATCGATGCCGGCAGTTGAACCAGTTTTAAATGCCGGATAATTTTCGGAAAATGGGCATAGATAAAATACTCACCAGCATCGGAAGCAAATAATGGTTCTCTTCCATAGACTTGACAAACTCGTACCTACAAATTCCTATACCACCACACTTAAGAACAATTATTGGCTTCCTATATCAGGGTTGAGTGTTAGAATTTACCAGACTACCGTTTGGCATGTCAGTTAGTGCAAGCGGGCTTTTAAGAGCCATGTATGCCATATTTGGAGACACTGGTCAAGAATTCCTGACCTAATATGTTGATGATTTTTTACTACACGAAAAGACGATAGACGAACGCGTACAACATTTGGATTACGTCATTACAAAATTAAGATCAAAGGGACTGACGTTGAACTTAGAAAAACAAAATTCTTCCAACAAGAAACCAAATTCCTGGGATACGTCATTTCGGAGAAAGGTATTTCTCCAGATAAAGAAAAAATCGGAAGGATTACAGAAATCCCTGCACCAAGAAACATAAGGCAGCTACGCCGAGTATTGCGCATATTCCAGTATGAGGCACGATTTCCAATTAATTACGCTAAGGAAGTAGCACCCCTTATGGAGATGTTAAGGAAAAGCATAAGATGAGCACACACAAAAAAACATTCGAAAGAGTAAACGAATTATTCGGACAAGCTATTTTATTGGAACGTCCACGCACTGACAAAGCCTACTACATTTATACGGAGGCATCGATTTCTGGTTTCGGAGCAGTTCTATGCCAAAGAGATGACCAAGGACAAAAATACGTTATAAGTACGACTTCTAGAAACTTGACACACACAGAGAAAATAGCATGTGTAACGGTACAGTAAATAGTAGCAATCTTTTTTGCTATTCAAAAATTCAGAGACTACATCTTTAATTGCAAAATCATAATATTTTCGGACCATGTGAGCCTATCATTCATTAAAAGGTGCAAATAAACAAGCACACAAATCTTTAGATACATACAGGAAATAATGTCATATGATGTCACTATCACACATACACCTGGAAACCAAAACATCGTTGCAGACACGCTGTCAAGACTAAACACAAACGGAGCCATACCAGAATGCCAAGGCAACGCACGTGAAGTACGCATCCTAAGAATAGACACCCATCTAAACAAAATGTTAATCAAACAAGTAAAAAACATTCGACAACTCCAACAGGAGAACCCCAAATTAGTAGAAAATTTCACAACGGCTCCAGTCATTCAGAAGGACACGAAGGGAACATTTGGAAAACGAGACGGAATCTTGTATAAATTGCAAGGTATACACCACCGAACATGGCGGACGTACGCACCACACGTATTAGAAAACTTGATTATTGACTCACTTCATACAGCCATCATTCATGGAGGAACCGAGAAGACATGCCGGACAATCGAACAATATTTTTACATTCCTCGACTACAACATAAATTTCGTCAACGCATATCTGCATGCATCATCTGCCAGAAAGCAAAACCACTTATCATGCAATACGACACACCACCTGTTTCCATGCTCCGCCACAAACCACTATCATTGGTAACAATCGACTCACATGGACCATTACCTAAGGGAACACAGGTAAGAAATATATTTTCGTAATGGTGGACATATTTACAAAATTAGTGAACTTATACAAAATGAAGTAATTAACAAGTGTAGCATGTGCAACAAAGATCATAGAAGACTTTGTACCCAAATACGGCAAAATGAAGGTTATTTTGGCAGATAACGCGTCCATGCACAAGAGCAAACTATTTATAGATAAAATTAGAGCTGCAGGCATGAAAGTTTATAACTCAACAGCGTTCCATCCACAAAGTAATCCATGTGAGAGAACCATACGAGACGTCCATCTTTTTACGCATCCTCACGTACAAAAAGAAACAATTACCCCTGATAGAACGTGTAATGAAGAACAACATTAATCCAAACACTTGAACGGCTCCAGTAACACTACTTTTGAAGGAACCGCCTGAAGACGCTTCCAGGGCTACCAATCGCCATTCACACTGAGGAGCAAAATGAAAGTCAATAGATCTTAAAAACCTATGAGCGTTTGTGAATACGCGCAGAAAACAGAATTAAGAAGAAGAAACGGTATAGGAAGAAATGGACACCGCAGTTAGGAGAAAAGGTGCTGACAAGAACGCATAACAAATCCTCGCTAATTACAAAGACATCACACAGGCTCCATGTACTCTGGGAAGGACCTGCTGTGATCGTTGCTCAATTCGGTTACCGTTCTTTTGAGCTAGAAGATGTTAAGACAAATAAAAAATTAGGCGATTATAATTTATCGTTATTGAGACCCTTTAGAGAATTGGTCATTATCAACGACAAAGCCATGACCTGACGCATCTCGAAGTCACTGACCTCATTAACTGTAAGTCACAAATTATTGTAAAGCTAACTGTTTGACGCAAATAGGACTGAAATATAGATACAGAGCGAAAATTTGGGAAGTAAGAACCCGAGCTTAAACCAAGTGCTACCCTTGTCTACACGAAAAGTATGGACACAATTTAAAAAAAAAACAATACATTTATTGATACTCCAATTATATGTGTGATTAAAAATAACAAAAAAGTGTGATAGTGTACGAAGAAAGAAATCTGTGCAAGACATGCACAAATGAGACGCGTGTGATAGTGTACTGAGTGTTAATTATCCACAATACTGCAATGAAAGTATAGAGCTGAAAAGACAAACATGCACCAACATAATATGTTAATAAAAAAGTTAAAGGCAAAGCCATTGTTCCGAATGCCAAAGGAAAGTTTAGACTTACACAAGAAATGCAAAATACAAATAAACATAAAACATTTAAGAGCTTATATATGTAAAGATGAATTTCAGAGTATTGCTATGTAACAATGCATTTAAGGATATGTGTATATCTATGTATGTATATAATTTGTTTCTTGTTAAGTATAAATGGAACAACTCTAAACATTCCTTGCTCGCTCAAGCGTTGACGAAGAAAGGACGATATGAACCAAGTTAGGGAGTAATCCAGTTCACATCAGTTTTTTTTATTACTGTTTAGTGGGACTTTCGAAGGAATTTGCAATTTTCCCAATACAAAAAAAATTGCAATGTTCCTCCGGAGGGCATTTTGAGACGGAAACCTGAGGCTATAAGCAAGTGAGGGAAGATAAAACAACACTAACTAAAGAATGTGTCACATAAGCTAAACGCGTGAAAAAAGGGCGAGCGAAAAGGGTCCCCTAAGGAATGTGACAAAAAGTCACAATATTTCTTCCCATGACCCCGAGGGTCAAAACCCAGTGGGACAAAAGGAAACTGAACTTACCTAGATATAGGAGGGGGTGAAAGACCAATAAGATTAAATATGAGGAAAACAAACCTCCAATCAAAAGTTCTATGCATTAGTTGATATGGGTGGAATAGTCATGAAATAGGAAAGGGGCATGGATAGAAAGTCCGCGGTCGGAAATGACGCGAGAGACCAGGAAAGGCGCGACACTTCATCTTGAGTCGTTTCGGGGGATGGCGGCGTAAAGTGACGAGATATTGCGGAGTAAAAATTATAATTAGATGCAGGAAAGTGAAACGTGGTCAATGAAGCACAGTGTATTTCCACTTACACGCCGAATCCTGGGACAGAGTACACTTATGCTCACCCGTACTTACAACGGAGAACAATTCGCTGGTCCGGAGCATAATCGTTCCCTGATTGCATCCTACAAAAATAGGAATCTGACCTTAACGCCTTCTACCTGAACTAGGATTATATCCACCGATTCCTAGCTCAAATGTCGTTGTAGTTAATGTTTCAAATTTATCTCAAGCAATGCTTTGCTTCAACGCGAGCATTACCTAACGTTATAGCAATGGCATTCATCCATCAAGCCAACGCTTCTTTACGCAACCGGCACGTGACTGAGAGCGGAAGATTTGCATGGATGTCGAAGTATTTGGCGAACTCACTAAAGCATAGTGGCACATACGCACACATGGTCTCTCTCTCTCTCTCTCTCTCTCTCTCTCTCTCTCTCTCTCTCTCTCTCTCTCTCTCTCTCTCTCTCTCTCTCTCTCTCTCTCTCTCTCTCTCTCTCTCTCTGTCTCACGAATGTCATGCTAAAGCTGCCAAGCTCAACGCTGATAAATGTCAAATTCGATTTTGGAGCAGCGCTCTGACATTTTTCAAGCGACATTTATCAATATTATTGACGTGTTCGCTGTGACGAGAGTTCATGTCGAGTTCCAAACCCAATTACGAAGCCCTAGGCAGGGCACAGTCTCAACACTTAGGCCATTGGGAAATATGTTTGAATATTGCTGCTTTTTTTCCTTCTCCCACGATTGTTAAATGATGGACACGCCCCTTCTTGCTGGAGGTACTTCTCGACAGGGGGCATATGATGGAGTAGTACGGCCGTAGGTGTTTTATTTCACAGTGGCCAAGCACCATACGTCATACTGGAATATAACCTACTGCTAGCGAAACGGGTGAAAAATGGAACTTCCGTCAACGGCCTAAGGCATGTGACTTTTGCTGCAAGCATCGTATGAAAGTCATAACAAACTGCCACATATTGGAGTGGAACGTATACAGTAGCGAAGCGTTGTGTCACGTGGCTTTATTACAACTAGGAGTGTGAGAAACCGTTATTTTGGTGAAATGGTTATACCTAACTGTCGTAGCTGTTTTATGTTAACAATTACAAGTACAGATAAGGATGTCAAAGCCTTAGCTTGAGTTTGCTCAGTTGTTACTCTATTAAAACGAAGCAGCTGTCTTAAATATTTGGAGACTGAGTATACTGTGTGGCATCTCTTCATAGGCAGGCAGACAGGCAGCGTTTCGTAGGTTCATATACAGAATAACCTTGCTACGTGGAATAAATCCCAGTGTTACATACGTACACGATTTAATATTATGACACTAAAGACACCGCAATTTACTTAAGGTAATGATCCTGTAATATGTTGCAAAACTCAGACTATGTAAGATATACTATTAACCCAGTTATTACATAAAAAAGCGATAGTGTTTTTGAAATATTTGATTAGTTGAATAATATTGTTTTACGATGCAAATTCACTGGTGGAAAACACATATTCAATATGAGCATTTTTAAAAATATTCACATAAAAATTCACATGTTACAATAAATGAAGTAACTTCACTTTCTACTTGCAAAAGTACCTCCCATGTCAGATGTTGCCTTCTACTGCCTTCATCCAAACCCCTCCGTCGTGTCAATTGCCTTCATTTAAACTGATTGGCTGCACTGCACTGGCTACTCCTCCTAAGTTCTGTCTCTGCCTTTTCCTCCTCCCACATGATGAGTATGACAGATTCTCCTTGAGCTACCTGTGTTCTGACAACCTTTGGACAAGGCATGCTATTGCAGTGTCCTTTAGTAACTTTGTTTTTGTTCCATTATTTCATTTATTGGTCTATTAGGAACTCGTTCTGGAGACACAACTCCTAAGCAGTGTGTCCATCATTCCTGTATTTTCACACTTGCTTTTATCTCTGTCTTGAAGCCCTTCTTTCTCCTTCACAATTGACGATACTCTCAAACATAGCATTTAAAATCATACTTTTTATGGATATATCGACTGCCGAAGTCTGTTTAAGTAAGCGAATTTAAAAAATATATCATATGATATTAATTATATTGAATTTTAATTATAGAAAGGCTGTTATAGTATGTAGTCCAAAATTGTCAATTTTTCGGAAGTTATCATTTAGTCTAAAGTAGAGCACTGTGCATCATAATATGCACTCGTGTTCTTTAAAGTCCTTTTGAGAAGTAGTACCTAACTTTAAAACGAAATAGTGCAGAACTGTTTCGTATGGGGCACTTTAAGTATGGGGCACTTTAAGTATGGGGAAATGCTGCAAAAATATTTGAGGGAAAACAAAGTTTAAATGTTGACATTCCTATTAAAACGCATACAGCTGTCCATTTATGACCTCAGTTATGTATTAAGTATGTATTATAATTATGTATTCATACAGAAGTATGACATGTTTATCTAGGTATTCCGTTCGATGTATTTCTCGGGCCCATCTATCATAGTGCCATCGCTTCAGCTTCTGTACCCACCCCTATACAAAGTAATATTAAAATACTTATTCTATCTAATTCATATTAATCGAGTTAAACGTTTGTAAACGTTGTTTTATTACACACTTCCTTATTTCGTTCTTCCAAACTTGAGTGCGTACCACTGTAAAGGAAGTCTTTGCATTATCCGCATGAAAGTAGTTTGCAAAGTCCGCCTTCCTATCGCACTTCAGCGTTTGCATATTAGCTGAACATCGGTTCATCAACCAGTGTCCTGCGTGAAAATCATAGTTCAAAAATCCATCATGAGGTAACAGAAGATGTTATAAGAATGAGGAAATGAACTTTTACTTAAGTTAATCGCAATCTAGGCAAAGATGTAACACTCAAATCCGATCTACCTATGACCCACCTGTCCTAGCAAGCAGTCTTTTAACATTCCCTGCTCATTTTGTTTACATTTACTAATGAAACGCATTAATTTACGTATTATCTTCTACCGAAAATTTTGGATATTTTCCTACTAGCGAGTTGAATAACAAGTATTATTCGTTTACTGCCAATTTTTAACCGTGTTCTTTGTTTGTAATTGAACAGTTGACACATACTTTCCTTTGCCATTAGAACTCAAGTACCAAAGGTTTGACCTAAACTGGGCATACATCTGCTGGGGTATAATGAATAACTGTTCGTTCATCGTATTTTGCTGTGTTTTGCTGCGTTTATTTAGTATTTAGGTAGCACCTCGTGTATTCATTGCCACAAATCTATTATGTGCAAGACAATGGCATATAGCTCGTAATTTGCAAGCAAGGTATTCTCGGCGTTAGTACAATAGCAGACGCCATTAATATTATCTTAATAATTTGTATATATACATGACATTTAGCAACGAGCTCTTATGATAAAAACAATAAAATATGTATTTCTATAGCGTTCCTCACCCAATATTTAATGATCCAATTCATTAAGGAACTCTTCACATGGCCTAAATGTGTTCGCCTAGGTTCCTTAGAAGTAGAAGCACGTGCTTTTGGTTTACATCAGAGGGAACTCTGACTTGGAATGGATAATAGATACAATGGGAATAGGCATGTAGGGGGCTAAAGCGATGGTCAAATAACTTAAGAGCGGTTCGCTATGCGATATATTTAAAATTGCATTATCCTTGCATTAGCAGGGAGTAAAACTGACTATTTTTGAAGAAAGAATAAGCATTGAAATTGTAAACCAATAAAAAGAAGAAGACAGTTAATTAAAATTAAAGATAAGCTATGGCTTTAAAGAGCTCTTAATTATTTGTGTAGTCAGATATTGTCCATTTCTTAGGTTTACCAGTTATCCATACATCAGCCTGAATAAAGGGAGCTTTACATATTGTTCTCAGAAAATTCAAGATAGACTAATTTCTCATGAAAATACCACACAAGCCCTTTTCTATAAATCCTTTCCTTTTCACTTCCTTGTCTTTTAGTGGAGTTCAGGGAGTCTCCAAAAATGTATTTATTGCGAAATAATGATATCAAATTTTAAAGTGGAATGTAGTACTTCTTTTGTTGTAAATTCGCAATAGCGAAAATAATAAGCTATTACGAGTATATGTAGATGCTATATAAAATGAGGATTAGTAATCGGAATGTGATAGGTACATCAAATACTTCCTAATAAAATACATTTAATAGAATTAAGACTCTAGACTGCCTCAGTGCCAAAATATTAAATAAATGTAATTTATTTTGAAATGCAACACCCATTGAATAATAAAATACAGCTTATTGTTCAAGAATTACACTTCAAGGATTACATAACCCATTGTTATGGTATGATTTAATAGACGGTGGAATAATTTCCAAATTTATTGCTCCACGGCGTGGTTATTTCGCGCCAGCGCTTGTGTATTTACAGCCATGTTTAATTAAAGTTTACATAAGAACAAGGACAGATCGATAGCTGTTGGGAAATAGGTCCTTTATTAATTAATGTCGAACTGTGCTTTAAACACCTGATGTAATAAAACAATTTTGCTAGGCTGTGTAATATCGGCAACTGGGATATTTATTTTCTGAATCAGCAACATATAAAGCAAAGAAAAGAAGTACGTCCGGCACAATAAATTTAATTATCTTCGAACGAATGCTTTTTTACAGTAAATCGGTTTTCTCTGGAAAGCAATTCTTCAATTGTGCTACTGTGTGTCGACCATGGTCGTAAGCAGCAGATTTTCAACAGTTTGATTCCGCTTGAAAAGTGTGAATTTCTTCCTACCAAGTGATGTCTTGCTCTCCAGCATTCAGAAGCACAAGAACATTGGCTTAGTATGTGAATAAGTTGTCACAAAAATAGCTAACTTCCATACAAACCTTAGCCTGTTATCATAAACTAGTAAAATTTCTACTAGCATTTTAAGAGAGAAACTTTGGTAAGACAGGAGGTAATATTCATATAATAATCTCGCGACTAGACTAAGGAATATAAATAAGTTGCAAAGCACAATGAGAGAAACCTAACGGCTTCTTCTGCGGCAACAATTCTGCAAGACGTGCTTTTCATATAGGGCATGCAAGAGTGCGAGACGGAGCTTTAGAAATGTATGTCAGTTATGGTTTCCTCGTGATGCCTTGAACATTTACAATAGCAGATTAATTAGTGACCGGGACAACACCTAAACTACCGCCTGACTGTTGCGTTCTTGTGTTTTGATGCTATAGAAAGACTATCAGTCTCTTCTTCGATTCCAAATGTAACGCCGCGCCATGTTAAGCCACAGTAACACGAAGTTCCTCACCCACAACCGACAGAATCTCGTTCTTTAACCCGCGTTAGGCGCGTGCCTTGGCAGAACACCGTTGGTCGCGTGGGGCCTAGGAGGCCCGCGCTATATTTATGTGCATATATGCCTGTATGTTTCTTTTTTTTTCATTTTTTCTCCGCAGTTTTTGGCTTTGTTTATGTTAAATGTGCATTAATTTTATTACTATAATCATACTAAATACATCAGCTGAAATATAATTATGTTAGAGTATACATTATACTTTTCATTGCAATATACGGAAAGAAAATATCATATTTTAAAATATATCTTGTCACTGGAAATGCTCAGTCACTCAGAGTCATCAACTATTTCTTCTCTGTTTCCCCTGACTAAGCAGTTATCACAAATAATTTTGGCATTCTTTCTCAAACAGAAAGGAACGTTGCATTTCCCACATGCATATTTAATGTTGCTCTTATTTTGGTCTTTAATGCAGGGTTCACGTCGTTTCCTTTTGAGTGATTCTGGTGTATTCGGCAACTCATCTACTGTTGGCTGTTCAGGCTTATAGTTCTCTAGGTGGTCTTTCAGATCATTGGGTAGCTTTGATGCTGATGCTCTTCTTTGTAGCTGTTTTGACAGTAAAGCTAAGGACAGTACTTCAAAATATTCCTGTCTTGTTGAATATTTGTTTTGGTTTCCAAGAAATATAACCCTAGAATTAATACCTACAATATTCAACATATGGTAAAGGATTACCGTTGGCCACTTTCATGTTGTTCTGGCTACATTGTACGTTGTACACAATTTATCTATTACACGAACTCCAGATTTAGTGTATGCATGATTATTTCAGGCTTTTTCTAACACCTTCTGACAGGTGGCCCTATGAAACATGTAGAATTGAGATCAAAACTACTGTTTCTGTATCTAATGATCTTGTTTTTACTTTATCTTGAGAATCAGAATCATCTAACTCGTACAAATTATCATCCAATGGTAAGGCATCGTCATCGTAAAGTAGACGATGTACTTCTTACAAATCCATAGGATTCTGTAGGTCATACCTTTTACTGATATTAATGACGAAGAACTAATAGCTCCTTCCACTGGAAATGCAACATTCCACAACTTACTAACGAAGAAAATCATGTCATCAACATGTAACCGGAGTAGACGCAAGGGCCCGCTATACCCATACGACACCTAACTGCTGATTCGTCATTTTTGTCTAAAAGAAAAATTTGTTGCCGCTGCAAACATTCCAGTAAGGTGTAAGGTTAGATGTCCTAGTCAGGCAATTACGTAGGTGCATTCGTTCGGAAACCACAGCATTTATATAAAGCTAGGGGCCTCCCAGGCCCCACGCGACTAATGGAGGGTTTAAAAGGTCCATCCTGCTTAAGTAGCAAGAAAATTTATAAGGTACATAGAGTGCATTTGATGTTAAATATCAGGCAACTTTATAGCTGTAAAGCAGTACAGCTTGTGTAAAATGTTGCGAGACTTCAGAGGCGCATGTGAAGACTCCATGACTCAGGCACTGGTGTACACCCCGCCTAAGGCCAATGCTTCTAAATATGCTAAAACGCGATAACACCATGTCAGTAGTCAGAACTTCTGGGAGACGCAATTCCAGCACACCGGAAGCGCTAATATGAGCCTAAAAACCGAAAGAGTCGAAAAAAGCAACATAGCTTTATTTTAAAAAGTGGCAAATGTTTGAGTTCAAAGGACTGTAATCAGTATCAGAACTCTAAAGCGGTTACATGCCACACGTTGATGCTTTTACCAAAATCTTCTAATAACCGTTATGTAATAAAGTTTTGTTGTATTTCCTCCGGATGTAATCGATGCTCAATAATTATACAGCGATAAACACCTCTGTGCCGAATAGCCTTAGGGTTTGAAACAGCCTCAATTAATAAGGATATCTTCAACAGGAATACAATGAATCACAATCTGTAACTGGTATTTTGAAAGTCAGATACGAATATTGCGCAGCAAAACTGCAACAGTAAAGGAATAAAGTTTCTATGGAGAACTTGACGGAGGTAAAGAAAAGAAGAGTTTTATTTTGTCTTTATTCATGTATGCAGAAAAAATTAGTGTAATTGTGATTATTATAACGCTACAAATTAAATTGGACAGTTGTTTCAGCACAAAACATCAAGGCGAAATATAGAAATACACCATGTCATAATGTTAAGCTCTTTTGGTGTTTAGTTATGGACTTATATATAGCTGTTTTACATTTCTGATAACACATTTTAAATTTCAACAGCGTGCAATGGTTAGGAAGCTAATGATATGCAAATATATCCATTGATCAGACAGAATTCCTAGAAAGTTTTCCTTTAATTTGTCTTTGAAATGTTTCCTTGTTTAGTTCCTGCAACAGTAGAAAATTTGACGAGAGCGTGTATAATACAAGATTCCACTAACTACTTTGGATTTAAACGCTTCAGAATGGAAATCACTATTTCTCCTAGTGTTAAATAAACACATTTCCTAACTATGGCCTCGTTGCTTCATTGCCTTTTTAATACGTTTAGAAAGTAACATGATTTAAACATATTTTTGAATTTGAAATAAAGGCCTCTTTTTTAGATTGTTATTAATTATAGGTAGTAGGGCAGATATTCCACTCCACCCAGGAACATATTATTGGAATTTCATGAGAAATACACGTCTTTAGGATATGCATAACAAAAGCACTTTTAACAAACGGTGAGTGTTTGTGTTTGGGGAGATGCGTGCGTGTATTTGTACGCGCCACTCAAATACTATGTTTAGAATTGAAGTGATATTTCGTTTATAAGTTGAGTTTGCTAGGTACGAAAGCTTTGAAGAAAATTACCCACTGTAATTTATCCTTTAGATGGAAAACGTTTCCTTTACTTCAATATTTACAAAAATGGCTACGATTTGCATTAAGAACCATATGTTTGAAATATCTGCATACACATTATTTTTAAACAAATAGCTCATTTTCTAATCGAATTTTTATAACCCGTTAAGTATAAGAAGAGACAAATTTAAAACACTACACAAAAAGGTACTCCTTGTTAAATAAAGTAAGAAAGGTAATTTAGCATACTGTGGCAATACGTTTTCCTAGATATTACTTTTATGGGTTTTAATTTTACTGCCAAATAATTCATATCTTTTCTACTGCAAAGTAACTATTCATCATTTTCTTAGTATTGTAAAAACCACCTAATTCCAAACGTATCTGAATGATAACCGTGGATAAAAGATTCGATTCACTTAAGCGATTGTTTAACTCGATTAGAACTCGATCAGAATGAGGTAGACGGAAGCAAAGCATTAGAATGAATGATATGTTAAAATGGATATAGTAAGTCATTGTATTACATAGGATTCTTGAACCAAAGTGTTTTTATGCACCATAACTCAAAAACGAGAGGTCGGTTAGCTTTAAATTTAAGTTAGCTTCCTCCAAGAATGCGACAGGAAGGATTTCATAGGAGTTCCACCAAACCAAATTATTCCTTATAGAGACAAACTTTCGTAATGTTTGTTCAAAACTGTTTCTAAAGATTTTGATTTAAATAGCTTATGTTCCAGTTATTTTCATGACAAGTAAATACATTACTTGTATTTTCTGTGAAGAACCTATGAAAACTTTTCGTGCTGAGTTCCCTGTGTACTTGTTAAATTGTATTAATTATATTTGTTAAATAACATTTTTGTATCGCTTACCACTTCGACAAAAATTCTTTGTTCCCATTCTTTTTATTTAACTTCTCTAGTTGTACCACTATCGTGGTATTAGGGGATTCTTGTTCCTCTCTCCCCTTTAAGGTCGACCCTGAGGAACCGAAGCTATGGATTCGATAGGGAATCAGGATATGGAGCAGCACAATGCCTGGTGTAAAGATGAAGGAAATGGATGATATATATGAAGCCGAGATGAATGATAGGAAAGATGATCATAATTATGGAGAAATTGGTGAAATGTTGACGGGGGAAACCATAGAACCCAGAGAAAACCCGTCCAGCGCCATGTTCTCCACCACAAATCTCACTTTGCGGTGGCCTGGGATCGAACCCGGGCCGATTTGGTGAGAGCCAAGCAGTCTAACCACTCAGCAATGGCGCGACGTATGATTCTTTGTTATTGGTTTGAACTATTGAAGTGTTGAACTGTCATTAGTTTTCTTGGTAGGCGTATAAAGAGAACGAAATTTCAAATCCATAACATGTGCAGCACATTTGCTCTTTTAGCAGTACATCTGCTAAGGCTATTATATTCCCCGTACTTCCAACGAATTCTGCAATAAAAGCATTTCTGCAACTGTTTATCTCGATCAACTGGTAGCAAATAGAGAAACAATAGTTTGCGATTAATTTTAGAATGGTAGTGAAAGAAAGCAATGCGAATGTAAAACATACCTTTCTTAAAAATATATTGGATTTACGATTTTGTATCAGTAATATTCATATAGTGGCACATAAATTGGTTACAAACACCGCAGAATATTTCTGAGTTTGACTAATGAGTCACTATGTTTACACTCGACTTCACTTACTATGTTGTTGCATAATAGAAACGTTTTCAAGATCATTCGATCTTGAACCAAACAGCTGAGGATGAGATCGAATAATCTTGAAAACGTTTCTATTATACAACATAGTAAGTGAAGTGGAGTGTAAACATAGTGACTCATTAATCAAACTCAAAAATGAAGAATAATTCACTGTTAATAATGCTTCTGCTTTTAATATTTATGACTGCAGAATGTTTTAAATTCTCTCTATTATTCAGTACTAGTTGAAACAACTGGCAATGCCCGTGTTTGATGATTTATCTCTACTACTTTCAGATGTTGGTTACACTTGCAAAATAGCTTTGTTTTTCTTAGGAGACATTTCAAAATTGTTACTTAAGGCAAGTGAAGAGTTAAAACTTCAAGAGTTATTATGTAAAAAAAACTGTTAAACAACCACAAACACTGCCGTTTGTAATGATAAATTTAAATCAACGTGTTTGAATGACTTTCACATTGTCCTGTTCCGTCTACCTCGTTGCTATCGCTATTTATAGGGAAAATTCATCGGGAAGAAAACACAAGAAAGTCAAAAAGACCAAGTTTGACTGTATTGTTGTTCCTTGATCGAAATTAAAGAGGGGATCAATGAATATCGTATGAACCCGCTGTTCTATTGTTATAATGTGAGGCCGTAAAAGTCTAAGTATTTATATCTGTTCTTGCGCTAGGATTGTTCGAACTACTGTGATTAAGGTTGACATCGATATACAGAGTCTTACGAGATTTGGTAAGCACTCCATGAAATTAAAGAATTAACGGTATGAAATGGAGTAAAATTTCAAATTCCGAGATAAACAGTGATTTTTGCCTTCTATAAAAAGTTATCTAGGCCATTTTTGTATAAATCTGTGTAATGGTTTATAAACCTGTAAAAAATCCACCCGCCGCTCAAACACGTCAGCGGCTTTTATGTATTTATATTAAAATTATTCTCAAACAAAAACTGCAGAGGAAGATGCATTTACTCATTTTATAGAACCATGGAAATGTTCAAGTTTAAAAGTCTGTTGTGTCGCTCCTACATTGCTGTGAATTCCGTCTACCATTCGACGACCCATCCATACATCTTTTCTTCTACCTAATTCATATTAGACGAGATAAATATACTTCTTATAAGTGAAATCGTAATATGGACCATAGAAAATGTGATGGCTGTGAAATTAAATTATCGTTGATTGACCAACAAGGACAAAAAATAAACAACGATTTCTCATCTGGTAAATACGAAATTATTGAAAACTTCAAGCCCAATAACGAGGAATATGTTTAATATATAGGAAATCTACATAATTTTTTGTAGTAGTACATGTTCTCTTATTTACAGTTTACTAGTGATGCGGAATATCATTCAGGATGAAGTGGGGTTTAGAGGCTATTCACAGGAAATTGAAGAAACAGATTTCGTTTATTGTGAAGATATTTAAAATTTATGGTTTCAAAATTTCAAGTCCTTAATCAAAATCGTTAGTTATTTTACAGAAAATCAAAAATTTTGAAAAATCGTTCCAGTAAAGAATACTTCAGGGTGGGGATTTTCTTGAAAGCTTCGTGTCGCGTCCCTAGAAAATTTGGAACATAGATATTTTCACAAGTGACTGTCTTCTTTCATTTAAATAGTGTGTTTTAAGCAGTCATTTGACTATAGTAAAACGTGTAACGTAATTTCACGTGATCTCTCCTACCTCTGATTAAGCCTGTAAGAGGTTTCCTCTCTCTCTCTTGCGAGCCAGCTTTGTCAAAGACGGGCCTAGGTCCACTCTCGGTAAGGTATGTGGCTAATTGTGTATTTACTATTATTTTAGTAAACCTTTCATGTCTAAGTTGTAGTTTCAGTAATCTGTTAATGTAATCGAACATTTATACAGAAATCCTAAACTCTCCTGTTTACGCCTACCTCTGAATTATTAGCCCCTGAGGTGCGAACTGGCCACGTGGCAACCTAATCCTTTACCATCCTGTCCAGGTTGTCAAAATTAATATCAACCTTGGTACTACACCAAAATATCGCTTTTGAATAAGGCAGTTCACAGAACTTTTTAAAAAGTATGTTGAGTTCTTACTATCCTGAAACGAGTATTTCCGGCAGAATCTCGAAATTGAGTATTTGTATGTTTATTATTATTATTATTATTATTATTATTATTATTATTATTATTATTATTATTATTATTATTATTATTATTATTATTATTATTATTATTATTATTATTATTATTATTATTATTATTATTATTATTATTATTATTATTATTATTATTATTATTATTATTATTATTATTATTATTATTATTATTATTATTATTATTATTATTATTATTATTATTATTATTATTATTATTATTATTATTATTATTATTATTATTATTATTATTATTATTATTATTATTATTATTGTAATTTATGTCCTCCAACGTTAAGTCATATCGGACGATGAATGGAATGGGTGAAATGATGCTCAAATGAGTCCGGGCTCCATGGAGCTTAGAGCTACCCGACATTCGTCTTTAAGGATAAGGGAAAACCCCGGAAAACCCCTTAACCAGGTAACTCACCGTGCCCGAGATTCGAACTCGGGGCCTCTTGAACGTGAGGTAGACATGCTACCATCTGCGCTACCGAGGCGGGCGTATTTTGTTTAGTAGACAAACTACAATGGGGAGGGTTTTATGAAGCACTGAATAGGAAGTATTCTTTCAGGAGTCTTTTTTATTTATTGAGAATAGGCATACTTGCCATACGCTCATGAAGAAGATAATTAGATAGGGAGGAATAGAACAAGCATGTGGTTCAAGCTCAAAGAAAAAAAGAAGAAAAACGAATGTACCGATTTTTTTTTTTTTTTTTTTTTTTTTTTTTTTTTTTTGAAGAGATCTCTCGGCTTACAAATGATCCCATAAATATTCTGCGTCGTGTTGTCCTTTACGTTTTGCGGCGTATAGTAACAAATTGTTCAAACATGATCTTGTTCGAAACGTTATGTACGCGAATATCTTCCAAACACGTAACGTCGTAACGGTGAATAACTTCAGTGCAGTGGATCGAAAAGGATCACACAAGTTGAAATGGAATTCTGTATTATGCCTTCCTTCCGAACGAATATCTGGTAGAAAGCACCATCTCGAATCTCAGCACGTTTGGTATCTCTAAACATAACACTTTTATACTTTGGTATGTAAATCAATAATCTCAGCTCTAAACATTCAGTATAATGTTTAATAAAATGCATCTATGAAAATTATGAAAATAGACTATTTTCTGTAGATTTCTTTGACGTTATATTCTCTACATATTTACTGTAAGTAGAGCAGATATTGCTTTCCATCGTAAAATTGTTTATCAAGATTTCAAAAGAAATATATCTTTTGGGACTGGTATCCGAAAACAAGCCTTCTAGATAAGTGTCCAGGACTGTGCATGTCTGTTTAATGTTGCATCGTTTAAAGATAGGAACGTTACATGCGCCTATCACGAGGTACATGTTAGGCGATGAACGTCACTTAACGTCTACATTAGATGTAAGGAGTAACTTCCTAAAAGGATGTGGTGAATGGTTAACCTTAGGAAGTGATGTGTGGTTCTGATGTAAAAATGTTTAATTTAAATAATTTACTAATCTAAATAACAATCAAAGAAGAATAACGCTTGGTCAGTGAAATAAATTTGCTGGATCTGCCTTTACGGAGATTCCTGGCGTCTCAATTTCCATCGTCGAAAATAGTCCACATGAGTTTTAAAGAGGTAAGTGTTGGAGATTCCTCCAAGCGCGTGAATTTTCCCGAGCTAAATTTTGGGGAGATTATACATCAAAATATTAGCTGACAAAGTGGCTGAGTAAATCCTTATCAGCACACGTCAGCTAACCTGAATCACGTGTGCGACGAGAATGTATGATTCTCACGGACTCGCACACCTGTTAATGTAACATGTACTTCCAGGAAATGACTTTATGTATATTGACAGAAAGCCGCAGGTCTAGAACTTTAATAATTTATCTTCCGAATATCTAAACTTTATAAAGTTACACTCATCACAAACCTACAAAAATATAATTACCATTATATCAATCTTGGTGTCATGTTCAACATCTTCCAAATTTGCAACACAATTGTTATATATATATATATATATATATATATATATATATATATATATATATCGTATATAGATATGTGTATCTATAACTCTGGAACCTGAAAGATTTCTGAAATGAAACAAAATATTAAAATCCTCATTGAACTGGAATGTAACTATGTCAGGAGCTCACAAATAAGAAGGTATACACAATCCACCAAGGTAAGCAAATATCACTTCCAATACCAAGTTGAGGTTTTTTAAACGGAACATGTATGCTTATTCTAGCAAAATGACAACTAGAGCTACAATTAATGATAACACACTTGGTTCCTCTTTTCTAAACACATTTACTAGTGGCCTATAACCCTAAGAAAGTTCATTGTTGTGCATCACATCCGGTATGGAAAATGCGCCTACAAATCACCGGTAGATTCTTGCCCGATGGAAATGTGTTACTTCTACAGATGTTCGAAGTGCCCTCCGTTTGCGTCAATACACTTTTGAATCTGGTAACAAGAGAGTGTTGCACGGATTGCAGTGTTTCTACAGATATTGCCGCACGCGCCGCAGTAATACGATGTTGCATATCCTCAACAGTCGTTGGCGGTTCTTGATACACTCTATCTTTCACTGTGCTCTAGAGAAAGAAGTCTAATGGCGTCAAGTCTGGTGACTAAGCTGGCCATCGCACAGGAACACCCCGTCCTATCCACCTATTTGAAAATCATTGGTAACTGAATTTTACGTCCTTATTTTTATCAGGGAACATTAAACGGAAAGTGATGTGGATCATTTCTGCAACACACTCTACCGCTTCTCATGGAAAATGTGGGACTAATACCTCGTCTATCAATGTGGTTCCAGCAAGACGGATGTCCCGCATATTATGCACAAGTTTCCGGAGACGTTGCGCCTGCGAATTTTTCAAGCTGATAATTTGAGGGTGCATTTTTCATGCCGGATGTAATGCACAGCAATGAAGTTTCTGAGGGCTATAGCCCAATAGCAAATGTGTTCAGAAAAGCGGAACAAAATGTACTATCATTAATGGTAGTTCTAGTTGTCATTTTGCTAGAATAAACATACATGTTCCATTTAAAAAAAACAAATTTGTGTTGGAAGTGTTATTTGTTTACCTGTATGAATTGTGCAAACCTTCTCATTGTGTGAGCCCCTGACATAGCTACATTCCTGGCCTATTTGAATTTTCATATTTTGTTTCATTTCGTAGATATTTTAGGTAGCAGAGTTAGATGATACACCCTATATAAAACTACAACAAACTACCCTTTACGTGTAACAATTTCCCCAAAATGACTCGCGCTTTTGATTAAAATGAGATATTTTAAATATATTTTCATAAGAAATGAAAAATGTATCTTCAATGCTCTGCAAATAGGCCCCGAAACTCTCTTCTTTCGGAATAATTTCTTGTCTAGAAAATCTATATCCCATTAGATGACCAAAATCTTACTTCATGAAGGTGTATTAGTGGAATTATATTTATTATGTAGATTATGAGTAGTGTTTATTTTCATTCAAAGCTCACACTTTATTCCATAGGTATACATTTTGGAGAGTTAACTAACTCCAAGATATTCCTAAATTGTGTGAATATTAAACACATTTTTATACTTTCCTCAATTGCAAATGAATTATTTCTTTTATTTTTTATTCTCCTGTCTTACTTTCGCGGTCATGCAAACAGCATGAAATTGCAGGATCACTGCCCAACCGCACGCACTTTAAACATTTGACTGTAAACTTTACTTCTGTATTCAACAACGGAATGGGTTGTTGTTAATTGAATGTTATATTTTGACGAGATGTATTCTGAATAATAAGTTGTTGAAACGCAGAGTCATACTGAAAAATTCAATGCCATAGCCGGGATTTGAACCACGGATCTTCTGGTTTCCGTCCGGCCGCTCTACCATTGAGCTACTATGGCCAAAGTGCCGACACGACATGAATTTAATGCCATGTCGTCATGTTAGCCATAGTAGCTCAATGGTAGAGCGGCTGGACGGAAACCAGAAGATCCGTGGTTCAAATCCTGGCTATGGCATTGAATGTTTCATTCTGACTCTACGTTTATACAATTTAGCCTACACACGGCCAGTGTGAAAGAACAATTAATATCCATTAATAAGCTGTTGTAAAAATATTTTTAAAGAAGCTGCTACAGAATATTCTGTGAGTGTAACAAATTAAAATTGTTACTAAATACTCGGGACATAAAACTTATAGTTCGAACTCAGATTTAAAGGGCTACAGCAAACCGTTGTTACAAAAGTTACATGTTTTATTCATACTTAATTAGTTTTAAAATATGATAGTATGAAATGCTGCTTGGACCCTACTACTTAGTATACCAACTTATGAGCACTTTTACCTTATTTCAAGATAAAACATTTGTTGTAGATATGATAGGGAGTTTCAGCTATTTAATATAATTAATAGAAAATAATTTAAGTTCATGTACTTAAAATATTTACAGCACGACGTATGGGTGGGTTTTCCCCAGATTCTCCGGTTTTCCCCTCTATCTTTCGACCAATTGCTCCATTATCACTTCCCTTTCATTAATACACCCTCATACTATCATCCGCTTACTCTCATACCAGGCATCGGGCTGATCACCCATACCTGGTTCTCCATGGGATCCAGAGTTCCTGCTCTTCAAACCTGACACCTAAAGTCATAAGGGATGCAGAAAGAAGAAGAATCACACCAATACTCAAATTCATAAGTTCTGGTGATATTCTGAAAATGTCAAACTAATAAGCTATGAACTTTGTCTAGAACATTTTGAATAGTAAAAATCCTTAGAAAATTAATTGAGGAAAAATGAAGGTAAACGTCCAGTGGGGTGCTTTATCAAAGGATAGATATGAATTAGTTATATAAATGTGGAAAGAGGGATCGAAAATCCTAAATTCTCTCACTTTCATTCAACAAATTTCATCAACTCATTGCTTGAATGATACCGTTACAAAAATAAGACACAATACGAAGTTCACATTCAACTCCTTTGTTGTCATCAAAATAGTTCGCACAAAGCTAACTTACAATAATCCCTAACTTACAAGGTTTCAATACGTCTCTTTAAAGTTTGTTTAGGTCTTTTAAAAAGAAGTCCTCCAACGTCAAGTCATATTGGATGATGAATGAATGGCTGAAATGATCGAGGATCTATATAGCTAAGATTTACCCGACATTCATCTTTCAGAATAGGGGAAAACACGGGAAACACAACTTATCCAATAACTTGCACTGAACAGGATTCGAACTTAGGACCTCTTCAACGTGAGGCAGACAGGCCTACGCTATGCACTGCTCTGTCAACTAGCACATCTCAACTGACCGACTCACGTCTCATTGATTCGTGAAGTGCTTCAGCAAGCCAGCTGCTTACCACATTCACACTCATCAACTCAACTCAATTGACTGACACTCGGAACTCGAAAAACTACACAAAACTCCCTCGCTAGGCTTAGCATTGGCTCTTAATATAACCTGTCGCGTGCGGGACTTCATTTGGTATGGAATGTACTAGAATTACATTATTGGAACCGTTTTGCAAAGAATTTTCACAGTAAAAGCACAGTATGCTCCTGGCTTCGTGACGCCAGCTAGTGGTCTCCATTTCAACGCTCACGTGTCTAAGGTGTTTGCATAAACTAACATGTCTGTGTTTGACTTGAGTTTAAACCAATAATAAGAAATTGCTCAACCATGGCTGATGTAGATACATTATAAGGAGTTTTCTTCCAACTTTAATACAAAAAATTGGAAACCAAAAGCATCGTTACATTTCTCGATTGCATATAAGAGACTTGCTTAAAAACTATAAAATACAAGCAAGCTTTCACAGCTTAACTTTTCGGTCTAGTTCTACCTTTGCACTTGTAACATGTACTCGTTCTCTTTTAAGTTGTATAATAATTTACTAATACGAAAACTACGTTTGTTTTGGTTATCCTTAAGGCTTCATTTTATGCAGCGTTTCAATTAAGGAGCAGCAGATCAGGATGTTATCCTTTGTGATGTTCGCTGAGATGTCTAAAGCAGGGCCCGTGATATAGGCAGAAGTCAAAGACTGACATGCAGACACACTCAACCTATGAGATCTTCTCCACGGCGGCCAAACTTCCCTTTATCGCACGAACCCTCGAGAAGACTCGATACAGTTTGGTGCAAATGGAGATGTGGAAACTCCAAGTGTCCCGATACGAGTTCTGGACAGTTCTTTAGCTGAGAGTGCCTGTCCTTCCCTTCGTCTCTAGCCTAATCCAATGCTGAGCAACAGCTCCGTTCAAAATATTATACTAAGTTCCACAGAAATTGGGTAATATTATAAACAGTATTGGAAGCAACGTAGTGGCAAGGAATCACAAAAAAAAAATCACACTGCACATAGATTATCCAAATATGCACAGAAAATATATCCAACTACTCTTAAATTTAATGTTAAGCTCTTCATTTGTAAAATATTTTCTTGTGATTCGGTGTAGTCTGAAATTAAATTGTTTGGACAACAGTTTTATGAAAATGTGAATTAAATAAATTTAGGTTATTCTAGAATGCATTGGTAAGACGTTGCTTAAGATTTTTCAGAAAATAACAACAATATAACAATAGTGATGATGATAATAATAATAATTAATAATAATAATAATAATAATAATAATAATAATAATAATAATAATAATAATAATAATAATAACAATAATAAATAATAATAATAATAACAATAATAATAATAATAATAATAATAATAATAATAATAATAATAATAATAATAATAATAATAATAATAATAATAATAATAATAATAATAATAATAATAATAATAATAATAATAATAATAATAATAATAATAATAATAATAATAATGATAATAATAATAAGTATAATTATAATTATAATAACAATAATGATAATAGTAATAATAATAATAAATAATAATAATAATAATAATAATAATAATAATAATAATAATAATAATAATAATAATAATAATAATAATAATAATAATAATAATAATAATAATAATAATAATAATAATAATAATAATAATAATAATAATAATAATAATAACAATAATAAATAATAATAATAATAATAATAATAATAATAATAATAATAATAATAATAATAATAATAATAATAATAATAATAATAATAATAATAATAATAATAATAATAATAATAATAATAATAATAATAATAATAATAATAATAATAATAATAATTATAATAACAATAATGATAATAGTAATAATGATTATAAATAATAATGATAATAATAATGATGATAATAATAATGATGATAATAATAATGATGATAATAATAATGATAATAATAATAATGATAATAATAATAATGATAATAATAATAATGATAATAATAATAATAATAATAATAATAATAATAATAATAATAATAATAATAATAATAATAATAATAATAATAATAATAATAATAATAATAATAATAATAATAATAATAATAATAATAATAATAATAATAATAATAGTAATAATAATAATAATAATAATAATAATAATAATAATAATAATAATAATAATAATAATAATAATAATAATAATAATAATAATAATAATAATAATAATAATAATAATAATAATAATAATAATAATAATAATAATAATAATAATAATAATAATAATAATAATAATAATAATAATAATAATAATAATAATAATAATAATAATAATAATAATAATAATAATAATAATAATAATAATAATAATAATACTAATAATAATAATAATAATAATAATACTAATAATAATAATAATAATAATAATAATAATAATAATAATAATAATAATAATAATAATAATAATAATAATAATAATAATAATAATAATAATAATAATAATAATAATAATAATAATAATAATAATAATAATAATAATAATAATAATAATAATAATAATAATAATAATAATAATAATAATAATAATAATAATAATAATAATAATAATAATAATAATAATAATAATAATAATAATAATAATAATAATAATAATAATAATAATAATAATAATAATAATAATAATAATAATAATAATAATAACAATAACAATAATACTAATACTACTACTACTAATAATAATAATAATAGTAATAATAATAATAATAATAATAATAGTAATAATAATAATAATTTTCAACTAAGTGAAAAGAATATTTTCTTTGTTGTGATCAACCCTGAAATTTCAGCTTTCGTACACAGGGAGCTTTGTGAAATCCTGTTATAAAAAATCAGCTCAGTTAAAAGCTCTACAGTATCCCTTAGGTCAGAAAACAAATTTGCTACACCTATAACTGAAATTTAAAATTCTGTTCCTTAATTTTGTGAGGGATGGAGCGAACACCAAAACAATCCTATAAAGTGCATGAAAATAAAGATGATTACGATGATGATAATTCCTCAACCGGCCAAAAAGATCTTTTTAGAGGAAGTCATAATATTGCAGAATTTTATGGATCAGATGCAGTGCTTTCTGTGGCCTGGATTCTGTTCAAGAGAGCAATAATTGCCAGCGTTAGGAATATTTTTTAGCAATTTATATATATATATATATATATATATATATATATATATATATATATATATATATTTTCCATTACCTCTCTATTTTTTCCGCTAGCGTCCAAGAGAATGGGTGATACTGTTTAAATTTTTCTACATCTCATGGTTGTTAATAAGAAGGTTTACTGCGCTTTGCGTTATGCACGTTTTTTACGACCACATTCCAACTTTTTTTTTCATGGTTGTAAACCTGCTCTATTTTTTCCCCCGCTGTGTTTCCGCCGTGGAAAGCAAATTGTTTTATTCTGTCTTTCTCGCTCTCTATTTTTGTTGTATTCCTCTTGGTGTCGCTTTACGGTTTTCACATCCCGGAACGTCGGTAGGACTGAAGGGACGACCGTTACGAAAGGGTGGTAAATACAGAAATTCTGTGCGCCTTTTACAAATGTGTCTCATCTAGCCTTGTAATATGTCTTGAGCTCTGTGTACAGCTGTGACGTAGAGGGGATTTGTAAAAGAAAATAAACCATTGCGGCTTTCCTCCCTAACCTCGTATTCAGAATAAGCGAGTAAGGTTTTGTCCCGTGTATTGCAGTCTTCTTGGAGCATATCCCCGCATTTAAGCTTTGGACAGTAATTATCTACAGTTGTTCCCTTTAACCGTCTATTATCTTTACGGGGTATATTAGCATAACTGAGACTTATAACAGGACTGTCTTTGATTAGTAATAACAATATTTTATAGCTACTTTAGCTATGCTAATCACCTAACCAAACGTAGTAGTGTTAATATTTATTTACATTTAATTGACGAATTAGTTACAACATTTGATTTACATTCAACGATCTTTCGGAAATTTTCTGAATGGTGTAGAGGGCTTTTGCAGTGGATTCTCCCCTCTTTCTCGTATATTTTAATTTCGTACAGAGCTGAATGTTCCAAATAACAGATGAATCATTAATAAGATTTGAAACATTAAAGGAACATATTTTAGCCTCTCCCCGACAGTTTTCCGCATTTTTGAAATGCTGCATAGAGTATAAGGTGGTACGGGAAAGTTCCTCAGTTGAAATTTATTAAACAGCTAAAGAAGTTTCAGTTTTAAACTGTTGTACCATATACTATAGCTATTTAAAGCCATAAATTATAGATAAACTTCATTTATGCTAAGACGTCTTTAATAAGCAAAGACGCTTAAAATATACTGTATAATAAGATTCCACACTTTCAGGCCACCAAAATAACCTCACACATATTCTCGGACCATTGAGAAAAATAAGCTTCTCTAATGTAACACACTGTTCTGATTCCTAATATTAGTAGTTTTCTCTCTTTATAGAATTCTTTAAAATGTTGGGGTAGCGAGTTTCATTTTGTACAACATACGCATATACTGAAATACGAAGGAAATAAAGCAAAAGCGTGTGATGCTTGGACTCTGGTGCATACACCTGCAGAATTAGAATAATAATTATTCAAAAATTCTGACACTGTTTCATTTCTCATATATCTGAAGTGTTAGGTATGTGACAATTAAGTAAAGAAACATAACTCAGGATCCACTGCAGCATTTTAAAGCCTGTCTTTGTTATATGATGTGGCACATATGTACAGATTATTTGCAACAAAGTTTACCTTGATATTTAATGCTCCAGTGTCTGGTCTCTACTACATAGCACTCTAAAATAAGATACGATCTCTTATAACTCCAGAGCATTCGTTTTGAAGTATAAGGGCATTGTAAATCCCTTTTTAATGTTTTAGTAGTTTATGATTAGAGGCGCTTTATAGCGCCTTCAGAAAGAATTGGGATTTTTAATAGTAAGAGAACTGTCCAAATTGGCTGAATAATTTGCAAGATTAACCTCCGTACTCAGCGATGACATAAATTGTAGTTCTAGCTCCCAGATAAGGCGTAATGAAAACTAACATCTTAATGTGGTAGTCGTAATAACAATTTAAACGCTATTTTATATCAATATTAAGAACATAAAATATTGCGCGCGAGAAAATTATCTGAACTACAAATTACAATAATCGACCTATATCAGAATTTACGAAGCACCAGTAAAGAACGAACCCACTGGCTCTTGAGTATCTAGAACATCGAGAAAATTGAGAGTTGCTTTAGAAAAGGGAAGAACTTTCAGAATTTAGTTACTCAAAGAGTAAAAGATTGTGTTTCAGATGAAATAAAAACCTGAAGATTTGGCAATTTGGTGGGGTAGTCGTAATGTAGGCCGGACATATGATGATTAAAAACAGTGTACATTTCTAAAATTATAGTTTTCCAGTTTTTACATTTTACATAACGTTTAACTGTGATCGGTTATTGGCAATCTGTACTGCTTATAGACCGCATTCGGGTATATCACGTGCTTGTCGGTAGTCGCAAGTTAATTTCAGCGATTCACGGCTACTTCAGCTTCTCGCTGTAATACTGGAAACAGTGACTTTAAATTCTAAATTTACTAACACTCCAGAAGTTAGCAGATGTAATACTTCAATAGTTTGCAGTGCAGAGTTCTATAAACACTATAATTATTCATTCTCAATTGGTATCCTCTCCCTTCAAACAGCTTGTTTATTAGTCCCAATTAAATTTGTCGGTAAACTTAACAAGTGTTGTCTATTGTGATAGCCATGGATATCAGGGATGGATTCCAGCTCACCACTGTAACAGCTGGTAGCTGGAAGATTCCTAAACGATGGAGATATTGGAGAGGACATCCAAAGGATTAGGTATTTTTGGTATGAAATTTTCAAGGAAACAAGTTTCATTTATTTCAAAACTTCAAGCTCACAGAACCTATTTCTGAGTAAATGAGAGTTTTAGTCGAGGCCAACTACAAAAATATATTAATGCGATATAAATGACCCACCGCAGACTGTGAGCATAGAACTAGATACCTCAATTGATGCTATATCGGTGGCTTCCTTATCGTGTTGATAGCGCTGCTGTTTACTAAACCGAAGACTCGATTTCACTTCCCGGTACCGGCGAGGGGATTTCCTCCCTTTAGTGGACCTAGTCTAGGATGCACTCAACCTCCCTGAAGGGTCAAATAAAGAGCCCTTTGATTGAGAAGTATCACTTTCTCTTAAGAAGCCGCGTATATAGACCGAGAGAGATGGGGGTGGGAGTACGTCCCACCTTCCTGTACTGCGTCCCATCATGACGCCCGTGGTGGGAACAGGTGGAGGACACAGGTGCCGCTGGTATATCTAACCATGGGTATACAAAGTTTCATTGCAGTATGTATTAATTGCTTAATGAATTGTATCAAAGTTGAGTAAAAACGACTGAAATGTTTTCACGAATATAAATGTATTGTCCCTTAACTTGTATTTAGAAAACAATCGGAAATATTTCCGAGGTTCTAAGAAAAAGATGATAAATATTTGAGAGAGAATATTGATCAGCAATCTTAGTGTGTTGATTAGGTATTCTAATTAATATTCCACCAATTAGGTATACTGATAAAGGAAACCATCATTGAAAATTGTCATGTTTATAGTTTTGGAAGCTTCTCTGCTAACTTGGAAGGAAGTTCAATAAAAATTGTAACATTAGTAACAAATAGAATATACAAAAGCGTAGAAACAAATCACCTCTGAAACTCTAACGGTTAACTGGCCCTGTGCGCAAGCACATTTAAAAACTCGTGTAAAGTAATTTCTAGTAATATATACCACATGCAAATGATGGAACTAAATGATCCATTCTTGATAACAAACCTAGACGATGTCGATAGACCAGTAGTACCGTGCGGGGACCCGGCTGCGATCCCGGTACCACGTGCAGAATTTTCCCGACCAGGAAGTCAGGTCCGGGGTGCTCTCAGCCAATTGAGTAGCTATCCCACGGGAAAAGGTGACCTCCCTAATCAAGCGAATTTGAGAGTCGAAGCGCTGACCTCCATCACCCTGCGGTTCTCCAAGGCCTTGGTTGAGGCTGGCCGTCACAGCGGCGGAGCGATAAGGGTTACCATCTGCATAGGGATACCATTATTAACAATAAACATATGTGCACATAATTATTATTACAAATAATTAATATAATTATAATTTATTTGAACGCTTTTACTAATGTGTGCCTAGGTGAAGAATATGCTTTCTTTAATAGAAATTTTGCGTTGACCAAGGTCCTTATTGTCCGCTATTCAAATCCCACTATCGCCGTCATTTATTGAGGTTTTTTCAGTTGGTTTTTTTATAGTCTCTGGCAAGTAACCTAAAGCTAGGCCTAGAACAGGGACATCCCGAATTTACATTACAAGTTATAACTTAATTATATTTATCATTAGTGTACTTCCCCTGTGGGACCGTGTATAACGGGAGAGTCAAAACCAAACTGGCTGCGCGGTTTTCTCGGCGTACTTAGCGCTCATCACCGACAGGCCCTATCACAGAAAAGCTGCGATGAAACCAACATTTTTAAAACTATTGTTAAAGGCTTTACTTAATAGCTTGATGAAAGGAGATGTGGAAACTGCTCATCGTCGTTGTTCATACATTTTTGCACCTCTTTGAGAAACTATCCATCACTCACTGTGGCTTAGTGGTTAGACCGCTTGGCTCTCACCAAGGCAGCCCGGCTGCGATCCCAGGCGACCGCAACGTGAGATTCGTGGTGGACAACACGGCGTTGGGGCGGGTTTTCTCCGGGACTTCCGGTTCCCTCCGCCATCTCATTCCACCGGTACTCCATCTTCATCTCATGCATCATCAGTGTCACTGCCTGCGGTGCCGTATGTAGTAAAAGCGGGCGTTAAACACTACACACACACACACACACACACACACACACACACACACACACACACACACACACACACACACACACACACACACACACAAACACACATACACACACACTCTCTCTCTCTCTCTGTTTTGAAATGTATTAATCAATAAATGAGATGAACAGTTAGGGGAAGGTCGTGCAGTATCGGCCGGTTTAAGTTTTTTGACTTTACTCTGTAACTGTGGTGGTTAATGGGAATCTTACTGTACTATTCTCTTACCTCAAGATATGTTCTATAGATAGTATAATGTAATGATTTTTATTTTTTAGTTATAGTAATTTACGACATAGAAAGTAAAAAACCTAGAATTATAAGGCTTGCAGAAAGTGTCTTGCAACATCGGCCACTGTCTTTTCTGTTAAAATATAGATTGTCAGTGACACATTGCACTGCCACATATAGAACAATAGTAGAATACAAAAGCATGGGGACTTCTTGTCACTATTTCTGCTCATATCGCAAATGTTTACCTCATGGTTTACAGACATCGCAAATATAGCGCTGCTATAGGTTTCAGAATATATTCCGTGTGCTAAGAGCTACATTAACCACCATCAAGCACTCAGATCAGACAAACAACTGAAGAGAGGAAGAAGATATCCGACTATAGCGCACGTGGATACACAAGCTGGCTACTGCTTACTGGAAGCTTCTGCCACATGGAGGCGAAAAGGGAAATCACAGCAGTGGCCGGTAGTGCATTCCGGCCGATACTACACGTCTCTCCATTCCTACCTACAACTGTCCCAGGATGTGTGCGTTTGCCTTCTACACTTTGTTTTAAATTACCCCATTTCGGAGGTTTTTTAACCTCACAGTAGTAAGAACGGGCGTTAAATCAAAACTTCCTAAATAACAAGGCTTTATAAATCAACGGTGACGTCACTGCTTCTTAGCAGGCTCATACTGAGCCATCGCATTACGGAAAGGCAGCAGCGGATTATTTCGTAACGTTATTCGAAGTGCAAAACTATATATTTTGCTAAGTAATAAAATATTTAAAAAGCTTAACAGACTTTACATGTACAGTAGTTTTTGCCAAATAATACGAAATGCTGCAAAGCTCTAATATTCAGCACCTCCTGTGAATGAGTTTTCGTACATTTTAAAACAGCGTACAAGATTCGTACAATGAAATGTTATTCTTTTCTTTTATCACTGCAACACCTATATTGAATTCGTTATAAAATGGTTCACACAACAACTAAGAACTGCCCAGATTATGAAAATGTATCACAAGAATGCATAGTAATAGACATTTAGAATGCTATTATCAATGTTAGGTTGTTTTATTTTAAATTTTGTTGATATTTAAACTAACCTTTTCTAGAAACAGTGCACAGTTTAATTTTATTTGGCTTCTAATCTGGGCCACGGTTCACATTTTTGCAATAGTTGCTCATTAAAATGTTTAAATATCCAAATATGTTTTCCTCAGAAGTCTTTACTGGTACATTGAGAACAAAGTTCCTCCCAAAATTTAAGTGCTCAAGAAAAGAGTTTGGTGTAATAATCAAATTAAGAACAATCATTCATCAGATTTTGTGTTTCAAAAACACAGGAACATTTCCCTTAGCTAAAATTTCTTCATGAGCATATTAGTATACTTGTGCCACACCACTTTTAGAGGCAGTTCTTGAGGGTATTTTAAACTTCCTTTGAATTCTAATTAGTGCATGTACTTTTCTGGAAAAATGTTAATCCCCTATTAAGCACCAACAATCCCAAACAACTAACACATCTTAGTTTTCTGGAAAGAGAAAGCCAACATTAATAAGGAATATAAGTCAGCACCGGCAAATTCGAATCACTGCTGTTTAAAAACCCTGGTGACATACATTACTAAAAATTGGGACTTCTGTGTCATTCTATGTTAAGAAGCATTTCATTCTTATCAACGCCATTTAGTTTGTTAATTTGCCGTTTCTCTGTGCTACCTTACTCTGACAGGTTCCGACAAACTTGACTCTCAGCTAAAAACAGGTGTGTTTAACTGAAATGCGATACTGACATCCTTATAAACCTCTATAAAATCCAAATTTTGCTTTCAGGATATCTGTTTGAGATTTCCAGGCAGAATATACGCTAATCTGAGTTCAGCTAGGCAATAGTTAATACCAAGAACCCAGATGCAGTTAATTTAATCACAGAATGAGTCTGCTTTTCGTCTTTTAAGTTTCCCACAGTTTAAATTTATACTTTCCCAGTAATAAACCCACAAGAGGAGCTGTTTCAAAAACTTCCTTTACTGGTCAGTTGATTTATTAGAGGTCTCTGCATCTGCTCTTTCAATTGCGTACCTTTCAGTGGGTTTTCACATTTATAATAACGCACCATCTATTAATGATAACTGTAATTTATGTTGCGCCCTCTTATTTCTGGTTATTGTTTAAATATTAATCATATGATTGATTTACAAAATACACCACAGTTTTTGTACAGACTATCAATAAATTAAGAACCATCATAAAGTAGGATATGATTACTTCCACTTTGTTGGATAAGTACCTCTAAACTGTTTGCAGCTATGCTTGTGTCAAAATTCAAAGAAGTATACACAATACAAGTATACACCTACATAAAACATATTAATAATTCTAAACTAATTGCTTCTTATGTACATAAAAGTAAAGTTTTAATCTCATGTGAAGTAGTAGGTTAATTATTTTCCAGAGGTACGTGTCTATAGTTTTTGTTCTACAAATTCTATGTGCAGTACTTTGAAAATTTCAATTTTTATGCAGTCTTTGATATGGATGTAATTTAAAGATATGTCAAAATAGTGACAATGGATATTTGTACGATACGGTGTCGTAAAGTTTTAATAATCACCCGGTGCACTGCACATTTATAAGGTGACTTCGGTGAGTTCCACGTCTGCTAACGCCTTTCCAAAAGCAAACATGATGTGACCTTTCAAGACAGATGTTGATGCTTTTGGAACAGGATAAAGAGGTTTTTTTTCATCGTCTGGTAACCATGGATTAATCCTGGATCTATCAGTATGATCCAGAGACAAAAACCATGAGCATGGAATGGAAACATTCCGATTCCCCCCTACCTTCCAGAAAGGCAAAGGTGCAAATTCAATTGGAAACTAATGCTTTCAGATTTATGATACTGTTGTGGAGTCATCCTTACGGATTTTCTTGCAAAGGGTCAAACCATCATTGGCAGATACTACTGTATTATTCTGGGCAAGTTACGAGCAGCTCTGATTAACAAACGACGCATTATACTCTCCAAAGGTGTTCCTCTTCTGGCTAACAATGCACCAGCTTATTCATCTCAAGTCGCAGTTTACAAAACAAGGGAATGTGACATTGAGACCTTACAGCATCCACTTTATTCGCCCGATCTCGCACCAAGTGACTTTGGTTTGTTCCCGGAAATGAAGAATCCGTAGAGTGGTTGCCGATTTGACAACACAAATGACGTCATTAATAAAGTGGAAGAGTGGTTTAAAGCGAATTCTGCAGACTTCTACAATCAAGGTATTCGGAAGGTCAAGAAAAGTTGGGAAAAATGTGTAAATATGGATGGTGACTACGAAGAAAAAACCAAGCAATTACATATTGTAACTTTGTGGGTTCGTAGAATTAAAAGTCCCAATTGCCGAAATTCTAAATATTCTTTATTTCCATAGTAATGCACTGTTCAATTTTCAGGTAACAACATTACATCACATATCACAGTCTTCAGCACCAAGGTCGATGACAATAACAAACATTAGCTTTCGTTACAGCACTTCACAGCAACTCTCGTTTTACAACATTCTTGGCGAGTCGTCGCCTTCTTAAATACCTCATTAATAAATTCGAGACTCTTCCAGAAAAATAAAGAAACCGAATATTCTATCACATTCCAGAAGCGTAACTTAATCTATGCCGGCAAGTCCTTTATCACAGCAATCTTTGTTTGCCGGCCCCTTTGTGTAGACTACCCACGCTAACTTTAACTGCTCATGCAAGCTCTTTATTACCGTGAAACATCATCCGCCGTTTGTTATCTATTTGCGCCGAAATTCTTATGTCTGTAACCGCGACAATATCAACACATTAGAAGGTGATAATTAAAACTTTACGACACCCCTCGTATATGTTGTACGTATTGGTTGCAAAGGTTGTTCATATTCTGCAGCATGGCATGTGTTCGTAAGTAGACAATGTTCTAAGAATACTTCTTCACTGTATTTCCGGACAGTAACTTCACCAACCAAACTGTAGAATATAAGTATAATCCTGGAGTGCAAATGAGTATGAAAGTTTTAGATTTTCTGCTGTATTAAACTAAGCAGTAATGTAAACAAGGGTTTCCACAATACTCTGGCACTGCAGAATTATTATGTTATATTAACTATTGCTGTTATAAATTCACTACTAAGGCACTACAAAATATATTTAACATACACTACAGCCATACTTTATTCTATATATGTAGATTTGGAAATCAGTGAATGCAATGCCTGAAGGGCACAAATGTCTATAAAACTATTCCAGCTTTTCAAGACTTATAACAGCTACCCTTTGTAGATATAGACTTACTTAAACCATATCTGAATTAATATAGAAAGGGCTGCATTTTGTGCTGCTCTATATTAATAATCATGATATATTTTGTTCTGTCGAATGTCCTGCTTGTTAAATTTGCATCAGTGAATTCCATTCTTTAACCGACAATTCTATTTTATGCGTTCTGGGTACGGTATGTCACCTTCAGCTGCTACGTGCCATGTGGTATGGGTTACTAAAGCTTAAGAAAGACTGACGTCAGCGATTTCTGGGTAGGTGCATATCAATCCTAAGTAATTAGGGAGTATTACGAGATAATTGGGGTTTACCCTACACCGATATTTCCCGTAGTCTTGCAGTTGTAATCGTGGCTACTGCTACACTCCTCTACTTAAATTAAAAAGAACTCGACTATGCTATGCGGTTGAGGATCCTCAGTATATTTCGCTATACTTACGATAATTTGATCATTTTCAACGCATAAGTACTTAAACACAGGTCAATCCCTGGAACGGGTAAGAAAGAGTGCTGTTTTGTAATTTACGTCCTCCAAAGTTAAGTCATATCGGAAGATGAATGGAATGGGTGAAATGATGCTCAAATGAGCCCAGGGTACATAGAGCTTAGAGCTACCGGACATTCGCCTTTGAGGATAAGGGAAAATCCCGGAAAAACTTTATCCATGTAACTCACCCTAACCGAGTTTCGAACTCGGGACCTTTTGAACGTGAGGCAGATATGCTACCACCACGCTACCGAGGCGGTCGAAATAGTGCCCTGTTTAACCTTTTCGCTAGTCTTAAGAGTTTATGAAACCCAGTTCTGTCTAATGTGACAAAAATTATCAGTGCGTAAAAGAGGCATAGTTTTATTTGACTTGCAGCACTACATAAAAATATACAATCCTCTGCGATTGTTCTCATTGCCGTAATTCTTTAAATACGAACACGCCATTTTAGAACCATTATAGTATTATACAAACAATAATTCATATAATACCATACAATTTTATTTGTTTTACAAAACATATTTTTATTGATGCAACTGTCGTCAAGGAAAAAGAAAATAACAGCAGCACTACGCGCTGCTACAATGCCAATTGTTTGCTGTACTTTACCGGTAACGCCATACAGAGAGATAAGTAAGTTGGAACACCTTATTTTGGAAGTATCGGTTGAACACTGGTAAAATATATTTCTAACAAACTAGCAAAAACTCTCTGAATGTGAGCAGTTTGAAACAGTTATTAATTTGTTAATTGGAATTCATTTGTATAAGAGATTGACATTTAATTTGCATGGAATTATAATTTTTGTTATTTTGATTACCCACGCTAAAATGGAGAATTCATGAGAATGATTAGTGGTGTCATATTTTGCATGATATAATTGGCTTTTGTTTCAACTCAATTCAAATCATGTACATGTAATAGTTGGAAGAAAACTAGATACCTATTTCATATTCAGTGGTATTCAATGGTGTGTAGAAAAGTGGGATGAACTTGAGAGCAATCATAACTATGGTACATTAGGGCTACTGATAAAGAGCTAATAGGTTACATACACACGACTTCATCATTTATTAGTCGGTATAGGAGCTATTCTCACAGACGTTTACGTTTCTATCTTCTTTGTTTTAATCGAGATGAACCTTTGCAGAAATGCATATATTGTAATTTTCACTATTTATTATTATATATAAAGGGAATGCGATATTTAAATGTTTTATATTTGAATGCTATATTTTGGCCTTGAACTTCCGTATTTTTTACATTCAATCGAAAGATGAATAAATATCGACAGTACCACAAAGTAATGACAAAGTTTTGATAATTTCAGCAGGACCAACGGATATCTTGGAAATGGCGTACGCCACGAAAAGTTTTTTAAAATAAATTGTATATTTTAAAGATATCTGCATTTTTGTTGTTAGTCTGTTTTGTCTACTATTTAATACAAATACCTTTCGAATGAAGAAAACTTCACAGACTATTCCCAAAAACTCTTTTGACACAGGTTGGCTTAACTGACGTTATACAGTTAACTTTTTAAACTTCAGTGCCCAATTAATTGCATTTATCCTCTCAATTCTTTAACAATATGTCCAACAATGATCTCAAGGCTTTTATCACAAATTTTCCTCGTTAGGCAGTACAGTAGTAATGTACCATTGTAAATAGCCGATGAAATGTGAAATAGTACAGAAAGACTTAAATTCCCGCCCGAAAGTCTTTGTAGCTTTAATTGATCAAGAAATAGAACGCACATCAAAGGTGTTCTGTTTATTCTTTGTTCTATTGTTGACATTTGGAGATTGAAATACGATAGTCTTTTGTTTATTCTTTTTTCGAGAGCTGTAAAAGAGGTTCAGTAAACCAAAGCAAATACATATTTTATAGTTTGCTTTACGCTTCACTGGTAGCCCCGATATGAAGGTGCAAAGCCTATTAATGCCCAATAGTAGAGGAATGGTGGAGTAATTATTAATTGGTTAAAATATTTTAAATTCTAAAGCTTTCTAGCTTCCTTTTGTATGAATATTTGTTTAATTTAAAAGCTACATAATTTTCACATTCATCATTAAACTTCAAACTATGTCAAATGAAACGTCAAACCATGGCACTCACAGATCATTATGAAAATCTCTTTCGAACACACACGTGATCAACGACTACCGAGCAACGTAATAATCTTGGTGAATATAAAATATTGGTTCACTGATAAATATATCAGCACTTGTACAAATTCAGGATGTTCTACTTGAACTTGACTAACACATAAATACATAGGAAGTTAAGCAGAACCTTTCCTAAACGAGGGTATTTTGACATCCAGAGACATCCGCGCATGTATCTGCAACAGAATTACAATATGTAAAGGCTATTCAGAGGCCCGGACATTCTTTCATTAAATACGGCTTTGCGGTATTGTTATATGTCAGTTAGAGAAACAATAACTATAACACATCACGGGTTGTCACTCTATAAATTATGTCGTTTGTTTGCTGAAGTGTATCTATACTGGACTGAAAAATTCAATGCCATAGCCGGGATTTGAACCACTGATCTCCCGCTCTCCTTGCGGCTGCTCTAAACCACTGAGCTACCATGGCCAACATGCCGATATGGCACTAAATTCTCCAACTGACTCGTAATGAAAATGAAATGTGTTGTGTTTAACGCCCGCTTTTACTACATACGGCACCGCAGGCGATGACACCGATGATACATGAGATGAAGATGGAGCACCGGTGGAATGAGATGACAGGGAAACCGGAGATCCCGGAGAAAACCCGCCCCAGCGCCGTGTAGTCCACAACAAATCTCACTTTGCAGTCGCCTGGGATCGAACCCGGGCCACCTTGGTGAGAGCCAAGCGGTCTATCCACTTAGCCACGGCGCGGCCTAACTGACTCGTATGTTTCCCGGTAGACTACTAGGGGTTCTCAAATGCTATGAGACACGCACATTTTGTGGCGACTTACTATGATGTAAGTACTTAAGTCCCAGGATTCATAGTTGAACCACTATGTTACTCAGGTAAATTGATGGAAATGATCATTTCGTCTGCACTAGTCGTGTGTACCCTAAGATTTGAATGAATAGAGCCAGACTGAAAAATTCCTTTTTATTAATTTTCAAAAAAATTTCATTGAAAATTTATGGCATTGAATTTTTCATTCTGACTCTACTCATTCAAACCTTAGCCTACACACGATTAGTGTGGAAGAAATGATTATTTCCATCAATTTACCTGAGTAATATAGTGATTTAGCTATGAAGCCTGGGACTTAAGTACTTACATCATAGTAAGTTGCCAAAAAATGTGCGTTTCTCATAACATATGCGAACCTTAGTGGTTTACCGGGAAACATACGAGTCAGTTGAAGAATTTAGTGTCATATTGGCAGTTGGTCATAGTAGCTCAGTGGTTTAGAGCAACCGCACGGAGAGCGGGAGATCCGTGCTTCAAATCCCGGCTATGGCATTGAATTTTTCTGTGTGGATCTATTCATTGATTCGTTCATTAGCCTACACAGGCTAATGTGGAAGAAATGACCATATATATTGACAATAAAATGTAATTGGCGTTTGATTTTATACTCTGCGAAATGAAGCAAATATATTCTGCGCAGTATCACGAATGTTCTCCTTTATGGTATTTCGAAATTAAGGTCAAATTCCTCTTGAAAACGTATTTATTCTTTAACTCCACCGTGTTCGTATTCAAGTACAGGGGTCTTGAGTACAGGTGTTTCAAGAGTTTGGTAGTTAATGAAATAAAGTTAGAAGGCACTTTATAGCCCCATGTCTGTCGCAATATATAGTTCTTTTCCGTGGTAAAACAATCATCAAAATTAGTTTTTAAATTTACTCTACACACACGAAACAAATTTTCTCTGTTATTATAATAATTATATTATAATTATCTGTATAGATTGAATATATTTTTCATATATGTGACGTTTTAAAACTTGTCAGAGACTTTGTTAGAATATCGGAAATTCAATTAAAATTCTGGTAAAATGTAAAGTGGGGAGATGGGAACATTGTATTCAAACTGTTCGTGTGGCATCTTTAGAAGACACGGAATGTAAATAATAAGTTTGGCTTCATCCAAATTTTCGTTTTAGAGCTGCACTGTTTACAGATATACGCAACAAGCAACTAGTCGAGAAAGGAAAATAGCTGTATGAAACGAGGCCAGACAGGAGTGTGTATGACAGTTACACAATTTAATTAACAATTGTATTAGAGATATTATGCCATATGCAAAGAGATAACATAACCACAATACTAGAATAAAGTTTAAAGAGGCCTGACACTCGCATAATGTGAAATGGATAATTGCACTAAAGGTCACGGGTTTGATTTATCTGATTAAATTAGTCTCTTATTGTACAATTCATTAATATTTTCCCATGAACTAAGTATTATAAATTATATAAAAATAGTGATTAATTTGTTACATTAATGTTTAAATTAAAACCACCACTGAATCAAATTTAAGATCACTGCATGCCTGCTAAATGAATGAAGAGTGGAATGCATTACAGAACACTGTTACTAAAGTTAACCTCACTAGTAAGGTAGACTAAAGCCAGAAGACAGTAAAGACGACCTTTTGAAGAGCACATTTTATTTGGAATTTGATTTTGTAATTCGAATTACTGAAAGTTATTGACCAGTATCAAATAAGCAGTGTAATGATGGAGTAGTCAGTATAAATCAATGGGAAGGAAATTTTTCGTCCTAAAAGATATGAAGAGATCAGTTGCAAGTTTAGGGTTTGAACGTGGCCTGTGGCCCAAACTGTATAGCTTGAGATGATGTCGTTATATTCTCCGAACGGTTCTCTTCTTTCACTGTTGTTTCACAAGAGCAAGTGTGGACTGGACTGGATTACGCTACGGAGAGGATTCAGCTCGGAGGTCCAAACTACTTGAGTTTTTGTACCTATGCCCCCAAATGGGGCACCCGGGAGGAAGGAGTCGAAAGGAGACGGAGGGAGGCCGTCCCAAAGAGTCATGACATTGCACAGGGCAGGGTAAGTACACTTTACCAGTTGGAAACTATCCGGCAGTCCAGTACAACCGGAATTCCACTCTACTGTGGTCCAGAAACGGCCCCACTACACCGGGTTCGAAAACCGGAGACCATCCTATTGGAGGGGAAAGTTTGAACATGAGCATATCATCCTGCCATGCAACACCGAGACATCCGCAGACACTTATACCCTGAAAGAAACCACTAAATGAGGGGTGATATGATATGATAATGGAGTTTCAATGCAGAAACAGGAAATTCGGGAGATGCAATTATCCTACACAGTATTCGGCTGGCGACGCAGGTAAACCTCCGAAAAACCCATGGGTCAGGTAGATCGGCCACGGGAATCGAACCCGGATCTACTTAATGCGGGCCACAAACTAAACCGCCTGAGCCATCCCGCTCGGTAAGAGAGTGCAGGATATTTGAATGTGTCTCCTCATTGCAGTTTCTATTTCACAGTTTAAAGGGTTAATTTCTTCTGTCCGTGTCAAATAGAAATTTTCGTTACGCTATACATTTGTTCTTGGAACTACTGAAAAATGTGCAGTATGCTTAAGTAGCAGTTTTTCTTTCTTTTTTCTTCTTCATTTTTTCTTTTTCTTTATTTTTTTTTTTTTTTTTTTTTTTGACACGTCTCATGACATTTGCTCTACATTAAAGGACACGAAACTAAACAATAACTTTATTGTGCCTGTTTTTCACTCAAAATATATCAGACAGGCAGGTCTGAGTATAAATAATTATTGCCGGACTGTTACGTCGTGGTATGCTGGTGATAGATCTTACAGGCATTTCGTCTACAACTACGTTCTAACCTTCTTGGAGGAGACTTCGACCACTGAAGATCCCCATTTTAGTTGTGGACGAAACATCTTGAACATCAGAAATAAATTTCAGTTGCGTTGACTGCGGCTGTGAAAGCCTACACACTCTCATACAGTACAATGTTCGTAATATAAATATAAGATTAAGAGGGACCAACATGATCAGTTGATCTAATAGTGGTCCAAACTATAAAGTTCGGGCCTTAAAGTATTTACAGAACAATAAGTTGCCATTAAGATGGTTACCTGATGTGATTATGAGAACTCCTAGTGGTTTACCGAGAAAAATACGAGTCAATTGCAAAATTGAATGTCGTACTGGGACGTTGGTCATTGTAGCTCAATGGTTCAGAACAGCCAATGGAGATCGGAAGGTCAATTGTTCAAATCCTGGCTGTGGTATTGACTTTTGCAGTGTTATTCTACCTCTTCATATTGCAATATTTGTTCATAACAATGTATAGCAGGTTATGATATCGGGAATTTTAAATAATGCTTTTCACACACAAAAATATACACACGCGCAGAGAGAGGGGGAGAGAGAGGTTCGTTGTCTAAAACTTATTTTGGGGTTTTAAGGAGTATTTTTTTTTTAATTTACATCCTCCAACGTTGAGTCATATCGGACGATGAATGAAATGGGTGAAATTATGCTCAAATGAGTCTAGGGTCCATGGAGCTTAGATTTAAGCGACACTCGTCTTTCGGGATAAAGGAAAATCCCGGTAAATACCTTATCCAGGTAAGTCACCCTGACCGAAATTCAAACTCAGTACCTCTTGAACGTGAGGCCGACACGCTACCATCTACGCTGCCGAGGCGGACATTCAGGTAGTTTCAAATATGTATTTTCGACGAAATCTCTGTATTGAATGTTTGGGTGGAATACAATACTTCCTCTACTAACTGTATGATGACTCTGTAGTCCAAGGTAATGTGGAGGGTATCCTGCAGCTGAAGAAAAACAGAGATAGTTAACGTTGCCGCTTGGCATAAACACCGGAAGCGCTATTGTTAATTTTCTGAATCAGCTGGAAGTTTCGCTTCTCGTCTCCAGAACGTTTGTCGAGGCATTCTAGAGTGTTATACAGAAATTTCCAGCGGATACCGATTGAGCGCTCTCATGAGCCTGTTACTTAGCAACGTTAGTAAATAGTGAGTCTGTTTCGGTTCAACGAAAAGTGCTATTCTCAAAGCGATTTGTTGCGCTGAATGATGATACTCCAGCAGGGACAGAAATAAATTTGTATTTGACTCGCTACTGTGTAAACCGCCCAGAAAATATGCTATGTCATAATATGTGAATCAAAATCTCAAGAGACAGTTTTAAAATCAAAACTAGTAAAATAAAACTTTGTAAATGACGTCTCTGTTATAAAAGAGATAGAAGCGTAACTTTAGGATGGTATGTCTTTACAGGACTCGTAAAAAGCTACAGCTTCTAAAACAGCTCCTGAACGTTAAACGTGATGTAAACAAGGTAGTTACATCGCTGTATCAAAGCCTAGGGGCAGGAAATTGTACAGTCCGTTAGGCTGATAATGAATATACCTACTCCGTCCATTTTTCCCCCTTGCTTCAAATGTTTTGCATAAAACCTCAGAGCCCCGGAGAGCGTTGCGAAACTTTATGGAAGTGTTAACTATATCCGAGTTTGAGGTGTTAGGGTTTCTTGCTACTCACGTGCTCTGTAGGGGCATGCGAAATAATGAATATTAAAACCAACCGGATTAAGGCAGGTGTTGTAACCAGAGGCGGCCAGAGCCCGAGAAATTTCTTGGGAATACATCCGCATTGCATACATTGTTTGTATTTGCTACAAAGGCAATGTGGGACTGTGCTTAGTACGTTATTGGACCTGCTAGAGGTTAACAGATTACAAGGCACTGCAGCTGCAATTTTACCTGCATCAGAAGGCGTTACCAGTAACAAAGCAGATTAATGGGTAGCATTTGAAAAATTTCCAGTTTGATTCCAATTGTACTAGTAGTTATGGACCTCGCTTTATTTTTTGGTACTCGTTACCATCACGCTCTGTGAAAAAGATTGTGATGTATGGCAGAGTGCAAAGGTCTATAAAACAGAACAAGTAGTCAGTAACGAGATGGTCATACAAGTTTTATTCTATGGATGTAACCGAGCGAGATGGCTTCGCCTCATTGCGCAAGGCTTCATTCGGTAGGTTCTGTGTCCGACCTTGGTGGTTGCCCAAACTGGCCATATTTGGTTAAGCGAATGCTGTAATAGTGCGTTTCTATCAAGACTCTCCTCTCTCCGTATCCTTTCATTTGGACTCCCTCTTTAATGTAACAGGACGACTTTGTGTCAGTGTATTGGTTGACTGCAAGAAGATAGCACAAAGGCTTGCAGTTTGCAACTTCTCGGCTACGACAGAGGATGGTCGTCACAGTCTCTGGTGCTGGATTTAGCTTTTCGCGTTCTCGATAGAGGGGAGTCTGAGCCACCCTCGAGGTTTTGGGTGGGACACCACGAGCTTATTCCATCGTGGGGGTAAAGTCAGTAGCTGTTTGGGAACTCTATCTCTACCAGTCGTCCATTCCTGCAGCTCATACGTTTGTGGTTCCTTCACCTCGTCCGTCCTTCCCGGAGATATATGAACAAAGATTCGACTGCGTGTCAAGGTACTGGGTATTCCCTTTGTAACCTAAGCTAAATTCGTGGACAACACAAAAAATGTGTCTATTTTTCCTTTCCATTTTAGTTTACATCGCTTCCACTACATGGTCATATCGTGAATGCTATGTTGGGAGGCAACTCATGCGGCGTGTGTAGCAGAGATTTTCTATTTTCTATTTCATTCCTGTAATATACCGGAATTTGTAATTTGTCCATAGAGGCAGCGACGTTAGTGCTAGACAAACGAAACTCTCTCCTATACGTGCCGGACAGACGGTATTAGGGTGTCGTCCAGTCTGTACCCCTCATTACCTATATACAGATAGTAGAGAATTCGATTTTGACATTTATTTTCAGTTTTACTATACTTTTTCTGCTTACGAAGCTGCATGTTAATTTACAGTAAGCTGGCTGTGCTACAAAGTTAAAATATCAGGATAGGGGGATATTTATAGTCCTAAGTAGTGTGAAATTTGACATGTACCTAAAGATTTAGTGTCCAGATTGGTCGAATCGTAACAATTTGTAAATAGGGCTTGAACATTATAATTTGTATTGCTTTTTTAAGTCACGTGGTATCCTGAAATTGTCAAAAGTCATATAGAGCAACTGCAACAATTTGTTTTGTGGTAGTCCACGCAATATACTTTTACCATCAGGAACTGAAAATAAAGTAAGGGTAACCGAGTAAAATTCAAAATGAAGATTAGGTGGATTCTGAAAATTGTAACGCAATTCATGATCTTTTGCAGCTATTCCTGTGGAATAGTTTAACCATATGGTTTAAATAGCAGGTTGTTACGTTTCAGGGGTTGAAAATGTTGTAGTGGTAGTTTTGTATAGTTTTAAGGCAACTAATATTGTTTTTTCTTTGTTCGTATAGCATAAGCGCACATTTATCTAGGCAGGCCAAAGAATTTTGATGTGTAATTTTGATATTATAAATTTCAGTAAACATAGCAATATCAACTTTTGTCAGCTTATAGTATCCAAATGTAGGTGATTTTGTCACAGTTCTACAAAAATATTAACTACAAAAGCTTCAGTGCAGTGTAATGTTCATAGAACGTTATGAACGACGCATTTCCTTTAAAAACAATAAAATTTTAAAATATTTTAAGCCTCCACATTTAATTCTTTAGTTTCAAAAACTTTAAAAATCTGACATATTTGCAATAAAGTGTTAAAAGTAGCTTCTAGCCTCTCATTTCAACGGAAGCGTTTTCAAAATTTCTTGAAATGGATATGTATAAGAAAATCCCAACCCCACAATTTTCACATTTCTGGAAATTATATCACTTGTGACCATCTCAAGTAATAGGTCCTTTAAATGGCGAGAGAATTACCGAAATAAACACACACACTCTGCGCGCGCGCACACACACGCACGCACGCATGCAGAAATCTTCAAAATTTATATTTTCATAATAATACCGGGTATTACTATAAATATGTGTAGAATTATATTATATATATTTCTATAAACATTGACATGAACTACCATAGTTTTAAATTTCCTTATAGTTTCTTTCAAATACCCAAATTTTAAAAACTATAAATTTTACTATTCAAAGGAAAAAGCAGCTGCAGTTTTCTGATAACTTCTTTATGAACAACAACATTCATTCATAAAAATGCAGCATTATCTTAACTGCCCAGTGTTTTCATTAAAACTGAAGAGACATTTAATTTAGACATCTTGTCTATGCTTACGTCTGCAGCTATTAGTTCTTAGCCGTAATTTCATAAATTAATTTAAATTGATAAACCTTTTCCTAAAACAAACATGTTGTTTATATAGTGAGCTAACTTCAACGAGCAGAGCTTTCAGTTCGGTGTACATCTCCCACTTTGAAGTATTATAAATATAGCAAATTGTATGTGTATGCTAACGCTAATATGAGCGCGATTCCGGAATTTAACGTGTTCTGTGTTGTGAGAAAAGAAACAGTGGATTCTCATTCTCAGTGGTGTGCGTCTCAGTAACTTAAGAGGAAAATCCGGGCAAATGCCGTGCTGCGGCATCTGTAGCTAAATACTGAACTATTTGAAGGTGTTTCGCCAACAGATGACACTACTAAAGTTAATTGCTTTCTTCTTAGAAATAGTAGCAGAAATTCATTGGCCGTAATAAATATCTATCACTTTATACATTTATTAGGCAGATTTTAATTTCTTAAAATAATTGTTTCCCTAAAATCGTAAAAGTTTTAATTTTTTGTTAAATTATGATTAAATATATGAACACAGTTTGTCCGTAAAGCCCGAGAATTCAATTATAAGCTTGGAGAGAACAACTACTGCGATATGCTCTAATAGCTAATTACACACCTAATTTTTGAAGAGGGATTGGATTGCGCCAATCCACTCGATAATACTGTCATAAGAAAGCAAAGCCCACCTTGGTAGCGTGGTGGTAGCATGTCTGCCTCACGTTCAAGCGGTCCCGAGTTGGAATCTCGGTCAGGGTGAGTTACCTGAATAAGGCCTTTTACGGGGTTTTCCCTTATCCCGAAAGACGAATGTGGGGTCCTCTAAGCTCTATGGATTCTGGGCTCATTTGGGCATCATTTTACCCATTTCATTCATCGCTCGATATGACAACGTTGGAGCACGTACAACTGTATAGAATTCACCATTGCCGTTGGAGGAAGTCCCCTTACTTCCTGAGTTATCTCGCCTTTTGCAGAATTTTCTTGAGGTTGTGATTAGCTAAAGTGGGTATAGAACGTATATCATATTGGAGTTATTATAAACTACTTAAGTGTCCAATAACTGCTCAGGAAATTATTATTACCTTGATGGACTATCTGCTAGTATATATGAGATTAGTATAAGCGGGGCAATACTTTGAAATATGCTCATCAATAAAAACATAATTTGCAGTAATTATGTCATTGCTAATTTTCTTGTAAATGAAAGAAAGTTTACAATGGGAATACAACAGTGTTTAGGCTATCATCTTATCTTTTGTGAGATGCTCATTAGAAGATGAATTTTTAATTCCGTTCCCTTTACATAACCTAGAGATCACGATAACTGATTAACGACTTCCCATTTGAGAGAAGTATAAATATTGGTTAGATTCTCATTTGGGTTTTGAAGTCCAGCTAGTTGGAGATTACCATGTTGAGTTCTATTGTCTTGCCTGAAGTACTGCCAAAACATGTCTGAAGTGCATGTTAATCAGGGAAAACTTTCTTCTTTTGTTTGTTCTTGTCACATTTTACTCTTATCTTAAATATCCCTAACCTATATACATGTACTGTCGTTGGCTCGTGAGAATGTCTTTGTCCTTGAACTTGGTATTACGCAATGATAAAATGCAATTGGAGTAACACAGACAATTCCAAGTTACTGTCTACAGAATCTAGAGTGGTTGAACTGTAGGCAGTGCTCGTGTTATTACAATAGAACATCGTGCGGTCATAACCGCATATATTATTTACAGGTATACATTGTTTACTTACTGAGAGTATGATAGTACTTGTTTTGTTTAATGTGGTAATATAATGTATTAATGCTGCTACTTCGTGTAATATTTATTGTACCGGAAAAAAAAGATAAGCTCCCATTTACGTTGAATCCAAATTTTTAATCTCAAAAGCACTAAGTTAGTTTTGAAGCAGGGGAAAACCTAACGAGGGTAGTAAATAATGGAGCGCTGTTTCAGTTCCACTTGTGTAAACCTCAAGGTCATAGCTAAGTTTCTGAGTCAAATACAGTATGTTGGTGACCACATCAGTATTTCAATAGTAAGTTTAATCACTTGACACGGACAAAATACCTTCATCTGTCTAACTTCAGTGGTTAATAGTGTTGCATTTTACATTATTTTGTTGAGTTAGGCTAATGCCAGACCACATTTCACATAACGCTCCATCTTCTCGCAATGCAGAAGGAAAGTCTGATATGAACAGATGTTTTACAGCCATATCAGTTCTCTCGGTGTTGTAAACTTCACACTGGCCTGCAAATGCTTCCTGGAAAGACGTCGTTAACAAACAAAACACTACTTCAACGACAACTGATAAAGCCATAATCTGCACAATCGCACCTTGTTAGCCATTTACCTTATGGGTAATATTGTGCAAGTGCAAACACTTCCACTTTATGAGAGATGAAATTCCTGCACGTAATAGCGAATCGCTTCGTTAAACTTTGCAGACACACAAGAGAGCTTGTTAAGTTAACCTAGAAACTTGTGCAACCTAGGAAACAGAATGAAGGAGTGAGGGATGCTTAGAGCGGATTAGGTATGTTCCTGAAGGATCAAAGTAGTGTCTGTTTGCTAACTACAGAACTCGGTTCGTTTCCCAGTAGGGTTACAGAAGACACCTTCTGGGATCTTCTCTCCCACCAAGGTAATGTCCAACTGTAATCGCAGTATTGTTTATAAGGCTGAACGTTACTATTTTTGCCAGATTTAACAGTTATAGATGATAGATGACATGTCAGAACCCACAAATATGGAAAGAGAGATCTGTTTATTAAATTTTTTAAAGTAGAAAATATATAGATTGTAATAATTACAAAGGTATATTCCCTTGAAGCACTCTGTATAAAATATGAGCAAAGATATAGGCGATATCTAACAGTCTAGTAATAGAAAAACTGCATGGGTTTAGAAAAAGCCGAACTTGCTCCAAGTGTATATTCGTACTTAAGCAGATAACTAAAATGACATGAATTTAATCTTCCAAATTCTATTCTGTTCATTTCTTACTTTGAAACGTTCGATATGGTGCAAAGAAAAAATCTTTGAAAAATCATGACTGAAAATAAATACCTTCTGCACCTATCAAGAACATTGACAGTGTTATACAAAGACGAAGTAATTTGTGAAAACAAAATATCAGGAGAAAAATAATACACCAACGTGTTAGAAAAAGATACCCAGTGGCATTGAGATTATTTTATATGTATCTATATTGATGCACATATAGATCAGTGATAAACCAAGTAGATGGTCATTTTAGATTTCGTTGTTTAAATTTAGGTACTAATCAATTTTCGGACTACCAGATTATTTTCTCAGTTTCTGAAGAAGTTCTAAATAAAATAGTACATAAATTATAACACATAACAACAAATTATAACTTTAAATGTCTATAATAAAGTCAATGCAATGGCTATTAGAACAAAAATAGAACTAAATAGAGGTATAACAAAGCAGATGTTGTAAAACAGAATTCGTCTAAATTTCAATATATGTGTGGTACAGACTATTTACAAAACGTCGCAAAAAAAAGCCAGAATAGACAATCTTAAGGTATTATAAAATTCTACCATTTTAACTTCTAACTCATGGCAATGGAACTTGGGCCTTGAATAGAACAAGAAAAGGAAAAACGAATCTGCAAGATGTAATTTTTGTTACTTGTATTGGGATATATTAATAAAGAGATTACATGCTTAATATTGATGTGAGAGAAATTACTAATTTATAAGTTACAAAAACATATTAGTGTCATGTAAACAACAGGTCTTCGAAAGAATGTTTTTAAATAGATCAACAAAACAAATAGTTCTTTACGTACTTTTTGTCTAAGAACATTTGCTCCCCACTTTTTATGAAGGGTGAGTCGTGGTAAATCAAATTAGATTGGAATTAGTCTTCCGAAATTATTTCTAATTAACGCGCATATAACGGCATTTTCATTCTGAAGGGTAATTATATATTATATATTATTACAGAAAATATCGAATAACTGAAATAAATATAGCATTATAAACCCCAATATGTCTAATATGCTGCATTCTCATGACCATCCGACTAACCATTCTTTTCTTATAAGGCACCTACAAGTAGTCTGTTCGTCCATCTTATCAATTTAATTTGATACAGCTGTGCATGAATTTATTACCTTTGCAATTAGTTACAAAGTAAACAGCAATAGACACATTCTTGAAAATTGGGCTTGAAGAATCGAGCTCTTTCCGTGCCAATGATAAATCTCTCTAGATAGCTAGTTGTTAAAAAACTAAAAGGTTGATCTAATATCCTGAGAAAAGACGATTCCCTCTACAATAAAAAATAGTTTGTTTAAAATAAATTATGTGCTAGAAAGACATAGAGAATTTTACAAATTACCTTTTAAATAAAGTCGACTTCAAGGCTACTCCCTTAAAATTTAAGTTAAGCGTTTTATTCGGCATGTAAATTGTGTCCAATATATGGTACCTTATCAAGAATCAATGGAGCAGTTAGTTATTGAGACAATTTTAAATTCAGAACTATTTTCCCGTAAATCTGGAAATCTGTCACACCTTTACAGTATTAAATTTCAAAATTCAGTTTTTGGTAAAGTTTGATATTTATTTTATTTTTCCTTTTGAGTTAGGTTGCTCATATACATAATTTTTTTCTAAAAATGGTTTTCCTTATTTAGCGGGGATGCAAAATTGTGTTCAATTCTGGACCTCCAATTATTTGATAGTATGCAATATTTTCATTTTCTTACATTTTCTAAAGCTTACCATGTGCATGGGGATGGTTCGTTCACTGCATAGCCTTTGTGAGGGTTAGTATAGTCATAATAACTTTGTTGCTTCCTACAAAGGAACTAGTTGGGGTGGGATTAACTTGACAAAAGGACGAATTACGTCATTCATGCCATTCCTCGAGACATAGCTAACACTCCGACGTACGATGTGATGCTAAATATTGTGGCTTAAGTGATAAACTCTTGCAGAAGTTATAGTATTGCTAATTTTATTGCTGATGCAAGGGAAATCTACGAAGTAATTAGATTTTATAAGTAGTTGTTAGCTAGGTGATGTCTGAAATTCCATTCGCTTTGCCTGGCCAATAACTCAACTCAACTCCATGCTGGCGGGCTGTTTGGAACAGCCCGAAGGGTGGTCAAATCGTGTACCTGCTCTGGGAAGAGCTTAACCACGTAGTGGCGGGATGTGGATGTTGCAGAATGACGGGTGTATTTTAAGTGGGGTTAGTGTAGGTAAGTAGCTTGTTGCTCCTCAGGGAATGAAGAAACGGGTGCTACGGACAGCGTGCACCGCTGGTGGGTTAGTTAATAAACTAGGAATAAGGTATGTATAATTTTGAATATTCCAGAATAAAAATTTTGGATTAGTTGAAATTTAATTTAGGCTGGAATGGAGATCATGTGGTTACCGGTAGTGACCGCAAGACATGCGGAGTAACCGGTGTCGTTTTAAGCGACGCTCACGGGGTACATAATCCCCAAGGGATCTGACGAGGGCGCTCTAATGTTGCGGCAAACCCTCAAAGAACTTTGTCGCGGTAGAAATAAAATTGCAATTTATCCGTAGTTATAATCTTGGTTATTAAAAGAAAATTCCTCACATTGAAATAAAGCTCGGTATGTGAAAGAAAGAGAATACAGGGATTGGTGTCTTTTTCAAAGCTAATAATTTATGTAAGTGTTTGTTTTCAGTAGCAAATACATGAACAGGCACAAAAATACCATTGCATTTATGCTCAGGCCAAATGCCGTGCTGCGGCACTGTAGCTAAATACTGAACTATTTGAAGGCGTTTCTCCAACAGATGACACTACTGAAGTTAATTGCTTTCTTCTTAGAAATAGTAGTAGAAATTCATTGGCCGTAATAAATATCTATCACTTTATACATTTTTCAGGCAAGATTTTAATTTCTTAAAATAGTTGTTGCCTTAAAATCGTAATAGTTTCAATTAATTGTTAAATTATGATTAAATTAGTGAACACAGTTTGTCCGTAAAGCCCGAGAACTCAGTTATAAGCTTCACGAAAACATGTACTACGTTACGCTTGTATGGCTAATTACACACCTAATTTTTGAAGAGGGATTGGATTGCGCCAATCCACTCGATAATACTGTCATCAGAAAGGAAAGCCCGCCTTGGTAGCGTGGTGGTAGCATGTCTGCCTCACGTTCAAGCGGTCCCGAGTTGGAATCTCGGTCAGAGTGAGTTACCTGGATAAGGCCTTTCACGGGGTTTTCCCTTATTCCGAAAGACAAATGTTGGGTACTCTAAGCTCTATGGACCCTGGGCTCATTTGGGCATCATTTTACCCATTTCAATCATCGCTCGATATCACTTAACGTTGGAACACGTACAACTGTATAGAATTCACCATTGCCGTTGGAGGTAAGTCCCCTTACTTCCTGAGTTATCTCGCCTTTTGCAGAATTTTCTTGAGGTTGTGATTAGCTAAAGTGGGTATGGAACGTATATCATATTGCAGTTATTATAAACTACTTAAGTGTCCAAAAACTGCTCAGGAAATTATTATTACCTTGATGGACTATCTGCTAGTATATATGAGATTAGTATAAGCGGGGCAATACTTTGAAATATGCTCATCAATAAAAACATAATTTGCAGTAATTATGTCATTGCTAATTTTCTTTTAAATGTAAGAAAGATTACAATGGGAATACAACAGAGTTTAGGCTATCATCTTATATTTTCTGAGATGCTCATTAGAAGATGTACTTTTAATTCCGTTCCCTTTACATAACCTAGAGATAATACCTGATTAACGACTTCCCATTTGAGGGAAGTATAAATATTGTTTTTGGAGGAAAGTAACGGAAAATTTCCAAATAAAATTATTCATTTCATCAAATAAGTACGCCCACCAGACATGAATCGTGTGCTTTAAGGTGATACGCACTTTCCTAGCCGTAAAATTTTATCTACCTTCTTCTGTCTTCCCGAGTTAGGCAGAAGTCATCTAACATGAACAGGACGTCTGAGGAACTTCCGAGAAAGTTCAGGATACCTATACAACTCATTTGGCATGGAATTATCTTAAATATATATTGTATTTTAATCAAAATCGTAAGAGATATACTTGAGTTAATCAAACACTTCGAAAAAATCTTCCTTGAGAAGTTAGACCGGAATAGAGCTTGTTAAATATTTTCGAGTCCCATCCTTAGACGATGTTGAACTTAGATATCAAAATGTGGTATTTAACCGACATTTCTTTATAAGTTAGGTTCTTCACCCCCTCCTGCACACCATCTATCCACATATGACCTTATTTTGAAAAGGGGCACCTTTAGATCCACTTAGATTAGCTTAGAGTTAACCGATATTAACTTTATAACAGGGAAAATACCGGAAATAACCTTATCCAAATAACTCGCCACTACAGGGCTTGAACCCGAGACTTCTTGCATGTTGGGCGGAAAACGCTAAACCTACACCACAGAGGCGGTTCTGAAATCTCGATGTTGAGTTTTTGGGTGAACTGCAATACTTCCGTACTTTCTTTATGTAATAGGCTTAGAATTAGGAATTCATAACGGAAGGGATATGGTTCGTAGGCCACCATGCTAGGCCCATTGTTCCTATGCCCCCAAGTGGGGTTCCTACGTAACGGAGGACGAGGCGAATGAGACAGAGAACACCCGACCTAAGGAGCCACGGCAGGACAGAGGGCAGGGTCCCTACAGTTTACTTAGATAGAGAAAACCCCGACAGGCCTAGATAACGGTCACGCTCCACTACTGCGGGATGGCAACGAGCCCAGCAGCCGAGCCCTAATGATCACAGGCAGGCGATCGAGCCCCTAAGGTCCTGGGCTGGAGGTACTGAAATGGACACAGATGAAACCGCCTGAGTCATTCCGTTCGGTTTACTAGTAGAGAAACTAAAAGGAATTTGATGTGCTGCACCCAGTGTACACTTATATACTTACAAACGCTTGTTTGTATACCTCATGTCATTGGTGAAAGAGCCGCAAGTTTTAACAAGCTTACCATGTTAATTCCGTTCCCTTTACATAACCTAGAGATAATACCTGATTAACGACTTCCCATTTGAGGGAAGTATAAATATTGTTTTTGGAGGAAAGTTACGGAAAATTTCCAAATAAAATGATTCATTTCATCAAATAAGTACGCCCACCAGACATGAATCTTGTGCTTTAAGGTGATACGCACTTTCCTAGCCGTAAAATTTTATCTACCTTCTTCTGTCTTCCCGAGTTAGGCAGAAGTCATCTAACATGAACAGGACGTCTGAGGAAATTCCGAGAAAGTTCAGGATACCTATACAACTCATTTGGCATGGAATTATCTTAAATATATATTGTATTTTAATCAAAATCGTAAGAGATATACTTGAGTTAATCAAACACTTCGAAAAAATCTTCCTTGAGAAGTTAGACCGGAATAGAGCTTGTTAAATATTTTCGAGTCCCATCCTTAGACGATGTTGAACTTAGATATCAAAATGTGGTATTTAACCGACATTTCTTTATAAGTTAGGTTCTTCACCCCCTCCTGCACACCATCTATCCACATATTTTGAAAAGGGGCACCTTTAGATCCACTTAGATTAGCATAGAGTTAACCGATATTAACTTTATAACAGGGAAAATACCGGAAATAACCTTATCCAAATAACTCGCCACTACAGGGCTTGAACCCGAGACTTCTTGCATGTTGGGCGGAAAACGCTAAACCTACACCACAGAGGCGGTTCTGAAATCTCGATGTTGAGTTTTTGGGTGAACTGCAATACTTCCGTACTTTCTTTATGTAATAGGCTTAGAATTAGGAATTCATAACGGAAGGGATATGGTTCGTAGGCCACCATGCTAGGCCCATTGTTCCTATGCCCCCAAGTGGGGTTCCTACGTAACGGAGGACGAGGCGAATGAGACAGAGAACACCCGACCTAAGGAGCCACGGCAGGACAGAGGGCAGGGTCCCTACAGTTTACTTAGATAGAGAAAACCCCGACAGGCCTAGATAACGGTCACGCTCCACTACTGCGGGATGGCAACGAGCCCAGCAGCCGAGCCCTAATGGTCACAGGCAGGCGATCGAGCCCCTAAGGTCCTGGGCTGGAGGTACTGAAATGGACACAGATGAAACCGCCTGAGTCATTCCGTTCGGTTTACTAGTAGAGAAACTAAAAAGAATTTGATGTGCTGCACCCAGTGTACACTTATATACTTACAAACGCTTGTTTGTATACCTCATGTCATTGGTGAAAGAGCCGCAAGTTTTAACAAGCTTACCATGTGCATGGGGATGGTTCGTTCTCTGTTTAGCCTTTGTGAGGGTTAGTATAGTCATAATAACTTTGTTGCTTCCTACAAAGCAACTAGTTGGGTTGGGATTAACTTGACACAAGGACAAAATACGTCATTCATGCCATTCCTCGTGACATAGCTAACACTCCGACGTACGATGTGATGCTAAATATTGTGGCTTAAGTGATAAACTCTTGCAGAAGTTATAGTATTGCTAATTTTATTGTTGATGCAAGGGACATCTACGAAGTAATTAGATTTTATAAGTAGTTGTTAGCTAGGTGATGTCTGAAATTCCATTCGCTTTGCCAGGCCAATAGATAAATGGTAGAAAGAAAATTGCAATTTATCCGTAGTTATAATCTTGGTTATTAAAAGAAAATTCCTCACATTCAGATAAAGCTCGGTATGTGAAAGAAAGAGAATCCAGGGTTTGGTGTCTTTTTCAAAGCTAATAATTTATGTAAGTGTTTGTTTTCAGTAGCAAGTACATGAACACGCACATAAAAATACCATTGCGTTTATGCTAACAGTGTAATTAAAAGAACAACATTTGACTCAACTTGTAAGATATTCAGATAAACCTGATGTAGCCTAATATCTACAAGCAATAACAACAAAATATGTACTGAATTGTATAAACCAAGACTAAATTGTATAACAGGAGAAATATCTTAAAATTTTACATCTGATCGTTGCGTTCATGTTACATTCTCTGCTCTTGTAAACAACGAATAAACACTTCCTCTTTCTGAATTAGCGGATGTTTGAAATTGCAAACCAAAACAAGGTAATTGAGATGTACTTCATCTTGAAAAAACAAGATTGAAAAATTGTAAGCTATAACCAGATTTACAACTTTTGTCTCAAAAATATCGTATAAGCATTGGTATTTCATTTTTATGCGTAGTGAAAGGTTAAAGTTTTCCTACTTTCCAAACGAAGTGTAAGGAGTAAGTAGGATAAATTTCTGTGAATCATAATGTGAAAGATACTGCTTGATTTTAGAGAATGATTATATTTAAGTATTATGTTGACATCTTTAATGAGTATTGAGGTCCAGTGGTGTGCGTCTCAGTGACTTAAGAGGAAAATCCCGGCCAAATGCCGTGCTGCGGCATATGTAGCTAAATACTAAATTATTTGAACGAGTTTCGCCAACAGATGACACTACTGAGGTTAATTGCTTTCTTCTTTGAAATGGTAGCAGAAATTCATTAGCCGTAATAAATATCTATCACTTTATACATTTTTCAGGCAAGATTTTAATTTCTTAAAATAGTTGTTGCCTTAAAATCGTAATAGTTTCAATTAATTGTTAAATTATGATTAAATATGTGAACACAGTTTGTCCGTAAAGCCTGCGAATTCAGTTATAAGCTTGACGAAAACATGTACCACGTTACGCTTGTATTGCTAATTACACACCTAATTTTTGAAGAGGGATTGGATTGCGCCAATCCACTCGATAATACTGTCATAAGAAAGGAAAGTCCGCCTTGGTAGCGTGGTGGTAGCATATCTGCCTCACGTTCAAGCGGTCCCGAGTTGGAATCTCGGTCAGGGTGAGTTACATGGATAAGGCTTTTTACGGAGTTTTCCCTTATCCTGTAAGACGAATGTCGGGTAACTCTAAGCTCTATGGACCCCGGGATTACCCCGGGACCCCGATATGACAACGTTGGAGGACGTAAACTAGCAACAAAAAAAAAAAAAAAAAGAAAAAAGAAAAGAAGGTTCTGTGTCTCAGTAGTCCTTCCGGTCGTTGACAACTAGACCCCATCTGCCAAGTCATCACCCCCGGAATAGCGAACCATCCCGCCCGGCCTCCAAAACGGCCAAGGAGGCAAGCTGCTACCGAACCCATCCTGCAGCGTAGAGGGCAGCATGACCGCCTTACGTTCAAGAGGTCGCGAAATGATATCTCGACCAGGGTGAGTTACCTGAATAAGGCTTTGTCCGTTGTTTCCCTTAACCAATGGCCATGTGCATCAAATTCGTTAAAACGCGGTAAGAACTTGACCGTTGTAAAGCAAACCATCATTGTTATTCGCTGTTTAGCTGGCTGGTTTTTTTTTTTTTTTATTTATTTTCTTGGAAGCGCTCACTGCAGTAGAACGCACCGCTCATTTCAAACGTTACTGTTGTTAAGACTACCGAACACACCCGGAAGTTCACCGCCTCATGTTTGTCATTTGTTGTTTGTTTCTTGCTTAGCTATTGTCGTAGTAGAAACACGTGGGTAACTACATAATGGAAAATAAAAGGACCGCTAACCTACGTTATTAGACTTCGCCTGTCACTTAAAAAAAAGTCTTAGATAATAATAATGAAAAATCTGGCCCACTTGTAATATATGTAATCAGTAAGTTGTGATTACTCACAGTTTGGCAGTTAAATGAAGAATAACCTTTTCTGTTTGTATAAACTTCACCATTTTTACCTCCAAACACGGAATCTTTATGTGCGTATCTTCTATAGGTCAAAGCACTCCTGGAAACCCACTGATTGTACTAGTCATCAATAACAGCCCTTACATCGGAATACTTTGTAGAAATCGTAACTCCGTTCAAACTCGGCTATCGCTCGCAACGCAATGTTTGCGCTACGCAACGCCGTGGTTCTTTGGCTATTTGACCCATTGCCGAATAGTATACTGCATACAACTGTTGCAGAAAACCTAACGATGCTAACATTCGATTCGCAGCTGATGCCGGATTGTTTTTGGTTGTCGGGTATTCTAAGCTATCACACAATTTGTCCACTAACCACCGCACTACTTCCTTGAACAATATGAACCATTCGTGTAATTTCTGTCGTACATCTCTTCAAAAGCATTTCCTCTATTCACTATAATGAGCATGCGATTATCACCAACAAGAATGAATTGCATGTATAACAACTCATAACCTGCAACAAACAGGTTTCATAGTGCACCAATCTTTGACAAATCTGAGACAAATACTTTAGATTCAGGAACAAATTACGCACTGAATAAAACTCTAAACTACGAGGAACAGAAGTCTTATGGCGGGCCAAGTCCTTTACGACAGCGCTCCTTAACCCACCTTTACACTTAAATGGCGTCATGAGAGTGCACTGCTGGTGGGTGGGACGTGGTTAGCTTTTCAAGTCCCTCCGGACATTGAATGAGTTCCTCTAACAGGCTACTTACGAATTTTAAAAATTACCTATAACTTTATTTTCAGCCCGTGTTTGCAGAACGTACCAATGCACTATCGAGCGTACCCGCCTCGGTAGCGTAGATGGTAGTATGTCTGCCACACGTTCAAGAGGTCCCGAGTTCGAATTTCGATCAGGGTGAGTTACTTGGATAAGGTTTTTCCGGGGGTTTCCCTTATCCTTCAAGACGAATGTCGGATAACTCTAGGCTCCGTGGGCTCTGGACACATTTGAGCAGAGAAAAAGATTGATGGATAAAATCAACATGAAAAATCCTATTGTAAGTACTTGAGTCCCAGGCTTCATCATTTAACTCTTCTTATTTTAGTTAATTGATGGAAATTAATCATTCCTCCACACTAGCCGTATATAGGCTAAGATATTTGATGGATAGAGTCAACATGAAAAATTCAATGCCATGGCCGGGATTTGAACCACGCATTTCCTGGTGGTCTACCGGGGAAATATACGATTCAACTGGAGAAGTTAATGTCAGTACAGCACGTTGGCCATGGTAGCTCAAAAGTTAAGAGCGACTGGACGGAAACCAGGAGATCCGTGGTTCAAATCCCGGCCATGGCATTGAATTTTTAATGTTGACTCTATCCATCAAATATCTTAGCCTATATACGGCTAGTGCGGAGAAATGATTAATTTCCGTCAATTAACTAAAATAAGAAAAAGATTGTCGAGCGACCCAGGGAAACCCCCGAAAAACCCTACTGGTCAGGAAGATAGGCTACGGAAATCAAACACACGTTACCATTTAAGTCAACTGACCCTATTAGCGTACTGGCAACCCTAATAGGTAGTATGTATCATCGTATCATTATTTACACTTTTCTTGCCTATAACTCTAATGAACTTCCCTTAACTCCAACTTTATTTTATTTTTAACTATTTTTTCTAACATCACTCTCTATAATATTTATACGTTTTTTCCTTTTACAGCTAGAATCTTTTTAATTAGCATTTTCGCATATTGCTGTACCTGTTGGCACCATGTCTTTGCTGGCAGTATAATATGCAACAAAAGTATGTTTATTTCTCCACACATGGAAGTCGTCAGGTCTTAACCCTTTCAATTTAAAAGTCCAATTCTAGGACAAGAATGCCATCCATAACTTGTTTTATGGCACAACTATATTGCTTCCCTACCACATGTTCTATTTATTTGCTTAGATCTAAGACAACTTTACTATCAGCATATCTATTTCTTATCTTCCATTTTGTCATGGCCTTAACGTTACCTCTTTATAAAAACCTCTGTTTTGATACTTTCCATTAATCCACCCACCTCCCATATACATCTTGGTTTAAAAACTAAGTTGTTCTCCTATATATTACCGAATGTTTTATTCACATCATTCTTCAGCAAAACACCGTTATTAAAAAGCCATACTCTTCCATACGGGATAGGACTTTGCAGTTCAGAAAAGTACAGGTGTTTGAAAATTCAAAGCAATAGAAAGAAATATTGGGGAAACGGTCACCTCAAAACTGCTTTGACATAAATGGTGTGCTTCAACATGTAATGTTGCCCATCTCTTACCCTGCACCAGTTGTACAAAAATCATCCAGAGGGAATTGAAGTTGGGAAGTTATTCCTAGAAAATTTCATGACATATATTTCATTTGTCATGAAAAGGTCTATAACATTTGCTGTTTTAATCAGAAACATATCAAATAATTTTGAGAATTTAACTACTGGTAAGTTTGTTGAAGGAAAGCAGGAACTATTCAATAACTATCGACGAAGAAAACGACGGTGAGGGACTTATTTTCCTTTGCAAAGTAAATACGAGCTATCCGCGGCAGATTTACTGGGCAATTGCCCTGCTGTTTTGTACACGTGGTGTATAATGCAGGAAATTTCTTTTGTTTACGCCGTGCAGGTTGCCGCACCTTCAAGGCGCTCTTGGGAGCAGTCGCTCGGCGGCCGTTAAATATTTGAAATGCCGGCACAACTTGCACGAGATTATCCTTTAACAAGCGCTTTTGCTACTGAGGATTGAATAAATCATCCACAGAGAAACAGTAGTAAATTTCTTGTTTAATTTTTGTACCTACCTCAGATAAGAACACAGAAATGTACAGCTCCGCAATCTAAAAGCGAAGATTCCTTGTGTTTCATCAGAATGAAGGAACATAATCTTATTAAATAAATAACATTTTTTGTGTGGGCATTGACTAAAATTGATATTCTTCCTAAAATATTTTCCATGATTATATATTTATATTTTATTACTTTCGTTATGTACAATAAGGAAAATTTTGCATTTACCAAAAATTCGATTTCGAGATTTCAATGTAAATATACCTATAGTTTGAGCCTCTATAAATAAAAAGAGATAACCTTCACAAAAATATCATGCGTGTGTGTGAGCAGCGTGCGCTTTTAGCAGCATGACCCCCAAACGAAAAGAACTTAAAGGCATCATACCCCAAGGGTACGAAATGTTTATTTTCAAATATAACTCTCCACCCCCAACTACCCCTTACTTGATTAGGTTAAAGAAATTTCTGAAAATAACCTAAATGTGGCCTTGATATTTAATCCACTTTTCGATTTTGAGTTTTGCTGATCACACACACACACACACACACACACACACACACACACACACACACGTGTACACATGGAGACATTTTTCTAAAAATGCTTTTTAGAGTTTCAGAGGACCTCAAAATATATATTTCTCTCAATCTCACTATTTAATATATGGTATCTTATTAGGTTCTTGACATTAAATGTCTGTAAGGCTCAATAAAAATGATAGCAGTTCACAAACCAAAAGTTTAGTTAACCACTGGAGCGACAGCCCTAAGAGGGTCAAGGCCTACCAAACCGACTGCTGGCCTCACGCCCACTTACGTACGTCACAGGGGGGCGATCATCCAACAGATACGGGGAGATGTTGGGGCTTACCTAGCGTAAGCTCCTTACTTTCCTCACGATGCTGAGTGGGCACCGGTCCTATATCCGGGACCTAAAATCCACACCCCATGGGTGGGATCGAACCCGTGCCGCTTTCCGTGACCAGGGACCAAGGCATGCAGCTTAGCCCGCTGCACCATGGCGCAGGACACAACCGAAGAGTACTCACTCAAAATTCAAAGTAGTGAAGGGTACGGCAAAGAGACTCCTGTGAGTAAAGCGAATGCTCCAAATAAATGAGATGTAATTTATCTGAAAGAGTGGCTTAGATGAACAGAGTTAACCGAGAACATTACACCTAAGTGGAATTTGAAATGAGCACAATGTGTATGTTATCGTAAATTCTTTAGGTTTCTTAAGCTCTTCAAGGCGTTAAAATTTGACCTACTTTTTAAACTGTAATGAGTTTTCCCCAATTGCATTAATTGTTACCACATTGTATCCTCTGAATTTTCATTAACATGTGCGTGTCTTTAATGCTAATTTATCATTACTACCAATATTGTTATAAGTCTATAATTTGAACAAGAAATTTGTACCTCGAAAATTGCAGTGCGATACAGATTCTCTTCATAGTATTACTTTTAGTGCAATTAGTAAAATATTTACGAAATATGCGATTAAACTTGGTTGGAAAGGAAAACAGAAACTGTAAGGTAATAAAGAAATCTTCAAGTGCAATCAAACTCACTCTTCCAGCAGAAAATGAATTTAAGTGCCCCATTCAAGATGAAAGCGTGTAATTACCCAGAAATATTTTGAACCGGGTTATTAATTTAAAAGTAATCAAACCTATAAAACACAGTGTATTTATGAGAGTACATAATCCTGGTTATTCCTTAAATATTTTAATGATACCAAAATGGAGATCGTTTTGAAATGCGCCTAATTGTAAAGAGATCATGACAATATAACATTTAAAGCCAAGCTGAAAATATATTCTTAATTTTATATTTCTTTCAGTATTAAGCTATTTAACTTTATGAAAACTTGCGGAATAAAGACATTGTATTTATCTCTACCGTTTTTCTTGTGTTTGCTTTCACCTTGCACTTTGACGTCAGTGAAAAGGGAGTCATTACTATTTTTTGAAAATTCGATATATACAATTAAATCAATATTAGAAGTCTAACGATGAGCTAAAAGCTTTTGCTACGTCAAAGGTTTTTGGATTCAATCAAAGACTCTCCTTATACTATACCTCCAGACCTGCTTTTATATTTGCATATTTTATTTATCGGCGGAATATAAAATTAATAATATTTTAATCAAAATCAATAAGAGCCGCTTGTGGGAAAACAGAGATAAGTGTTGCAAACTCTAGTCAGGAATGGGGAAACTTGTTGAGAACCTTCATGTTTGTTTCTTTATAGGGATTCAAACCAAAAGTTAGTTTACATCTCATTTTTAATGCCCTTCCTCTGCTTCCGCTCTTCATCTGCCTCTCTCATTCGTGAGTTTGTCTCTCGTGAATCTAAAAAATTACACACCAAATTTCATATTTGTTCCAGGTTTTATCCATGTAAAGCAAAGAGGTTGAAGACGGTATTTCTACCCTTAACTGCTATTTGCATAGGTAAACATTCTTTGTCTTTTCAAAACAATTCATTTGAAATATTAATGACATAAGTTAAATGTACATTTTAAGTTTTATCTGAATAGTTGTTAAATTCTTCATAATGGTGTTTGAAGTTTATATAACTGTACTAATAAGAAAAAAGACTTACACAAGCAAAGATATAGATAACATTCAAATACGTAATTTTTTATGAATACTTTTTCACAGATTTAGTTCATATCAAAAATGCTATAGTTTTCCCAAGTATGTGAACCACCGATAAAGCTGAACGTTGAGGATTCATCTGTATTTTTCCACTGCAAGTGCTTGTTATCACGGCTAAAAGTTTTAATATATTTGCAACTAAGGATTTATTCCTTAATAAAACTATCCCTAGATAGCAGATCTAAGATTCTGAGCAATTGAATTAGAATTTATTCATAAACCTGGAACGATAACGATAACAGTAACGAAATGCGAAACCTGATGTTAAAGTGTTCTTTCACCCAAAGCTTCTTCCATCCAACATACGCTGTCCTAAAAAAATTCCTTATAATTGTAATAGGATTTTGGGTGCTGGGGGGAATGCGGCACGTTGACTACCTCGAAGCCTTTAGTTGGCAAGGGATTTTGTAACAGGACGTACGTACGTGTAAGATGTCTCACGCTGCTGCGAGGGTCGTGGTACGTCTGCTGCCGTACTGGATGGTGACGATGATGCCACGAGTTGCAGATTTTTCTCGATCTGAATTTTTGGTTCAGATCTGTCACTCGGATTTATAAAATCTTCTGTGCTGCTTCAGTCGTTACATGAGAAACCTCTTCTCAAGCGTGGTCGCAAGCAAAACAAATCATTTTGTTAAACTCAGAAATAAGTAAATTTTGTTTAATTATAAACATCCAAACTTGTCATTTATTTGCAATACTTTATGCCATTTTTATACAACACTCTACATAAAATTGATATTTCTTTGATACAATTTTCTGAAATTCTGTTTAATTGTTTTTAATATTTTATTCCGCTCACTTCGACATTCCAGAATCCAAAACACGCTTGTTATCTTCGACGTTACGTAATCGAAAGACGATTTCTTTCCTAGCTGTTTTACAAAAACTATTTATTTTTCTTTCCCTCTTTGCCATTACTACAAATACAACTTAATGTTTTACTGGTGCAAGTCATACATTACATAATCTCATTTTTAAAAATACCAATCATTAAAAATTAACATCATTTCATTTACACGTTTCGTAATCTCATGACCTCCTGAATTTTACCATGTTTGACATTTTAACGTGTCCGTATAGACTTTTAAACCACATATTTAAAACATATTTAAATAGTTTCAACTCTCGAAGCCTAAACAAAAACAACCGTTAAATAATCGTGACAACAAGCAATAGATTTCGGAGGCGTTTACAAATATATGAATAATTTTCAACTAGCTGACGTAAAACAGATAGAGATTTGGGATGCTGTTTGACAATGCTGGTTCTGGACCCATGCTGCTAAGGAATGAGGATAAATGTCTAACATTCATTGCTAGTAGCATAACAAGTTTTTTATGTTCTGCTGCACCTGTTTTCATGAAGTGCAATAAATCTTTTAACATTTAATAGATTTATTATCACACAGATTGAAGATAAACATACTTGATATTTTAATTTAACTATCTTAGGCAAATGACATGTCATTAGCAAGCTAATACAATTTTAAATTCTAATTATGCAGTAACTAACGAGTGAATGGTAAAAATGTGTTGGTTTATAATTTGCGGCTCTGAAAGTAATGGTTTTAAATATATGTTCTTTCTTGCTTACAGTTACGCAAAGTGATAGGTTGGAGTACGCCTTAAACGCTAGATTCACCTGGCCTTTTGATGTTATCCATTTTCCCCCATATTCCCCCACTTTGAATTCTCTTTCTCCTCTTTCTCCCTTCTTATCCTTATCCACTTTTCTTTTATATTTCTCAAAAAAATTACTATTTCTTTATCTGTTCTCTTTTTCTTCCCATTCAACAATTTTATCGTTACCATGCTTCCTGGTTCCTGCTTTTTGTGCTCCAAAATTGCATTTCTCCTATTTCTCATCTCTTTTCATTCTATTTGATACATGGTTTGTTCCACATTTATAACATATTGTTCTAGTTTATTGCCTGTCATCCCCGACAAAAGTGATACTCTTATATTCAACCAAGCTAATCATTCCCTCTCCTGTTTATTACAAAGCGATATACAGTTCTTCATTTATGTACGACCAGTTTTCCAAACAGAAAAGTACAAAGATTCCTGTGCTTCAAGAAAATCGAGTTGGGGATTACCCGTCTGGTTTTGAATAATACCACTCCATTAATGTTAGCAGCGGTTGCTGCTGGAAATAGGGCACTGTTCCTCAGAAGGAAATGGGCGGCGAACTGCCTTTGACGTTTACGAAGTATTTAGCTGTCAGTCCTCCATTTCCTGCAAGTTTTTTTCTTTAGCAGAGTTACTGCTAAAGCCATTCAGAAAAATATTTTGTTCGCTGCTGTTTCAGATCGAGATATTTCCATTTCAAATGAAAAGAGAAGCGTTTGATGTCTTCTTTTAAAGTTTCTCTCATTGACCTTTTGAAGTTTCTTCTCAGAGCCAACCATTAATGTATCGAAAAAGCAACTAGGTATATTGAACTCCCAGCGGAATTATTCACGGTTTGATGGCATTGATAAAACACTGTGCTTTCAGCTCAAGTTTATATGCATTTTGTTTCATTTCTTTTTGCAGTAGTTCCATCTCTGATATCGTGCACTTCATATTTGAAAGCTTTTGGTGGCTAGCATATTGGGTCCAGTTTAAAACCTTCACTGACAAGGAGCTCACACGGTCTAGTTTGGTTCTAAATATAGGGTGATCAGTTTGGGTATGCATAACATTAAATAGTATTATGTAGGCCAAATTGAGTGTAGGAGACATTTTTTACTGGTTCTTTTATCCTTTAAAGTTGGAAATCACTTATATGGCAATAAGCAGTACATAATTTAAAATGACAAATAAATATTTTATAGATGATTAAAATGGCCACTGCAAATCTTTAAATGCGGCTTGTTTAAATTTTACATCCACGGTGTGCCAACGGATTAAAGGTTTCTTAAACAATTGATTTTACCGATGAGGTTGCTTCTCATGTAAGCGGGAGGGTAAACACACAGACACACACCTGCATTGTTTGTGTAAGAAAAAATCTGCATATCTGTATGAGCTTGAAAGATCAAGTCCAAATAATATTGTAGGTGAGGAGTGAGCCGCAATAATGTGTATGGACCATTCTTCATTGCGGGAAATACAGTACGCTATGCAGCTTATTTGGATATTTTGCAGATGTTTCTGTCACCTTAAATTGAGGAAGATAACAACATGGACATTTTATTTCAACAAAATGCCCTTCATTGACATGGAACGTTTGTCATTCTCTAAGTACCGCTTGCAAAGCTTATGTGGTGTGGTCGTGGTGGACGCATTGCTTGGCCTCCAGACTCCTCAGATATAACCTCTCCTAAATTCTTAGTTTGAGGGTTTGTTAGTCACTGTCTATACACAGAAGCCCAGGAACTTTGATGATCTGAGAGTAAAAGTAACTAAAGTTTTTCAGCAAATCAGCCTGGACAAGTGCATCACCGTTATGATTTATGCAAAGTGCGTAATGGGGTTCAAGATGTAGGCTGAGGAAGCTCCCAAATTTTAGTGCCGTTTACAGAAGGTTTTAACAAATAAGGCTCAGTAGTAAACTTGTTTAATATTTTATTTTATCCATATCAAGCGGATCACTATATAATATTAAGTTCTTATACTGCTAAGTGTGTTTCTATGCACATTTTCAACAGATGAATGTACAAAGGATGCGTCTCTTGAAAATGTCAAATAGACCTAGGGAATGCCAATTTTACTTTTTCTACTTCGTGCCTATCACAGTTAGAGGAAAGGCTTTTCTTTGACCTAAGAATCTTGGGTGAATATCTTACCAAAACGGATATTTTTGGACCCACTGAAACCAAGGAAACAATTTATAAATGAAAACAAGCGAATTGCGTACGCGAATGCACGCGCATGTATAAGTAATCAAGATAACTCAAAACATAAAAGTCAAACAAATACTAAACGTAATGTTTAACTTGAGTAACTTCCCAAGTGCGATGCGACGATATTGAAGAGAATCGTTCTCTCAAACTATCATTTAAATTGAAATGATATTTATTGTATATGTAGAAACGATTATAACGAGCTTTATTAACCGGGTGCATTCATAAGATACTGACTCACTAACGGAATTATATCCCAAATTTTGTATAATGGTAAACCATAAAAATTACGTATGCAAAGGTTTCTACCTAAAATGGATTGCGTTGTAAATACGCAGTTTAGGGAGTAACAAGTTGTTATGTCAATCACCATATCCAAGATACACATTAGTAGTAGCTTTTCCAGGACTGTGTTGAAGCTCCAAGTAAACTCTATGTAATGTACAAAGTTTTGAATGCCAATGCCAAAACATAGCGACCCGCTTTTTAAGTATTTAACTAATGTTGAGGGTGTGTACCGCCCGAGCAACTATAAAGAAAATGTAAGCCTTGAATACACATATGTTAAATAGTTATGGTGAATTAAGCAAGAACCTAATGGATCACTTAGAACCTCAGTTTGCTCTCTGAAGGAGTGCTCGGAGCCTGAAGTAGCCGTATGAGAATACAATATTCCATTGAGAACTTCATATTGATATAGTTTGGATTTAAAAAGATTACTGAATAAGCATACAACAGCACCAGCATAGCTTCAGAAAACGAAATAGTTTTTAACATTAAAAATTAAGAGATGCGTACCTTTATTGTAAAGTACGTAGAGATCATTACCTATATATCTACTTTAGGCTTGTATGCTTTGTTAATCGTACTAACATGTCCGCACTAACTGGCTGAAATTTTTCTTTTCCTTACTTGTGTACGAGACAATCATGAAAAGCAATAAAATCAACATATCGTTTATTTTACGTGGATATTAAACAAATTATCTATGAGTTTTCATAGTATCTACGCGCTCTATGTCTGGACTGTAATAAATGGCTTTAATCCTTAACTAACAAAATATAAAGTATATTGACTTGATAATTCAATATGAACAAAAATAAGCTTATGCCCGATTTCACCAACTGCTGTTAACACAACACGGGTTTAACAATAGTTGTAACAAAAATTGCATATCACCAACAAGTGTTAGCTTAACACTCTTTTTAAATGTCTTGTTAAACTAAGAAGTCAATTTTATGATGTTAACTTCTTAACAATTGTAAATAGTCAAAATGATGGGCGTGAACGCAACTGTCCGTGTCGATTTGCTATATTTAAGACCGTGTAAATGGCATTCGCAATAGAGTACGACCTATGAAGAGAAATTATTTTGAGGAGTGCTCAGAAAAACATTTTCTACATAGGTATAGACTGTCCAAAAGGTAGCTATGAAGGTTACTGAGAAAGTACAAGAGAGGTTAGAACATACATCGAAAGGTATATGCCGATCTCGCCTTTGCTTCAAGTATTAATAACGTTGCGGTTTTATAAGTCACTGAATGATGTGGCTAATACACAGTCCACCTCCCGTCTTGAAACGTTCAAGTCACTCGTCACTTGTCTTCGCTCCTCGCTTTAAATTTACGTAATACTGAGTTAGAATATCCATCGAAATGAATATGCCGATCTCGCCTTTGCTTCAAGTATTAATAACTTTGCGATTTTATAAGTCACTGAATGATGTGGATAATACACAGTCCACCTCCCGTCTTGAAACGTTCAAGTCAATCGTCACTTGTCCTTCGCTCCTCGCTTTAATACTGAGTTAGAATATGCATGGAAACTAATATGCCGATCTCGCCTTTGCTTGAGATATTAATAACTTTGCGTTTTTATAATTCTTGAATTATGTAGAAAATACACTCTATACTACCCATATTGAAACGTTCAAGTCACTCGTCACAAGCCCATTGCTCCCCGTTTTAAATTTGCGTAATACTGAGTTAGAACATGCATCGAAAGGAACATGCCGATCTCGCCTTTGCTTCAAGTATTAATAAGTTTGCGATTTTATAATTCACTGTCCGCCTCCCGTCTTGAAACATTCAAGTCACTCGTCGCTTGTACTTCTTCGCACCTCGTTTTGAATTTACGTAATACTGAAGAGGATGCTTCGTGTTTATACTAATGGCATATGCATTTGAATTAAATTCGTTTCCAGTTTGTTTCCAGGTGACATCTTTCTCGTTTACATTCTCTGCATCCGTCCTCCCATTTTCCACGATATCCTTACACTTCGTCACCACTTCAATTAATTCTTTCTCCATCGATGAGAAATTTGTTTCAAGGCTCTTGTTTACGATATTGTTCATCCGCCATTTTAGCTGAAAACAAAAGCGCATCGCAGTACGTTCAGAAAATATTACTCATCCATAGCCTGCTATAGCTGTAATATTTATAATTTTCTTGGCGTTAATACGTGTTTGTTAAGATTTTCGGAAAACAGGTTGGTAAAATGCAAGAAATTGAACAGCTTTGAGAGCGCTGTTACAATTGTTACGTTACATTTGTTAACTTCGATTTTAACACCTGTTGGTGTAATTGGGCATTAAAATATTTTGTGCTTCATTGCATCGGAGTTATTATTTATAGAAATAAGCTATTCATAATGTACTAAGGGTCATGCACTTTTTGACAAATATTAATGAGCTACATAGCATTCTGTGCTCAGTCTTGTGCAAATTGTTCTTAAATACTGTCTTTCTCTAATTGCTCCTTATACCACTATGTGGTGTCAGGGTATTCGTGCACCTGTAAACCCTTATGCGGGTTGGGGAACTGAATCTCTGGATCAGTGAGAGAGAGAATCCGGGATAGGTGATCAGCCCAATGCCTGGAAGGAGATTAAGGGAAGTTCATTACAGAATGAGGGCGAGTTAAATTTATAGGAACGGTGGTGATAAAGCAAATTGGTGGAATGCTGGTGGGGGAAAACGGCGGACCCGCAGAAAATCCATCCCAGCCCCGTGTTGTCCACGACAAATCTCACTTTGCCGTGGTCTGGGACCGAACCCAGGTCTAACCGCTGGCCCATGGCGTGACACGTCCTTATATACTTCAGAAATTGTCTTTCGATATGTTTACGTGTAAGTACATGGGAAATATGGGACCAGAGTACTAAGAAATAGTAGGATATTTTAAGAATAGTTCACTATGTGACGAATTCTATATCATTCTGCCTCTTCGTTACAAGCAAGAAAGAAACAAAAGAATAAAAAACACGAATACAATTTTACCTTATGTTTCGTAAAATGGATGGAAATGTTTAACTGTACAAAATTAACAAAAAATAGTGTTGGAAATTTAATCGTTCTTCCACACTAGTCGTGCGTAGGCTAAGATTTGAGTAGACAGAGTTTGAGTGAAAAATTCAATACCATGGTCGGGATTTGAAACACGGATCTCGTGGTCTTCGTCCTGTATCTCTTAACCTTAGAGCTGCTATGGCCAGCGTGCCGTCATGACATTAAATTCTCCAACTGACTCGTATGTTTCCCGGTGAAAATTAATGTATTTTACGAAAATTGTTTTAACAATATCTAATTTTTTGTGTAATTCGATTCTGCCAATCTCTCACGGCTTCGAAGTTATGTAAAAGTCATTTAGAATGAATGAACTTGGAGAGTCTATTACCATGATTATTTTTATTAAAGTTTTCTTAAACGTAATTTAATAAACTAAAAGTTGATATTGTGACTTTGTGGGTTCGTGAAATGAAAAGTCCAATTACACCACTCCAAAATGTGCTTTATTTCCACCGACTTACAGTTTAACTCTTGCCAATTACACAGAATTACTTGCTGCACACAGTTACAATTCACCAGTCCGTCCGTTACCGTTCCGATGCACGTACACAATTCCACACAGTCTTCTCGTTCACAATCCTTTCGTTCATTAACACGTCACTGACTAACACTGCCTTCTTACACCAAGAACTGTCCTCACTCACACACTAACCAACTGACTGACTCACTCACTGACTAGCTGGAGCCCTTTTTATAAGCATCTCGCCGTCTTCTAGACGTTTCCAGATGATGAAAGATCCCGTAATTTCTGGAACCAGGTGGAAGAGAAACAGACCGCACAATTATGTTTCTTTCCCCAGTCGTCCCTGTCACCACTATAAGACAAACGAGGGGAGGGCGTAGCTAACATTGACCTCCCCCGTCTTCCGCTCCCAGCTGCTTTACAGGGTGTTCCAACGGTCGCGTTACACTGCTCCCTCCTCAAAGCTGTTCGCCCCGAACAGCCCCAACGTAGCGTGCGAGGCGGTCCAGGTGTACCACCAGCATCCGCTCGGAGTCTCAGCCAGAAGTAGCGCTGCCGTAGTTTGCGAATCATTCGGTTCGCTCCCAGGTGTCCTCCTGAAGTACCGGCGTGCTCTTCCTCCAAAACTTCCGGGACCTTGCTCCGGGGAAGTACCAACCGTTCTCTGTGCGCCTTCCCATCGGGTGACTCCCATACCTGGAACAGCACGCCCTCTCTGGTCTTCAACGAGTCCCATTGGGCCCAGTGCAACTTGTAGGGGGCGCTCCTCGGTGCGATGTCCTCCCAGGTTGGTCTCGTCCCTGCGTCCACTTCCCTCAAGAGAGGCCCCAAGTCTGCGTCCGCCAGCTGCTCCCTCCTCAGGCCTGCGCTATCCCAGTCTTCAGCAGGCACTGCCACAACTACTCGGACTGCTGCGGCACGCTCCTCCTCTTCCACTCTTGTGCGCTCGTGGCCGTCCTGGATCTGCGATAGGACACCTCCAATGCAATGGTCGCTGGCGTCGGTGTCCACAATGAAGGCGCCACCCGGTTGTGGGAAACCCAAAATTGAAGCACTGCACAGGGTCCCTCTCGGGTGCTGGAAAGCGTCTTCGGCGTCCTCCGTCCACATATAAGGCCGGTTTTCCTCCGTCAGGCGGGTGAGGGGTTTTGCGATGTTGTCGGCCTTTTCCTCTAAATCATTAAGGCGGTCGTCTACTTGACCCTTCCGTTTGCCCAGGTTCGCGACGTCATCCCTCACGCCGGCCAACCGTTCCTCAAACTTTGCGGCGAGAGCCTCGTTCGCCGCCTTCATTTCCGTGGCCAGTTCGGCCATCTTTGAGGTCATTGTCGTGGCCAAGTTGTTGTTAGCCGTTTCTGTTTTTGCAGCGAGGTTTTCATTTGCCGTCTTCATTTGTTTCAACTCGGCGGTGAGGTTGTCGTTGGCCGTCTTCATTTGTTTCAACTCGGCGGTGAGGTTGTCGTTGGCCGTCTTCATTTCCATCATTTTCTCCAAAATCTTTTCCAATGCCGCGTCCATGGTTGTAATGTTCGGTGATGTTTTCCCGCTTCCTGACACCAGTGTGACTTTGTGGGTTCGTGAAATGAAAAGTCCAATTACACCACTCCAAAATGTGCTTTATTTCCACCGACTTACAGTTTAACTCTTGCCAATTACACAGAATTACTTGCTGCACACAGTTACAATTCACCAGTCCGTCCGTTACCGTTCCGATGCACGTACACAATTCCACACAGTCTTCTCGTTCACAATCCTTTCGTTCATTAACACGTCACTGACTAACACTGCCTTCTTACACCAAGAACTGTCCTCACTCACACACTAACCAACTGACTGACTCACTCACTGACTAGCTGCAGCCCTTTTTATAAGCATCTCGCCGTCTTCTAGACGTTTCCAGATGATGAAAGATCCCGTAATTTCTGGAACCAGGTGGAAGAGAAACAGACCGCACAATTATGTTTCTTTCCCCAGTCGTCCCTGTCACCACTATAAGACAAACGAGGGGAGGGCGTAGCTAACATTGACCTCCCCCGTCTTCCGCTCCCAGCTGCTTTACAGGGTGTTCCAACGGTCGCGTTACAATATTCACATTTCTGAGAAAATCATAAATATCTAAACCTTTTGGCATATTTAGCATTTAAAGGACCTTTGGTTTTTGAATTATAGTGTTTACAGAGAGATGCCTGCGTAGGGAGCAGACGTTTTTCTAAAAATCCCCTTTTGGGTTCAGGAAGACTCAAAGTATGTATTACCGGTGAAATCCTGGTATTCGAAATTTTGGGTGAATTACTCAACTTAGTGTAATAAAATTACGTAGCAGAGGAAATGGAAATCGCAAATATTTATAGCCATGGCACCAAGTGTCTCAAACTTAAACTTAGTAGGTACTCTCATTAATTTTCATTTCTAGGTATGTATAGCTCCTCTGTTCATCTTTTGGTATTTTTGAGGTTAAAAACATACATAATGCATATGACATGAAGTTTTAGCTCAATCAGTTATATAATATGTGGCATATTAACTTTTAAGTAAAATATTTATTAGTCATATATAGTCACCTAAGTTTCTATTATTCTGTTTCGTATTTTAGCAACAGTAATCAGGGTTTAAAAAAAAACTAAGTTGAAGGAAAACTGTTTTCCCTGGACCAAAGTTCACATCTGCAACTCCTTACTAATGATCCTTCAGAGACTGTGTATTTAGATTTATTCTATTGCATCGCATATTTCGAGAACAGTGCAGAAAGAATATAAAGAATTCAAGAAAATTTCTTACAAATAGTTAGGATCAAAAGCGCGCTATTCCTCTAGCTGGGCTGGTTTAGTTACAAATTTGTATAGAATAACTGACACGAACTACGGTCAACCTCGTACTGGTCCTTTGAGTCCAGCTTCTGGGGAGGTTCTAATTACTGGGGTTTTCCCTTTTTCAATGCTACTTAATAATTTTATACGTCAAAATTTTAAATTCGTTGATTAGAAGTCGATGTGTCCAACCTCAAAAGTGAGGTTGTTTGTTCTTTTAGCGCACGCTAATGTCGTTCTAAAATGCCTATTATCTAAATTGTACTCTTTGCACGGCGGTTTAAAATAAAAACGCTATAGAACCACAGGAGCTAAATGGTTTCCATAAATAAAAACTTCAAAAGGGAATAAAAAGAAAGAACGGATAATGCGTGTAGACTTTATTAAATAATTACCTTTAACTAAATTAATTGTCTGCATTATTAATTCTATAATGAAACTGCAAAAACTGCAAAACTGCAAAAACCTAAGGTATGACAATAGACTGTTGTTGATATTGCAACATTAAATCGATTCTCTACTTTCCATTTAAAGAAAAGTATAGGGTTGAGATGAGAGATAGCTATCATATTCTGTGATAAATGTAGTAAAGGTATAAGCACAGCACTGCTATTCTATTTCCGAATAAGTTATAGGCAGTTATTTGTAAAACGTTATAAAACTTTTTTTTTTAAATTCTGAAACGTATGGCTTTAAGGTTTATTAAAATGTCGGATAAAATATACTTAACGACTTAAAGTGAACCAAAATGTGGCAACTGCTTTAAATATGAACAAAAATGATAGTTTATATATTAATGTATTTGTTATTACTTGTTTGATCGTACATGTCTGATAGTGCACGAATACATTAATGCCTTGGGATTTTATAGGGTATGAAATTCTTGTGTCTACACATCACCATAGTTTAAACTACGGTCAAGAAGAAGTTCGAAGCAGTTGTGAAGCTATTGGTCGTTCACTTCCTTTACGTCGGAGGCAGAGGTCGCAGTATAATAGAAGAAAATGTCCCTGTCTTCACGGAAACCGTTATTTGGACGCAGCAAACAACTTGTCTTTGATCTCAAGGGGAGAGCCAAGGTGGACACAAACTTGTAGCAACTCAATATCACGTCGCTTGTTGTTCTCCTCTCAAAGTTTGCCTTTCACTTCGGGACCCCGTGGCCATGAAAACTGTCATTTGCTCGTAGTTAAACCTCCGGAGTCCAGTCCGGATGATGTAGCCTTAGTCCAAGCAACTTTAAGATTTGTCCGTCAGATCTTGTAATACAGACCTTCTGATAGAAAACAGCTTGAGAAGGCTTTGATAATTTCTTTAGCGGAGTACAGTTGCAGGAAAAATAGAGATTAGGATATACTGAAAACAAGACATTTTGAATGTCTTGTCCTTTGAATTTTGTTCAGTAACAAAGAGATTCCAAGTACGGAATGTGCTACGTTTCGATTCCTTATGTAGGAGTGTGGATTTTAAGTCCCAGGCATAGGTCTAGTGCCTACTCAACAAGGGGAAAGCAAGGAGCTGCAATAGCCGTGGACCAACTTCCAGATGAAGGATGCGTGTGTGCTGGTCATATCACCTCATCGTATCACCAACCTTTGCAGTGTGTGACTGGACGTAAGGCCGAATGTCGGTTTATGGCACCACAATAGCTTTCCCGTAATCTATTTTTGTAATTTTATAACGTATTCTTATTGTTGTGTATAAATAATATCAAATGTTGCTGCTTGCGCTGCGGTTTGATCCCAAGAGGCTGCAGAACATAATTTCTTACTCTTTTTGGGAGTTCCTTGGAAGGGAATGAACTTCTAAAACGAATGCATTACATCGGACTGTACTAGGTCTTACAAAAGCTGTTACCTCCATCTTATTAAGGAATTTCCAATTGGCAGTGTCATAGTCACTATTTTCTGCAACCTTCGCTTTGAAAACTTCATTCACGTGCAAACATGAGATGATCAGTTTTACACATAACTTCCTCTATCCACCAAGAGCACGTGTTCCTGGTTATTAGAAGAGGCGAATTTATATCTCGTTTTTAGCAGTAATATAAACACATTAAGTTGTACAAGTGTACAATTTATTATTACTTAACAGCCAATTACCATACTGTAATTTACACCAAAATCCCTTGCTGTTTAACCTTAACGATGGCATAAGAAGCCAGCCGTTGCTACCTACCGGAAATCAATGACATGTTGACATCATCGCTTTCGAGAAACCAAAAGCTCTGCTTGACCATACTGTAGCTACGTTTAGAAGTGGGCGAGTCACAACTCCATGAAATGAATAACGTAAAGCAGAATATCTATTGCCGCTCCATCATGTATAGCTGAAAATTACCTTCTTAATGAACTGGAAGCAGCAGAACTTGTGATCAGAGCTATATGTTCATGAAGAATGACCTAACTACGTCATCTCTCTCTCTCTCTCTCTCTCTCTCTCTCTCTCTCTCTCTCTCTCTCTCTCTCTCTCTCTTCTATGTGTTATTACTGACGTAACTTTAACGCCACTCAGGGGTTTGGTAGCAATTTTAGTAAACTAGTTATATAAGATATAAGCACTTATGCTTATGTACAAATACTTAATATTCAAATTTCATATTTTTACTATGGGTAGTGCTGTTGGTGCTATTTACCACTTTAAATTGATATTATTTTAGACTATTCTCTTGTATCTAATTGCATAAACTCTTTGTTTCATAGGTATTTCAAAATCCTGTGAAGATTTATAAATGAAAATGTTATAGAGAAAGTGTTTCACAATAATAATTACGATGATGTGGGGGTTGCCTTATTCATTGCCGTCACTTGGATATTAAGTTTCCGACCGTCACAGCGCAAACATATTTGACTAACCTATTTACTTTACGCTTTTCATTGCCAACTAAGTGTGTTCCTTATCATCTATGGCTTATGGGGAATTAATACTTTTATATTCTTGGCGTGAGTTAATATTTCATGTGGCATTGTCATTTTATGTGAGATTTCAGAACGATCTGTCTTTCTACCAATTATTGTTCTGAGCGCATATAATCCCACCTTCCAAAAAGAATTAAAAAATTATTTATAATTTCATTAAATGAGTTTAAGCGCATGTCCCACACCAGAAGAAGTTATATTCATATATACTGGAATCAAAACATATGACGTTAGCTTGAATTATTTAGTATAACATCCTTTCAAACCTTTTTCTCCTGCTTACAAAGTATTAGTACCTTCTCTTACGAAAGTCGTTCAAACTTGACGGAATAAAATCCGTAAAACCCAAATTTTTATAAAAGAATATTAGAAGCTCCTCTGTGGTCCGTGTTGTTAGCAACTATACAAATGCCACATATTTTTACTCTGAAAGACAGTGCACTTCCGGCTATACATCCCCAGGGTGTCACAAAATTACAAAGCTATATTTACATGTTTCATATACGAGTATAATAGTATGCATACTTTTGTGTAAAATATAGTAACCAGAAGTACTCGTATATAATTTAAAGAGTGATTAATAAAGTCCTGACACTAGATATTGGTATTTAATTTTATGATTGAAAACTGGGTGGGTCTAAATTCAGCTGCTCGTGATAAAATTCTAGCTTCAAAGTTCATGTTGTTTATTAAATACTTATATTTTCTTAATTACATGATTTTGTTATTAAAATTTGTTAGAAACTTTATTTAGTTTAGTTTTAGACGCCCATAATGCAATATTAAGGGAAGGGATTGCATTCCACGCAAAATGTTGATGTCAAAATTTCACTAGAAATACACGTTTTGAGACTCCATTGAAAAAAGTAAAAAAATCTAGAAAATGTCTATCTATGTGGGTTGGTGGGTAGATGAATGGGCAGAAAATAATCTCAAAACGAATAATCGGTTCAATGTGAAACTTGGTATTTAAGTTTAATTTTCCAGAAAATTATTCCTCTCCAAGCTAAACTTTATGAATAACTTCTCAAACTGTCTTATTTTATAAAATTAATTATGTTTTGGATTAAAATCTTTTGATCGCATGACAAATGTAATGTATATCTTTTATTTGTAGAAATAGTTGCAGAAGTGTGTTTCATCTTGGATGACATTTGAAAAATTATAATTGTAAGAGATTGCCAAAATCTTATGTTGTGGAAAAGTAAATCTCATAAAAGCTCATAGTTAGTAAAAAAATGTTTGTGGACTCTTATCAGTTCCGAGATGTTTCTTGTTACTTTGTGGAATTCCTCAATTTCTATAATTTTTGTAAATGGAAAGTCAGTATTGCTTTTTTCTCCTTTTCAAACAAGAACCCCGAATTTAAACTATATCATATAGAGATCAGGTCTTAAAATCTTTGACTATCGCTTAAGATTATTGTGTATCCCGTTTTCTATTGCATCTGACACAAAATATGTACAAATCGCTGTCTCGTTAGCCTTAAACAGAGAAAGATAAGCTTTTAAAATAATAGTTTATTGAATGGGCGGAAAAACGCATTAAATGTAATACATAATAATTTTGAAACGTAACACCAAATTTTAATACAAAATGACCTACTAGAGTCATTAATGTATAGTATTTGAGAGATCATTAGTTTAGCTAGCTGCAATAGCTTCTCAGAAAATGACATTTAGACAAAAGATAGTTAAAGTAAAAGTGAAAAAAGATACTCTACAGATATTTACATAGAAAAGCCACATTGCGTTGGTTAAAAAGTTGTCATAATTATAAGAGTACGAATTTGTATCTATAGGTACAAAGTTGCCTTAAGGAATGAGCTAAAATGCATTTATGTATTCCAAAGAGTATACGAAACATCTTCTCAGATAAATGGTTGAATTTTAGAGTATAACATGTTAGAGGTAATTCATTTAAACATGTAATATATAATTATTGTTTTAAATGATATAATATATAGATGAAAATTAAATACTCTCTAATTTATATGCCTAATAAGAAATGTAATTAGTCGTTAGCCCTCCCTTAAGTCTTGGGTACCTTGTGATTTGTCTTAGTATTGAAAAGTTAATTTTTGTTTTAACGGATATTGGCCTAAAACTTTAGTGAACTCCGGGGAACCTAAAACAAAATAAATCAGTGCTTAACTCTAAAAGGCATGTACTTCTTGTATATTATCCAGTAATATGATGTAATTAATTTTCCAAAGGCTTGAAGACAGGCAGGCATATGAACACAGGTGTGTTTGAGAAGAACGCGTGTAATGAAATGGTAACAGCTGGGACATATGGCTCGTGACCTCTACAAGACACAATAAAATGAAATGTCGCCGTTAGTGACCCGCATCACGTCCACTCCATGTGCACGACAATGCCTCCTAACCCTTATCGATTCCCTTGTCCGTATCATTAGATTTGGCCGATGTTCTTCCAAATTAGCAACAACGAAACCGCGCGTGGTCATTCAAATCGTATTGAGATGCGTGGACCAAGTCTAGTGAAATTTGCAAACCATTAGCTTTGGAAGCACTAACCCTCTTTGTTGCCGCGCCACTAAGCAGAGTTCCTTATATAATGTGCCGTCCGTCGATATAATCGACTATGCTATACGTATCGAAGCCTGCAGGCCAGCGAAGTTTGTCAGGCTGTAAACATATTTTTGAAGCATCCTATATGTCATTACAAAGAGAAAACCTAACGGTATGTTTCCTGGTCATTAAGGATAATTTTTTGTTCTTTGAAGGTGGGTATTTCCAAACCTCAACAATATGGTTTGACCATATCCTGTTCTGTCCAGTTTTTACCCCGTAATTGTAATTATGGCAAGTTCGTGCAATTTTTCGTGCCAGGGAAGTGTGATGACAAAATTATGGCATATTATTTCACGAATGATGTTAAATGCAAATTTATTATACTGCGAAAATACAACGTGGAAGAAAACGACAGGTTTCAAATTTATTGTTCAAAAACTAAAACTGTTAGTTCTCAGTGGTTTCTGTAAAGAAGTGAAATTGTTAAATATGCAACTCTTACATTATACATTGTAAAATTACTTCCAAAGAAACAGGAGCGCCAATGAACTGTATGTTATGCGCCGGAGCAACGGAGAATCTCGCGTACGTTGTGTGTGAAATGCGACGTACCTTCCACCTATAGTTTTAACTTTAATTCCTGTGTTTTAATTAATTGATGAAAATTTAAACCCTACATTAACATTTAAAACTACTGTACATCAGTGATATCGAATAAATGAATGTCTAGTGTTTAACGCCCGCTTTTGCTGCATGCGGCACCACAGGCGCCGACTCTCATGATATATGAGATGAAGATGGAGCACTGGTGGAATTACATGGCGCGAGAAATGGGATATCTCGGAGAAAACCCACCCCAGCTCCGTGTTGTCCACCACAAGTCTCACTTTGCGGTCGCCTGGGATCCAATCCGGCCTCCTTGGTGAGAACCGAGCGGTCTAACCATCCAGCCACAGCGTGGACGGTGTGTGTGTGTGTGTGTGTGTGTGTGTGTGTGTGTGTGTGTGTGTGTGTGTGTGTGTGTGTGTGTGTGTGTGTGTGTGTGTGTGATATTGAAGTTATGAATGCTCTGATTTTACAAATATTCATTTTGACTTATATATAATTGCTCAAAATGAAATTAATCTCTACAAAATCCGATTACTTGAAGTTGGCAGTTGCACAACATTACCAGTAAACAATTTAACTTGAATTCTGATTACCTTAAACTGAATATCAAACATATCTGAATCATCAGATGAATAAAGTGCAAGTAATTGTGTCTTAAACCATATTTTAGTAATATAGCAATTGGTTCTGATGACAAAAAGTTAGGAAATTTACAACATTAGTATGTCATAATAAACTTCTTAGAATAACTAAAACTTCTTTTTTTCCTCAAATGATAGCTTTAAATTAATTAATACTTTTATTCACTTTATATTGTATTAATTTTGATGTAACCAAGTATTATGTACCTTTTAATAAACCTAAACCATTATTGTCAATTAAAATATTACCAAAGACTTTCACTTTAAAATGATAAACTTTTCATTTTCGATCCTTCTTCTAATATTATAAACCTGTCAGTAAATTTATTAAGAATATATATTGCTCTTATAATAACTCCAAAATCTTTGTGATTAATCCCTTCACGCAAAAACATTTTATCAAACTTAATTATTCATAAACTACAAGAAGAATTTGAGCCATTTATTGGAAAGCAAAAATATATAAGTGATCAGCATTTATGCTTATTTCAACTTTTTCGATTATCTTAAATAGGTTCATTTTCCCTCATGTTTCGACTAGAACGAGTCATATAATGGTAGCGCTCTTCCTTGGTCTACCTTTATATTTATTTATATACACTTATAGTATTTGGATGAAACAATAATTTTAAAAACATATATTTTCTTGCTTAGTATTTCATGGTACTCCTGGAACTCTAATAATATTTATATTATGTATTTAGGCTGTTAGTTATATTATCCATCCTGGAACTCTAGTAATTCAATTATTAATCGTAATAGGAAATACTATAACAATAATATTATCTTTGTTAACTTGAATAATTATTACACAAACCATACTTTTAACTTGAGTCTGCAGTATCAATCATTCATTATTACGTTTTTTATATTCTATATAAGCCAAACAATAACGCTAATGCAAACAAATCACTCGTATCACTTTCGTTATCTATAGTCCCTGACCTTTACTATTACAGTGGCAACACTAGGAGTTATTACATTCTCATGGGAATTAATACTTTTTTGAACTGTTAATTATAACATTATCTACAGTCCAGTGATGCTGTGAGATTTTTACGGAAAAGAGCATATCAATGACGTCACACAAAATAATAACTGATTTACAATGAGGTATAATCCTATTGATTGTATCAGCAGTTTCTTTTTCGCGGCTTTGTTCTGAACTATTTATCACATGACCTTAGCACCCTCTTTCTAATTAGGCTCTTCAGGGCCTCGTTTAGGAATTCTTCTATTTAATGCCTTACAAGTGCTTCCTGTAAATACAACAACGTTATTGGGTATTATATCCAGACATATAAGGGTTCCCTACTAAAAATGCACTTATATAGGTTAATAGTCTTGAAGGAAAAGGGGTTTAACCAATACTAGTTTTCTCTACATCCAGGAAAGTATAAATTTCTACAGAAATGTTTATCTGTTTTACTTAACAAAACAAGGAAGTAATAACTTTTAGTTCAACGAAAGTTACCAAACACATGTGACTTCTAACATCCACGGTTTCGTTTACCTCTCGAGTTTTATTTAAATGTTGTGCAGTACCTTTTAATAATGAAAATTATAGGTATGTCTCCTGTTTTAGGTAGTCATAACAACTGAACGATAATGAATTTGTTATTAATAGAGTATGTTAGTGTTTCTGTTTGCCTTAAAACGTGCCATATTATTCGCTTTAACGAGAAATAGAGCGAGAAGTCAGAAGTGTACAAGCTTGACTTGGAACATGGGTTGGTAGAAGTAGCACGCTGAGACATGAGAGGACTCAAAATAGGATAAAGTAGTGTGCTGTAGTAAATGGTGATAAATGATTCAGAACCAACAAATCGAAAACATGTTCTTTTTGGAAGTGAAATGTTGCGAAGGAAAGGAGAATTCCGTACTTACTGGGGAAGAGAGAGAGAGAGAGAGAGAGAGAGAGAGAGAGAGAGAGAGAGAGAGAGAGAGAGAGAGAGAGAGAGAGAAGAAAGTAAATAGCAGCCATTCTTGTGTAAATTTCACCCTGGAAAACCTAAAAATACAATATTGCTAAGGCTCAGACTGCGAAAAAAAAACATTGTATATGTCATAAACGTGGATTTTATAATGCTCTGTACTTTTCCTGGAGTATACTTTTGTATTCATCTAGGGAGTCTTTTTATACGTGTACAACATTCAGTTATGTGGCAGCAAATTTCAATGTGATCTGGACAAAACATATATACACAGTTGAGTCATTTTCAGAGTAAAATATAGTGAAACTTGTTTTTCAATGAGAGAGTTAGTTTGGGGTGCAAAACTATCTTGCAAATCTTAGCTTTATATCCTTAAAACTATATATTGTTCATTTACATAAACAAACAAGCTCAGAATGGACCTATTTTAGAACTTTTCTCTCGATGCAGGAGAACTCAAATCTCTTAGTTTTGGTGAAATATTGAGCTTAAATGTTATTGAACTGAACTGCTTTTATCTTTGGTACTAAGTGATAAAGGAAACATTTTTTCTTGTGTTCTCTTAAACTTGAAATTTATTTTGAAGTCCAACGACCTTTTCTAACCACTCAACTTACCGCTAATCTGGCATCTCGATGAAACACAAAAGGCATACTTTGAAAATATTCTTTGTTGTCGACTTAACACTCCATGTTATTGGTGTGAAAAGAAGAAAATGAATATAAACATGCAAAACCTAAACTTATTGTTTGTGGAGCATTGCCAAAGAATTTTGATTTCCACTCAGAAGTTTCACTTACAATTGGGCAGGAATAACGTCCCAACCCACTAAGAGCAATTGGATGCAGTATTTCAGAGCCCTTTTATGTCTATTTGAAACAAATTTTGAGCGAGCTTAATCTAAGGAGGTCACAGAGGAGAAAGTGATGGCTCGCAAATTTCACAAGTTAATCTCATCAGTCCTTATTTACGTTATGATGACGTAGTCACTAGGTTCTTTTCTTTTCTCCCTTGCGGGATGCATCTGAAGTAAATTAGTGCGCAGTCAAAATGGGTATTTTATTCACCAACAGATGTCACTTTTGCGTCCCTAAGCGCATTAACTTGGCCCAGATGCTTTAAAGAAGTGAAATGCTGTTAGGGTATTGCCGAGACTTTTGTATTCCTTTCACACCTACTGGTGCTTAATAAGGTCATACAAGTTTCTAATTAGGACCTTACTTCAGCACGTCGATCCATCGGGAGCAAGGGGTGGAAATTGACCGTCCTCGACGTCATCTCTTGAATATTTAACACCTCAGCGCCTACGGAGATTCGTGAACATACATGCACTAGGAGGTCCGTGATGTTATTATTATTTTTTTTTTATTCTTACTTGTTAAACAGTGCTTGTTTGAATTGTGCCTTAGCCACCGAAATTTCCTTTCCATGAATTACTATATCGATACTATAGTACTCTATTTATTGCTCAGTGCTTTGCAACGTGTCTTGGACATTCGCTTCCCGATGTTATTTTTAAGTAACAATTTTAAATGTCTTAGATTTCCTAGGTTAGTTAAAATGGGTACACCCACTTTACGTTAAAAGTAAATAAATATAAAGAAACTCTTTGCAAACAATTGATAAAAGAATAACAGACAGAATGTATAAATCAAACTGGAAAATCATGCTACAGTAAAAGGGAGACTAGTTACGAGGGAACAAAAGTAATAAAATAAGTTGAAACAGTATATATAGTTATGCTATAATTAATATTATGTGGTCAAAATTTATGTACAAATAATATAGTGGAACAGTATTCTGTATGCATGCAGAAATGAATACTGCAAAGAGATAATTTTTGCAAAAAGCGGTAATTACCACCGTACCACACAAGAAGCTGGAAAAAGCCCACCGCAGGAAGTAGGCTAAATAAGTGACAGAGGTGAGAAGAAACAATGTTAGCGACTGAGATTGGTACATATTATTAGATGCAGATAACTCGGAATTCCCATAGCATTACAGTAATGTCGGAGAAAGAGACGCCGCGAGAAGTATCTACTGTTATACAGCGGAATACTGACGTGTATCTTTATTGGTATGAAATTCTTTGGAGACGCCCCCAATATCAAAATAGAAAAGAAAAGACATATGAATAGGTTGTGAAAGTCATATACTGTTGACTTAAAAGACAAGCTTGAAGCTTACAAGAAATATTCCAAGTTGCTTCATTCCTTATGCCTCGATGCATGGCCTAGGCTTACGCTTTCAATGTGGAGTATTTCGTATTTGGTCAAATCCATTGTGGATACTCTCTCTCAAAGTGTTAATATCTGGTATAGCAGGCGCATAATCTAGAGACTTTAAAACTCTCCAGATAAAGAAATCCTCTGAATTTAAATCAATAGATCGGGCAGTGCATGCAATTAAACCTATCGACATTCATGAGATTACATAATATCCGAGTGAAATAATCTACTGCACCATGATGTAAATCCCACACTCTTTAAATGACTGTGCAACTCATCTCTGAGAAGCTGTACGTAATTTCAGCATTCAGTTGTGGAGGAAATATATGGGGACCAATAGGGCAATCATGAACGATTCCATCCCAAGGGATTTAGACAAACCCTCTCTTGATATCGGTCCTGTTGTACTTACTGAGGGTTTTCTAGGCTCAGTTACGGGTATTATGACTGTCGGGATTAAACCCAATTTCATTCACCGGTTAGGAAGATGCATGCTAAGAAGTGCAGTAACAATGCAGACTTCTGTATCTTGCGATGGCAGCAAGTTCTTCTTGATTCAAGATTCCGCCATATTTAATACTTACACCCACAAAAGGCAATATGGGTGCTGAACAATTACATGCAACGTTTCCCAGACAGTCACGTGGGAAATACCGTTCCTTAATGTCATGTTTCTTACTTTGTGGCCAAATCATATTATTCATGGTCAGTGCTTCTTATCTCTCTTACCCTAGCAACATCCTGTACCGTTTCCATTGAATGACTTAACGCGTGGAAGCTTACTATAAGCATTGTCTCATTGATCCGACATGTTTGAAAATAAATAAGGATAAGGAAGCCCTAAATTAAAAAAAAGGTGCAAATAGGATGGTTAAGGAAACAGGCACAAAAAGTTTCAAAGTTGGTTGTTTTCAAATAATACTTTATGCTGCCAAGATTCCAAATACAACAATGTACCTTTTTTCCTTGCCTTAGAAGCTGTTAACAATTAAGTTTGGTACATGCCAATTAAACGTCTTTGCCTCTGATTATATATGGTTATTTTTTAAGTACACTGAAGATCATTACGGTTTCTTTTTATGTTCTAAGTGCCTTAAATGACCCGAGAGAATATAGGGAAAATTCTGAAGAAAAATTTGGAAGTCGTGTCCAAAACTTACATGGTGAAGCAAAGCCAAATAGTGTTGTCCCAATGTGTTGTACCTACGAAGGGTCGAAGAGAGGGTTGTAATATGGTGCCTCCGAGATCCCACTTGGAAGTTCTCTTCTTGTCCCGATCCTCTCAGATGAAACGTCGGAGCCAGTCCCTCCCGGCGCTGTGTTATTCAACTGTCGAACTTCTTGCTCCCTCTACAAGAGGCACTAGCACTACCTAGCGCTCAGCGGCAGCACTCGTAGAAGACTCGTAACTAGCACGGCCGATAATCTAACGAGCTGGAGATGAGCAACACAGCTTGGATGCTTTCTTCTGCCTTCTATGTTCTACAACAAACAAGCAAAAATAATCAATCGGTGGCGATAATTCAATTCCATTAATTATCCTTTTTGGTGTTAACGGAAATGCAAATCGTTTAATGACTATCAGAAAACAATTTTCTGATCCATGTTCATATAAACATTTTTACTGTTGATGTTAGTGGAGTTTGCAGAAGCATTTGGCAACAATAAAGATGCATCTTGGATAAAACGTGGTTAATTTCGAGAAAGCTTCCAATTTCAATATTTAAGAGTTCTATGTGGAACGGAAGGGCGTCAACTCAAATCTTGAGATTTGGATGTTGACAAGGTAGTGGACAGTTAAAGGGGCAGTTAAATATGTAAGTGGGGAGATTCAAAGTAACTGGCAAGCAGACTATTATTTATTTGGAGAAAAAGCATAACACATGTATTCCGAACACTGATAGCACATAAACTACAATAGACATTACTCTTCAACGCTAGGAGTGCAGAGTCACTGGTCGATTTTTGGAAATATTCCTAAACTACGAAGTTTTTGTTCTATTACCATTGCCCTACTTTAACTTTTCATTATATTGCGAAATATTACGGGATAATTGGTTAAAAGTGAGTTTGACCACTCACTAAATTTAATGTTATAATTTAGACTACTTTTATTGCTAAGTTTTACCTGTTGACTACATTACTGAAATAAATACATTGTAAATATAATGTTTTTTCTATATTTTAGAGGCAATAAAGTATTTAGTTCCACAAATTGTACTGATTTATAAAAATATTTACTTTATTCTAACAATTTCGTGTGCCAGGATATTCCCGATGGCAAAGATCAGAAGAATTTCCTCATTAATATTTATAATAATCATTTACTCCGTACGGCTTAGTTTATAGGTACCAATTACACCTTGATATTGGAACTTTTGGCTGGTAAATTAATACTATTTCAAACAAATTATTGGAAGATATATAAACATTTGCAATAACTAATCATCCTCCAATAAAGTCATTATATTATGCGAGAAGCACTACTTATAATTTTTTCAAAGAAGTTAATATCAAAGGAGATTATGCGTCGAGGAAAATCAATTAGTATAAGTCAGTGTGCCTAAGGCAATTAGGCGTTTCGGTTAACACCGTTAACAATAGATCCATTATCTCAAGATTCTACTACTTAGAACTTTGAACGTTTATAAATCCCAGAGTTGCAGGCATGGAAGTATGTAGGTTAAATGTGAAAATTAGTAACGGAAAAGAATAATTGTTAGAATCTAGTAAGTTACAGAGTAATAATTCTATTTTAAATGCGAAACTTCAGATTTGGCAACATACACGGTAAGAATTTACAACTGCATGTATTTCTAAAACTTGAGTTCTTTAATGAATTTCATCCCTTGTAGTCTACAATCGTTTATATTACAGAAGAGTTTTTCTGTGATCCATTATCGTCAGACCGTAGCAACTAAAGACCGGGTTGGGGTCTTTAGCTGGAGCCAAAATTTAATTCTTCGCTCATCAGTTCTGTGGCTCACGGCAATCAACACTTTATATTTTTTAACAGAAAAAATTATCTTAAACTGTAAATTTACTGATACTTCAGAATCGAGCAGATGTAGTACTTCAATAGTTAGTTTATAGTAGTAAAATTCAGAAACTGTTTAATTGTACATACTCATTCAGCAAATCCCTTCAAATCTCTCACTTATTACCCTCAATCAATGTATGAACAGACTAAATTGGTGTTCTCTATTTTCATACCTACCCATCAAACCCTGAGAGGAAAATCCCACAGTTCGTCACTCTAACAGCCGGTAGCAGTTTCATCAAGGACGGAGATACTGAAATGTCGCACACTCAATGAAACGTGCCTACTAATATATGTTTATTACAAATAGTATTCGTTACTACGTATATCACACTGGAGTAGAAGTATTCTTCGTAGAATGATGTATCTGCAAGTATTGTAGCGCGATAATTAAACCACTGAGACATATAGTTAAAATGTTAATGAACCACAAATAGTTTGTAATTTTACTGACGACATATTACACAAACATGTTTTTTTATTGGTGTGTAAATCAGATCCTGTGATATTATGAAAATATACGAAATAGCTCTACTGTATGGATGACAGATGCAACAAATTATTTATTTATAAGCAACTAACTACCATATTTATATTTCGAATGAAAGGACTGGGTAATTTTTAACACGCGCGACTGCGGAGGATAACATTTACGTGTTTGGCACGGCGTATAATGGGAATAACTTTATGAAGTAGACTGTTCTTTGCCTGTAGTTATAATGCAATTAATTACATAATAGGGTGCGTTTATTGTGTTAAACTCCAACGTAGATGCATCAGCAATTAACACAGAAATTCTCTGCTGTCACTGTTCTTAATAAATCCGCAATTTATGGGTTGTAATAAATGTTAACCAAAGCGGTTTTTTTTTTTTGTGTGAAAAAGTAACAGCTTGCAGCTGCATCTAAAGAAAATGTGGATCATGTATTTACGATCATTGAAATTCGCTACCCCACATTACAATGTCATTTTGTTGACAGAATTGTGTGCATGCTCTCTCTCTATTTAAATTCATTGATATTTATTTTGAAAGACACGAGGGATAAGTTTTACATTGAAAATGAAAGCATTTTCTTCTTTTAGTTATAACATATAGGTTTTCTGTAACTCGAACTCTGTGGCACAACAGCCCTTACAATTTCAAGGTCACAAAAAATATCCGAACCTTCCACAACGTATGTCATGAGTGGGGCGAAGTAGTGCAGGAAGGGACGTGGTTAGCGGCCCGAGTCTCTCCCTACCAGAGAATGCGTTCCTATGAGTATTCTACCTTTATGGTCACGATAAAATCACTTTGGTCAATGATTGTTTCATGATATGCCGTGTTTAGAAACCCCGTCACGCCCTATACCCCTTTTAATTACGTAATTTTTCTCAATTTTAAAATTTTACACCTTCAATTTATTTCTTAAATTTGGCTTTTGCTCTGAATTCTATGCAAATTTGGATACATAATCTGGAAATTGTTGCACAGATTTAATAGTGCATTTTATGATCGATTTATTTATTTACTCACAAATTAATTAGTTTATACTGAAAACACAAGATATCATTTGACATCAATAACTTTATTAAAGCATACTTTTATTTCATTACAACTGATAATTTCAATCAAACGTTTAATTTGTGTTATCTGAGAAACTACTTAGGTAAATTTTGAAGTTTTGTAGTCACTTCTTTATTTACTAGTAACAAGTGGGCAAATTTTCAAATAATTAGCTTTAAAGTTAAAAGACAGCAAGGATAATGTTAGACAAATTGAGTGTCACACTCTTTAAGGTAACTTCCGGGCAACAAAACCCCAGAGTATAATATTTCATAGTTTTTTTGGCCTGCAGAGCCACGTAAAACGTTCAATAACCTGCTTATTGGCAAACTTATGGATCTGTCTATGGACACCGGAACATCATTTCGAACATACTTCATTACGAAGGCTGAGCTAAGGTGAGAAACGGTGGGCCAATGTATTCGTAGAGCGATGCCGTGGAAGTGATGGACTGCAAAACTTGTCAAAACAAGAGAAACTTTGTATTTACCTCATATCCTGGAAGGTGCTAAGTTTGACGTTTGTGGCCGGATGCTATAGCAGTCTTTCAGGGTGTAGGCAAAACGTACAGGTCACACAATGTAGTGTGCATCTCGCACACTGCAATCTATTATAGATGTTGTGGCTATCGCAACCCAGGTGGAAAGAATGAGGTAAAGGTAAAGCGATCTACCGATCGTAGACATAATGGCTCCAGGACACACAAACAATATATTCACCATGGGTTTGATCCTATATAAATTCTGTTTTATATTAATTGAAACTGAATTTAGAATTTAAGTAAACAGACTTAAATATTGTTAATGGACATTCCAAGTTAAAAAACTTGTCCTACTGGTGGAGCTACCTAAAGTGGTCGATGAACGACCCGTCGACCAAGCAGACCTCTAGTGTCCACGGAGAGCACTGTATGTCTAAAATAATAGGTAAATGGAAATAGATAGCAAAAGTGCATGCTCTGCCATCTGTCGCCCAGATAATCAGACTGCAAGGCACCCTATAACCATCTGCTCGTCACAGACATCGAAGTACTTTTGCTTAGCATTAAGACCTCCGTGGACATTCGACGAAGAAAGATGTTATGGTACAGGAGAGAAACCTGAGAGTATCGAGTACACACCGACGTCCGTGTATTTGCTAAGAGTTCGCTACGATTAGAAAATATGTTACAGCGTCATAAAGTAAATAAATACACAGAGAGAGAGAGAGAGAGAGAGAGAGAGAGAGAGAGAGAGAGAGAGAGAGAGAGAGAGAGAGAGAGAGTGATAGTTATTCCCTCAAGTCTTAGTATAGGTTACTCTTAAGTGTACTAGTTTAATCTTCGTCGGGGACTCTTTATGGTTTGTGAAATAAGCTACAAGAGTTCACCTGTCTTCAGACACGTGGAAATAGAAATTTAATTCCATTAACCCTATGCAGCATACTGAATGTGCAACTAAAGTTAGAAATGGTTTGTTTGATTAATTTGCAGCGAAAGAGGGATTTTTATCTACCAAACTTTTTGGAAATGCCTGACCAACGCCTCGCGCATAAAACAAAGGAACCTCTACAGCATTTACAATGCGACTTGTGCCGTAATTTTGCCCACCGAAGTAGCAGTAAAACATTTACACGGCAGATATAAACGGGGATAGGGAAAGATAAACCAACAAAAACCTGGTGAGTGACTAACGCTGCACTGCATCCCATTGGTCAAACTCTCTCTCTCGACCCCCTTCTCTCTCTCTCTCTCTCTCTCTCTCTCTCTCTCTCTCTCTCTCTCTCTCTCTCTCTCTCTCTCTCTCTCTCTCTCTCTCTCTCTCTCTCTCTCTCTCTCTCCCACCTACAGCGTGGAAAGCAGAATGCAGTGAAAATTCAATGCTATTAAAAGAAGGGAGAACAAAAGAGTTGAAATAGCTCTTTCGGCTACCGTGTATCTGCTGGGTAAAAAATTAGTAATTTCTGTTATTCCTCGTGTGGTTGATGAACAACAAGGCAGCTTGTAGCATGTGTAGAGACTGCTGAAGCCACTATTTGCTTTGACCTGACCTGCCGTTTCATCGTTGTCAAGAGAGTGAAAACTATTCAGCAAAAATCGTGCTGCAAAATTAAGGTAGTGCGATTTTCCATTCTATCCCATTTATTTTTGTTTTAACATTCTGATCTGCCACATTCGCATGCGTTTTCCTACTCTAACTTCTATAAGCTATTCCTACAAAAGTTTATTATTATACCTACTACTTTTAAAATATATGCATTTTAATACACTTTCATGGAACATTTCTTTTGGTTATAAGAAGGGTTCACTGGGCAAAGTGATAAATGTACAAAAATTGGATTGCTAAATGGTGGCTGTGATGTTTCATATGTTTTGAATGACCACAAAACTTGAAAAAGTACAAGTGTTTGAAAATTCCAATGAATAATAAAAATATCCTAGGTAATGGAGCATGTGATAAGAGTTCCATTTGACATAAAGTATGATATTTAACGGAATCTACATTTGTATTATGTAGGACGTTGTTTCTTTCATATTACTAGCCAATTATATAAAATTTATTCAGAATGACAAGAACTTCATAGATTACTTTCACAAAATTAAGATTTTATTTTTACTTCTTATTGAAATATCCTAAACATACGGAATTTAGATCGAATGTGTCAGAGCCTATTTTATTTTTAATAAAATGTAACGAGGTGATTTTTTTTTCATCTAAAGGATGCTTAGTTTTGGTGCTTGGAAACCTTCAATTGGCATTCTTGGAACTCGTTGAAATTAAATAACAAGTTTGTCCCTTAAACCAATTCATTGTTTTTTAATTATACTTTTCAGGTAGTTATCCACACATGTGCTCACGTACATAGACTCAAAAACAGGCCCACGTGCTCATACAAACAGACTTGCTTATTTCAAAAACTGTTTTTTCTTTGTTAGATCCAAGGAGTCTCAATTAGTCTATTTCCCTTAAAAACACTTGGTACCGGAATTGTGTATGAATACAATATTCCCCTACCTAGTTACTATAGGTGAATATAAGAGAAAATAAACAGAAATTGTTTTAATTGAGCTTAATGGTAGTCATTCCTGTCATTACAGATATCTACATACGTTTCAAGACGTTTATCCAATATTTTTCAATATCATTATGGCATACACTTAATTTTAAAGATACTATGTGTCTAACTTTAAAAGAAAACTCTTTTAATAAATGCTCATCAGGATTCATGTTTTGAAAATTAGGAAACATTAGTTTGCAAGATTAAAGTTTAATAAAACATAATATAGAATACAAAAGTATACGTTTTATTAATATTTTTAGTATATTAAATTATTATGATCCTTAATCTAAAAATTTACTGCCTATGAGGAAAGATTATTAAGGCTTCATCAGCCTATATGTCCTACTTTTGTCGAAAATTCTTCAGTTTGAATCTTATACAAAGGTTTTTAAGTTGATCATTAATAGGAATGGGTTTTCGCATTAACAACTGTAAAGTAACGAATTTATCAATGTAATATCTTTAGAAACCACAAATATTTTTACCCAGATTCCCTAAATTTGCCTCCCACCAAACATATGTGTTTTGAACTGGCGATCCTTTTATGTGATAACACCGCCAAAGTATTTACTCTTGTTCTGAAGAACATATACCAATTTTCGATTTCTTAATTGCATTTTTATTTTTTAAACATCAGTAATAGTTTTGGGAATCACAAAATGCCCCTTTCCTATACTGTTGGACTCGTATTTTGTAATAGCAGCCACCGCGCCACATATATCTTACCGTAAAGAACAAACTTGGTAAATTTCTTATCTGTACTGAAAACCTTCCAAATTTCCTCCCAGTAGGGAAGAATTTGTAACCCAGTTTCCCGTTATGAGTGATTTTTGCAGCTACACCCCTAAAATGAAGAGATTCAGCATCGCTTCTCTCTTTATTTGGAAATAATATATTGAAATTATTTGTGCTGGATAAACGCAAAACAATTCCCGCCGAACTTTTCCTCACCGTCTTCTTTGGGTGATCTTTAAAGGTAGCAACCCAAATAACATGTGTACCTAAATGAGCAGAAAATAACGTACTTTAAAGTAATCTTTGTATGAAAAGAGTTTCATGAATTTCAAAGCTGTTTAACCATTTTGATTAAATATCTTGTTTTCAAAATATTTCTAAAGCACATGGAATGTATATTTAGAATTTTCTATGAATAACTTAAGAAGTTTGCAAAACCTTAGACAACAATTACTACAGTAAAGAGATATCATTAAAGTGCACCACTTATGTAAACTGCACTCTTAATATTAACCATTTCCGAGATCTATCTTCTTATTGCTTTAGGTGTTCAAATAATTACATATTTCTTAAATGGGAAATGGTTGTTCTTTCCTTTTATCGTAATCAAATAAAAATAATGGAATTTATAAGCTAACATAAGGACATGCTCTTTGAAACTTTGACTATCTCTTTGCTTACGCATACTACAATTAGATTTGTATGTGTAGATTGATTGTTTAGTAAGTAGATTAGCAAGAAGTAGCTAGAATAATTAGGCTTTGTAAAACATAGCTTCTAGAAGAATAAGCAGAGAAAGTCATGTGAATGAAACATAGATTTACTAAGTTTTTACACCAATAAGGTATTACTTAGTGATTTTATATGGTTTAAAAACTGAGAAGAGCTAATATATGGAACGTCTGATTATTTAAATTAGACTGTCTAGCCGGACTTTCTCTTTGGTGTCCAAAGAAAAAAATTCTGTGCCTCACGTTTCGTCTTTTCATTTAAAGAAGTTATTCGTGATCCTCTAACTCTTCTATGTAAGTATGCATTCGGAGCATGGATCAGGAATTGGCTGCCATTTGGCAAGTATTTTAATTAACCTGGCTTCTTGAGTCAAAGCTCAGTGATACATTTCTCTGAAACTATTCATTACAAGGCGCACAAAGCTCCTAAGTGAGCCTTTCCTATGCTGGGAAGTGAAGCAACATAAATTTCTCTTCAAACACTTACCTAGTTCATTTCGGCGAACGGACGGTGTTTCAATTACTCGCCGCCTCGCCGCAATCCTGCGGGGTCGTCTAATGCATTCGATTAATCCTAGCGTTGGTCGCTTGAACGTCAATAGAGGCATGGCAGCGAAAAGCGAGCCGAAACATGCCACTATTGCATTGCCGTGTTCAGAATTTCATCGGGAAACAGCATCATTTAAACACTGAAGCCGCTCCTCCCACTTCCCCTTATAAACTGTACAGATACTACACCATTGTATATTTTTTTTTCTCATTATCCATTAGAGACAAGAAAGTATGAAGAAGGGAAGGGAAAAAAGCGTACATTTCAGTTCCACACCAAAATATATCAGGTTATTCATTGGTTTAGAAATAGGAAATGTAGATTTTGTTCAGAATAAAACATTAAATAAAATACCTAACGCAAAGGAAATGACCCATGCTTCAGGAGTTCGCCACCGAGAGAAACAGAGTTAAGTAGCATGCCCATCCAGCGTAAAATCCGGAAGCAATATGGGCAGCTAACCAGAATCTTCTAAATTTTCCTTTCTCTCCGCCACATTATGGAATTCTAACCCCTGGCGATGTAATGGAGCATTTTTTCGTGAATCAGTTAGGGACTGAGAAAGTTACTAAGCGCGGTTCTGGTGAGACAAAAAGTGCTGTTTTTAGACCGTGTTTCTGACAACTGCGTGACCTGAAGTGAGAGCTTATCTGCAGGAGAGATTTGATAAGTCGTATGTTCGACTCCTCTAGAGAAGAGGCTACATCGCATGCATTTCATTGCGCAGCTATCTGATGAAGAAGGTGAAACGACAGTCTTGAAATAGTTACAGCAATAACTTAATGGAGTGCCGTTCAAAAATTAAAATAGAAATAACCAAAATCACAGTAACAAATGCAAGACATCAAATTACGTTGTATTTATAGATTCTAATTGTTGAAGAACTGAAACTTAGATAAACAAGTCCTTCCTTATTATTTTCAGTTTTCTACCTAAGAGCAGTTTTACGAAAATAGAAAGTACAGGGTAGTTACTTCCGCACATGACGTCCCATGCAGAAAGCCTACATTTTCTCAACTCAGCTTGAGAAAAAGTTGAAAAAGGCGATTCAAATTTCTTTTTTTAAGATGCGTTTCCTGGAAAACGCATGGCTTGGATTTTGAATATATGTTTAAAGGAAACTGCCTGAATAGTATATCTGGAGATCCGGTTACTTGCTAACGAAAATTGTTCTAAAACGAAAACTCGGTAAATTTCACAAAATATGGATAAAATGGAAGATATTATGAAACATGAAATGTGAAACTCTACACTCTGCAATGTAAAAATGCTTGTTCACATAATGAGAGCAGGCATGATCCTGCAAACTCCATGGCCTTCGTCAGGTTTAGGATTCCGATCCTGAAGAAGGCCATGGAGTTTGCAATGGCCGAAAGCTCGACGTTTATTAATTTGACACGGCTGATCACCCGCGATGTCTTGATTAGTAATGCTCGCCGTGAAAGCTTCAAGTCTTACATTTTTATATTCATATATTGCCCATCTCTATTAATCACCTAGGGCTATATTCATAGTTTTCACTTTGGTCTAACTTAGATCACCTTTGGTCCGGGCCAAGTTAGTCGGAAGATAGTCCAGAACGAAGTAATTTCATAATTTGCAAATTCAATAATTAGCTGCACATATAATCACAAAATGTCACATAAACATTCCTTCCTGATATTGCACCCCTTTTATTTCCATACATATTTTACTTCCACCTGTGTGAAGTGCAACCTAGCATTAAAACAAACCAAAAATATAAGTTGAGGTGTGATGGTGACAGTTCCCTTTTCAATTTCACCATACCTCTTATCTACAAAGTCTGCTTCCATGTCGTTCTAATTTTATGTTATAATCAAATATAATAGGAAAGTCCCTCCTTATACACAATGAGGCTACTACTGCTCGACTGCTGAAACAGTTATTTGCGTAATTGGATGGTAACCCTTTGCTGGTGGGACAACGAGCCCTAGAAGTATTGACCGCTATCTGCAATGACGACCACCCTTTTTGGGATTTGCTTTGGATTTGGAAGACCCCAACGCGTATATCTTCCGGAAAATCTTGGTATGATATTTTTTGTGGAAAGTGTAAGGTACAGGAGGTAAAAAGGTTTAATTTTGGAGTCCACGAGTCTCAAAATGTGTACTTTCAATTAAATATTGAATCAAATTTTTGAGTGAAATGTAAATGCGTAAATATGTAAATATGTAGTAGTAGAAAAACTTAAAATGTCAGAAAGGTAGATTTATATTTGTAAGATACATTTGCATTATTGATAATTTTTCTATATACTTTGTTTCATTCATACTGGTTGTCTGGAACTTGTAAAATCCGTCCTGACCTTCCAGGAAAAGTGTCACCGATTTAGAAAGCACTGTCTTGAAGAATTCGGTCGTTCTTTTTGGGAATGTTTAAAGTTGGTCTGCACAAAAGGAATTTCTAAGCGTGTTTCATCTCATATAGACATAATAAAAGTAACACTGTAAAATGACTAGGCATCTCACCAAATTCAAGCTCCTAATTTACTAATGAATAATTCAAATGTTTCTATTGAAAGTCTAAAAGTATAAATGTCATTCGATGCATTAATTGTTTGTTTATCGAATTTTTTAATTCGATGCATTTGTGCGCCATTCTTTTTAATAAATTTTAAGGCATATTACAAGTATCTACTAAGTACGATTTGGTGATTGATCTAATCGTCCATTTTTTCAGTGAAACTAGTAATTTTATTTACATTTCTTCTTGATTTCCTTACAATTTAAGGAAAACTTGTTTTTTCCCATCTTTTGAGTTTAAGTGACTTATTTAGTTTTTTACACGAGTAATATAAGCACACATTAGGAATATACTATTCATAACAAATATTTAAAAAGTAATTGGTAAATCAAGTTAGCAATCATTAGGTGTGATTTTAGAAATAATTCGTAATGATTGAAACAAAATATCCTCAGTATATAAGTTGCTTTCAGTACTATCAGTAATGTTTTGAACCAATATGCAAAAGCTAAGGAACTGAGAGAGCTATAAAGTCTAATGCATGTGTAATCAAGTTATAGTATGTATAACATGGTTTACTAAAAGAAGAAGTTTAATTTAAAAGATAACTTGGATCAAAAGTGTGCTCCATGAAAAACATAATCTCCTTATTTGCTTCTTTAATGCATTGTCATTCATTCTGACAGAATATTTATTTTATTTTATCCAAAATGGCCGTAACAGTTTCGAGAAAAATACCAGTGTATGTTATATTACTTACAATCGCAAAGTGTCATTTTGTGATAACTGCCTGTAAATTCCTCTTTATTCCGAAGGAACTTGTTTAATTTTGTATAACTGGTAAGTCGTAATGGATATGCAAATGCATATTCGTCAAAAAGGAAGCACATAACGATAATACAGGCCGTTTATTTCCAATAAAGTTTCTTTGTGTTAATAAGCCATTTGTAAAACAGTCGATGTTATTGTTTTGAATGTGTCAGTACTTTAATTCATTGCTTTTAATACTCCTAAACTTCCATAGCCAGTTGAGCCTCTATGTGTCTGTAACGAACTACAGAATTAAATGAAAATATTGTGCTGAGAATTAAATTTAATTTGAAGTAGATATAAGAATAAATGTTTACAATATTTCCTACAAATAGTTTGTAGATGCTATTTAACACCACATAGTGTGGGGAAGTGTCATATGTATGTAACGTGTGTTATCGGCGTAATTTCTATTTGAAATTTTGTACATCCTTTGGTACTTATAATGACTACTGGATAAAGGGAGCCATTACGGCTACAGTTGAAGATTTAGTAATGGTTTTCTGTAAATGCTAGCAAGGCTCTCGAATTATTTCGTCATAGCAATATGTTGCACAGCGAAAAGCAAGACGCTAGAGGGCAAAGAAAGTAAAAATGTATATGGAAGCCATTTCGGCTATAGTTGAAGATTTAGTAATGATTTTCTGCAAATGCTAGCAAGGCTTTCGAATTATTTCGCCATAGCAATAAGTTGCAGGTTAAACAGCGGCGGTACGTTCAGAGATTGAGCAGGTTCCTTGTGGTAGGTTTTAATTGGAGGTCGTGGCTGCGTGACTCGGTTTTCATTTGTCAGTATTCCGTGAGGGCCATGAGGTTCCTGTGGAGGGTTCCAGATGTAACCGCCAGCAATTAATGTTAACACACAGTCACGTTTTCCTATTAGAAGGTCTGGACAAAGGCAAACAACACAAAGCGAGGCAAGCTGCGACACAGTAGCTGGCCGGCTGTGTGTATTAAACATGCAACAAACAAGCTACCAACTTCTGCAAGCTTCTCGCTCGATTTCATTACGAGAGAAATTTAGAATTTCATGGGTGAAACGGTTGTTCCACATAAGTTCAGCAACTCTTGAACCTGGTCGTTACTTGGGTACTGCACCTATATTATGTTGTTCACTATTCTGTTAGTTCTGTAGTTTCGTATGCCTTATGCAGAAGAGAAATTTAAGGATCCCATGGGCAAATTCTAAAATCTGCCTTCAGGTTCATAAAGTGAAGCTGGTTACTTCAGTGTGTACATCTCATGGGGAGGGGATCAATCCATTTCTTCTCTGTGCTCCATATCAATATTAATTTTTGAGTAGCAAAGCTCGATACTCAGTCAGACTAGAAACTAAAGAGCTTCCTCAGTGCAGCATGACATTAACTTTACATTATCTATTGCTTAGTTATATCTTGAAAATGGTGAAAGTACTGCATTCCACACATAATTTCGGCACTGATGTTAATGCGAAATACGTTTTGTACTATCCTGTATAAAAAGAAAATTAAGTTATAAGAGATAACGTGTCCGTAAGTCAACGCCATAAGTCGTAAACGATAAGCGAGTAAATTATCATGTGCGATATAAATAAAGCAAAAAATTTCAGCTCCCTTAAAGTATGCATGGAGATGCTTGGCCTAATATTCACTGCTTGGTCCTCGTTCAAGCAAATACAACTTGACTTTACCAAAGAAATACTTGGGATAGTGTGTTCTTGGCTATGTAGACCCATTACATCATTCATCGCCCTCCACGCAATGCAACTGAGATTTCAATGCAATTTTTGGCGCTAAATATTGTGGCATTGATAGGATATTCCAAGGAAGTGACATAAAGATTTAAAAAAAAAGTCCACCATCCCACACTATCCTTTATATAGAAAAAGTTTCGTTAGTTATGATTTATTCATAAATGGCTTTAGCGATTTTAATTAAATCACCATAAATTTAAGATTTTAAATGACAAAAAATGTATGTCTTGAAATTTTCTTGGAATAGCTTGAAAATTATTTTTTTTCTTTTCTCAATAACTGCAAACGGATAGGTGAAATCGTATTAAACAAATAATGTAGATCTCGTTAAGACTCGTAATTTACTCAAGTACCTTTTTCTCACATTACCATTTTTGATACATTCTTTAATACTGCTTTGATTGTTCAAATGTTTATACAGTTCCCAGCAGTAGCTCGAAATACGTTATTGCTCGTGGTAATGAAAGCGCATGGAATTTTAGAAAAGCCTGACTGTCGCTTTAGCCGTTTACTATAGCAAAATATAAAATGCGTATGAAAATTTATCTTGATCTATAAGAAGTACGATAAGAAGACCGATCGGGTTCCAAGTCCTCATTCGGTAAGCTTTGTTTAACTCCGTAAACATAGATGCCAACTTTGAAATTTGAAATGCGCTATACACTGACATCTATTGGCTAATACGCTAAGCTTTATCATGTCCGCCATATTTCGTTTTGATCAATTTCGACGTTCATTAGCTAACCAGTTTACAACAAACCATGTTAGAATTAGAATTTTAGTTCGTCCTTGGTAACATATGCATGTTATGAGACACGTCAAAATGGATAAATACAGTATACACATAAAGTCAAATTAATTCCATACAATATACACAATAAGTAGCTTTTCAATGGTTTCATGTGGTATTTGCATAGACTAATTTACTACAAGAAATGCCAAAATATAAATATTACAGGTTTGTGAATGTGCTATGCTCCCAGTGCTCATTTACATGGTTATAGTTCTAAAAATTCATTAACCGTATAAAAACAGTGTAGATACAAAATTTTCTTAACTTTATTCTTAAAGTGTTTTAATGATGCAGCTTGTTTAAATTAATTTGGAAGTTTATTGTATAACATTATCCCTTTGTAGTTAAAGTTTACTTCACAAAGGCTCGTTTGTTGCGCTAGAATTGCCAGTTTATCCTTGTTGCGAGTTTGGTGGTAATGTACACCAGCATTTACTTAAAAATGACGTATATTTGTATGCACACTTGTGGATTTTATGGCTCTCGAAAGGGGACAAATTATTATTCATCTACCTCCGTATAACTGTCATTTGAATGCAACTGAGCTGGCGTGGGCAACTCTAAGGAATGTTTTCAGAGGATGCAACGTTACTTGTGTTATCTTCGCTGATCTTACACGCTATTTTGCAGAACTGTGTTTTTCAAGGTAGAGCACACTGCAGAAACAAAAGAGCGTTAACTGTCGCTTCTTTCCCTCTGCCCGCACCACACCGTAAATGCAGCTCTCAACTTATATTGCACGTACTGTAGAAGGAGAATCATTTGTAAGAATAGTGTATAGAAGAATGGATATAAAAAGTGTATTCAGTGCAGTAGATTTCTAGTCTCATTGCGACTAAAAATTGAAATTAAAATATGAATGATAGCCTATGTGCTTTAGGAAGAGTAACGCTTTCCAATGTCGAAAGAACTGTATAGATCAATTAGTGGTTTTACACATTACGTTATGGTCTCAGAAAAATATTCTATGTTTATCATAGTGTAGAGCTTGTATCAAATTATGCTTAATGGAGGATAAAATGATGTCTAATATTAGCACTTTCTGAAATTGTTCACTTTTCTTACTAACGAACTTGACTTCAACATAACTACAAAGGAAATCGTTCTCACATGAAGGCTATTACATATTTTGACATTGATACTGTCGCGCGCACGTGTGTGTATGGGTAATATTTATAGAAATAAAATAACGGCGACAATAGTTTTAGTTTACCTGCATTTTCTGTGTAATGACGATTTAACAACGCGATGGTTCAGGCGGACGTATGTGGCACACCTTCTGAAGGTTCCGGGTCAAATCCCATGAGAGAACACAATTATACCTTCTTTTCGTGGTAGTTTTCTCTTAGTTAATACAGGATTGGATGTTTAATACCACGGACCAAAGATCCAACTTAAGTCTAAATCAATAGTAAAACTGAAAATTTGAAATAGCGGATGCTCTGCGGTGCATAAACAGACAATGAAATCAGGCAGATTGGACGGCACCCCAATGCCATCTGCTGGATACAGCTACTGGTATTAATATCTCTGTGGACATGTGTCGAAGCAAGATGGAGTGATACACAACTTGGAAGGCTAACCACATACTGAGCCTACAGATGCGTCGTGATATCCATACACGTAGTTGGTGTGAAGTAAAATAAAAGGGATAAAAATTATTTATTTTCAATTCCATGCCAATCTTACTAATAGTCAAAGTTTTCTTCACAAAGAACTCGAATGTGTTAGCACTCTGTGCATGGCTGTGTGGATCATTTTGTCGTTTAGTAATTCATGAAGTGTAATTAAAGAGTTCGTTATGGCCCATATTGACTAAGGTAAACAGGACTTTATAAAGTATAAGAATTAACAAAACTTCTGCACTGGTTTTTAAGATTACCCAATATGCATACATATAATACAAATGTTCTGTATATCAGTTGCAAAGTGACTCTGCAAATCGTGGACCTAGTTTGGAGACTTGTTGCCTGTATGCAGTTAGCGCTTCCATAAACGTCATACCACGCTTCACATCTCCTTTATATATATATATGCGTGTTGAGGAACGAAATCTCTGGATCAGTGAGAGAGAGAATCCAGGATGGGTGATCAGCTCGTTGCCAGGTATGAGAGAGAGGGAAGTGAATGAGGTCGAGATGAAATGGTAGGAAAGATGACGATGGAGCATTTGGTGGAATGCTGGTGGGAGAAACTGGAGAACCCGGAGAAAACCCACCCAGCGTCGTCTTATCCACCACAAACCTCACTTTGCGGCCGCCTGGGATCGAACCCGCGTTGCCTTGGTGAGAGCCAAGCGGTCTAACTACTCGACCACTTCGCGGCCCAAATATTAATGTATATTAATGTATGATATTGAATTCTTAAAATCATACTTCAATATTGAGAATTCTTACATTGTGACTGAAGCACATGGAAAACTATAAGGTCATTAAAATAAAATTGTAACGAAATCACAGTCTTCGTCCACCGCGCAACAGAACCTAGAGTAGTTGTGGAAACAGTCGGCAGAGTTGCAATAAGATCTTTATCTTTCAAACTGGCAGCCACATCTAAACGTTTCTGTAACAAAACGGGTTATGTTATCGTTTTAGTACTTATCGGATACCACACTTCAATTTTCAGATCATGCGAGGCATTTCAGGCAATAGCACAAGTTTATCTGAAGTCTAAAACCGATTGTGTTCACATTAATTTGTTGAGCAACTAAGCGATTAAACTGTTACCGATTTCTTCCAGATTTTTTTCTGCTTAAACTGTCTCGGAATGATTTTGCACAACACCATAGTCGAGATTTCAAATTCGTTAACGATCTCATACATAATCTCCCTTACTGGTAGAACAATTTTGAAACCGTTCAACAAACCCCCTTCGTAGTTAGCCGATTCATTTTTAAAGAAATAAGCATACGTTCTTCACAGATAGAGACGCACAATGTTTATTGTAGCGACAGATGCATATGTCAGACAGGACATGACACAACGAGAGCAAGTCTTGGGGCCAATACACCTTAGCGGGAATTGACCGTATGAAGTTCCGCTAAATGAGGAGGCAAAAGCGGATATGGGAAATGCCATGTGAGCGTTACCATAAAATACGACGATCCTAAATATAGTAATAGTTTATGTAATCAAACTAGACATGAAGATAAAGAATATACGTCACTGTTTAACCCGATAAAAATCGTTAGTCTCTATTTAAATATAGCAGAATTTGTTGGACATTTTGTTTAGCATCCTTGAAATATACTGCATTAAATAGGTAGTTTGCTATTTAGCTGGCTTTTCATTTTTGGAATAGTTATACTGTACCCACGTTCTTACGCGCGCGCACACACACACACACGCGCGCACACACATACACAGACACATACACATACAAATACGGAGTATATTATAAATATGTTTTTTTTTCTTTCGAATTCAGAGGACTTCAAAAGGGGTAATCATGCAGATCGGTGACGTACGGATATCGTGGCTCTGACGTCATAGCCTGAGCGTTGTCAACTTTCACAGCATGCTAACGCGGAAATACCAACATTACGTAAGCAAACCAGCGATATTGTAATACGCAAATAAACTGACGTAAAGATCAGTGGGTCATTGCCATAGTCTTCTTCTTCCTCATCTTCTTCTTCCTCTTCCTCCTCTTCTTTTTATTATTATTATTATTATTATTATTATTATTATTATTATTATTATTATTATTATTATTATTATTATTATTATTATTATTATTATTATTATTATTATTATTATTATTATTATTATTATTATTATTATTATTATTATTATTATTATTATTATTATTATTATTATTATTATTATTATTATTATCATTATTATCATTATTATCATTATTATCATTATTATCATTATTATCATTATTATCATTATTATCATTATTATCATTATTATCATTATTATCATTATTATCATTATTATCATTATTATCATTATTATCATTATTATCATTATTATCATTATTA
>JAUKNK010000108.1:1730000-1807500 GCA_030765055.1 Mantis religiosa | reverse complement strand
CCACTTAATTTTGTTGAGAAACTTCTTTATCAGTCTTAACGTTTCTTTTACGTACCTAAAGTCTACAAGAGGTCAGAGGCTGTATTTCCCTACCGAAGGAAACCATCCTATAGAAATTCCCAACGAAACCAAGAACAATCCATTGTTTTCTAACAGGTTTGAACCAGAAGCTCGTATGTTAGTTACCTCTTGAGTATCTGCTACGGTTAGTTTATCATTTCAGCAAATCCTACACACTACGAAAAGAAGTACCATACAATACAAATGAGGTTATGCATTATACAAATATTTCTGTTCATCAACATATTCTTCCATAAAGCGTACTTTCTCACGGCGCTGATGGTTATCAACACCTACACCCGTGACGTCAGCAGTAAGAATGGAGTTCGTGTGTCTGAAGGGCAAGTAAAGACAGTCCAAATGAACAGAGGCAAGCTCTGTCAGTTATGCACAGAACATGCTTATTTTACAAGGGAAAATGCTTTAGAAGATTATTTAACTTAATACATACACACCAACTGATTCCTAGCTTTTAACCACTTGGTACCCAGTCATTCGGCATACACACATGATTTGAGTAAAATTTTTGAAAAATTATATTATTTCCCCTGATCTTCTTGCACAACAGATAAAAAAGCCATTGCAAATTTAATAGTTTTTATAAATGATATTCTTTATATTGATATCAGAGGCGAACTAGTAATTGATATCTAACATCCAAGCTGCATTAAACTCTTCTATGAAACGTTTAGATGTTTGTTCATATTAGAACCCTGACATTAACTAAAACTATGGATTGAACTTATTGAATTTTATGCACAGTAGGTCTAAATTATGCCAATAGTTTAACCAAATACATATTTAAGATTCTTCCTTAAATGGCTTTTCAATTTTTTCCTTAGATTTTAAGTGGATTATCTGCGATATGTTTATATTTATTTCAGCTTCCGATATTCTCCAATGCAATTAATACTCGTGTATTGCATTCTCTTTTTTTCGACGGTTGTATTAACAGAAAAAGAACTTATGAAAATTAAATTAATTATCAGACATCGGAGCCCGTACACCTTAAGGGGATATGAAGTTTAGGAGTGTTGCAGTAAATGACTGCTGACTTCAGTCCCGAGGACAACACGAAAGGATAGTCCGGTTCGCAACGCTTAGCGTTTTTCATTACAACATTTCGCCAAGTAGGTAGATCTGTCTTTCAGGGAATGTAAAGTGTCTGACATATTGTGTTAATAACATTACTTTCACAACAATTATTGGACAATCTACATTTTATAAATCAAAAGTTTTGGGTATTATCAACAACCATTAAACAGCTTGCAGGATGTACTTTCGAGCTGTCTAAAAGCCGTCGAGGAGTTGTCTGCAAAAATTGACAATATAGAGAATGCACCAACTACCAAACGAACAAAAAATAAGTTTTCCAGTATTAAACACAAAAATACTGGAAGTTTTGTGCCGCGTATATATAAGAAATAAACTAAGTCTCGGACAAACATATGAAAATGACATTTACTACTCATATGAACCATTGACGTCATGTGACACTGAACGAACTTTCAATATTTTTAATTGTTTCAGTGAGAGTCGCAGAAAATTCATATTTGACAATTTACGAATGTACATGATTGTTTACTGTAATTCCCTCATCGAAAGCAATGAGGAGGATGGCATGTTGTAACGTAGGTTACACTTTGTATCCGTACCGAACTGTACACACACAGTACTTCGGTATACTTGTTGACACAGACGTTTGTTTGATGTCGCGTCTGACCTTGCATAGTACCTGTAGGCGTACATTGATTGCTAAGGTGTACGGGTTCCGATGTCTGCTGATTATTATTAGCAGCTGTGAAATGCCAGCCACCTTTAAGAAGGTAACAATTTCCAGCTCATACTAACTAGTCGACCACGGAATGAGTGATTGTTTATATGATAAAGATAATATTAGGAGTGTAGAATGAGACTATACAACAGCATTAAACTTGCAGGTCTTAACTCACTGTTTTTTTTTCCTTTATAACTGCACTTTGGAAGCCCTGGTCATTTGTGTCGTAACTGTTTAGTTCTGCTTCCCACCAGATTCATCTGCATCAGGGTGCTCAAACGCAAGCAAGAAAGGGGAAGGTGAATTCACCTCCTTCCACCCACTGCGACAGAATTACCCATTTATGCGTGGTTACTGAATTCCAATGACGGCAATGCGGTGTCATTCAAACGTACAGCAAATGAAGCTGTTCATTTTCATCCACCTCTGATATCATACGAGTATATAGAAGAACGGGGCACATGCTGTAAGGTTGATATTCCTGATCTATATCGTGGCCGACTGGAAGCTCTTTATGGAATAAATAATAAGTAAATATCAAATAGAGGGGAGGGCCCAAATGACCTTGTTGTCGACGGGCCCTAAAACACCACAAACAAACTCAAATAGAGGTAAGCTTCAAATTTTACGATTCATTTGTATAATATAACTAGACTCCATGTCTGATATCGTAAGTTAAAGGATTTAATATACTCAGTGTATAAACATGCAGTGAATTAGATAAAACACACAGGTAATAAGGTTACCAGCAATAATGCTCGAAATTTAACTTCACGCTATGCTACAATGAACATGAAGGCTATTGTCGTTAATGATAATTTTCTCTATTTCTTTCAGCTTTTCCAGGATATTTATTCCGCAACGTTACAATTTCAAAGAATTTTTAATAACAATCTGTGATAGGAAAACTAACTTATTTTATGGCAAAACGAAAACTTGCATATCTTGTGCCATGGCTTTTACGGTAAACCTCGATATCCCTTTTAAGTTATAGGCTTTTTCGTGTCGCATGCTCAAAACTCTTATGGAAGTTCCGAGCAGGATGTACAAACGCTTATGTATTGTCTACTGACTTGATCTTTCGTCATTGCTATTCAGACTTTCATATGTTTATTTCCTCTGTGACACTCTAATGCACGTGGGATGTCACCAAACCTTATTTGTGCCGTTATGTGGGTTAGCAAGAGGGAAAAAGTGATTGCGATGAATAAAAGATTACTGAGCGATTGTTTAGGCAGTGGAATGAGTTGCCATTTATTCATGTTTGACAAGGATGGTACTACACTACGACTGAAAGACCAGCCTGCTGGTTGAAGAGACATTAACGATGATGAATTTATCGCCCCTCGGTAAACAACGGTGCTGTCGATTGCTCGCCGCAGCTCCCCCAACCCAAGGGACTTAGATCAAAGGGAGTCTGCATGTTCGATTTTGACCGATTCACTCCTAGGGCGCTTCTCCCAGGGCTACAGAGAGCCGCTCATTGACTAGGCATATATCTAACATATGAGTTAATCTATAAGCTAGCGTGTCCTCTGAATAATCTGTGCTCTGTGTTTGTAACTTTGGCTTCGTTTTGGCTTTAGGGTTTGTGTATTTATGCAATAAAGTCCCCGTGTTATAGGTGTGCATTTTACACGGTTATTTGCTCGGTCGTTCAACGTTGATTTGGATGACAGTAGCACAAAAGCGAGAGTAAAATCGCTGTTAATTGTTGACTCATGCCTTAATCTTGGTCATTTATTTATAGATGATTGCATACACATTAGATTATATTGCTTTTTTGCCTCGTAAAAAGCCATCTGGTTTTATTTCCTAGCTCTAACATAACATACTATTCTCACTATTATATACTCCATGAAGATCTAAAAACAACACAACACTCTTTCTTTTTTTCTAAATTAGATCAATACAATTTCTTACGTTTATTTATATTTTTACAATGATACTGTTTAAGATTAACTTTACAATATTTATTGGGAACATTTATTTCAAACATATTTATCAGAATACTCATAAATCTTTCAAAGGTACTCTCAGTACCACTGATCTTAGATTCTAAATAGATATCACCCCAGTTATAGTTACTCAAAGTAGATTTTAAACAATATAACTTATAGCTATTTATAGGCCTTGAAACAGTTAAAACTTTATTACCACCTACACGAAGCCTACCCTCTAGTTCCGGCTTATGTATGGTCACACTGAGCCATGCTTCAAATAAGGAAACATGATGATATCAGTTAAATCGTTTACGAGATCAACATTTGTAAAAAACATTGTCCAGACAAGCAGGCCCTCTTGTTGGTTTGTCATTAAAATATTTATAATTGAACTGTCTCAACACATTATTAGGATCTGTTGTACTTTTCTTAACCTGTGTTATATCAAATTGAGCATTAATATCCCATCCAATGAAAATGCCAAAACCCTTCCATTTAGGGCTACTGAAGAAAAATAACAATTCCTCAATCCTCTAATGACAAACATCAGTATTTCCATCGGGCTATCTATACATAGAGACAACTGCCAGTTTTATGCTGTTATTTTCTGTTAGTTACTTTGTGTATTGGTCGAATATTTTGTTGTTTCACGATATGACTACTATTCAGCTACATTTCCACCTGTTCGTGGTATTCCAAATGCTTCTCAATATGACGTTACTAAATAAACTTCCTTTCATCTATGATGCTAGCCATCTGCTTAAAGTTAATAACAGAATTTTGATGACAAAACAATTAGGTAATTATATAACAAAATTATACAGATATAATCAATTGAATAATTGCATGAGTATGAGGAGTTGTAATTTTCTCAGGGGGCAAAAAATAATGAGCCAGCAATTTTAAGTGGAAACGAAACTAGTGATAAGTCAGCGTAGCTAAGGCAATTAGGCGTTGCAGGGAACTCAGTAAACAAGAAATCCATTAGGTCAAGGTTTGAATAATTAGAACTTAGTAGTTAAAAAACAAAGAAATGGCTACAAATAACATGTATTCCACTTCTGCAAATTAGAAATGGGAAGGAATTCTTACAATTTAGTAAGTCACAGAGTTAAAGATTGTTTCAGATGAGAACAGAAACCTCATCGTAAAGTAATGGTGTGGTAGTAATAAAGTATGCAGAAATTAAGACAATAAAAGTGCGTTATATCTCATTTCGTGTCTTTCGTGTCTAGCAATCTTACAGTTGATTTACTGTGATCGATTATCGACCTAAAGACCGCGCTCGGGTTAGCATATAGTTTTTCGCATTTGTAAGGGAATTTAAACAGTTATTTTAAAATGTAAGTCAGTGATACTTCAGAGATTGGTAGAGAGGTATAATACTTAAGTAGTTACAGTTTCGATTGCTAATATTCAGAAGCAATAAAATTCTACATTTTCAAACAATTGAAAATCGTTTCAGGTAACTCGGTTATTAGCCTCAATTATTTATGAGCTGCCCTAACTGGTGAAGTCTAATCTCACACTCAACCATGCATATCCTGAGAAAAAGATCCTAGCTCTCCATATGGCTGCGGCAGCGATTTATCGAAGACGCATCACAAGCGTCGTTTACGTCCTAGGAATATAAAAGTGTACAAATTGCCTACAAATTGGTACAGTAACTCTTTAAAATTGTATTTCATGCACAAAAAGGAGACAAAAGGGCTTCTGGAATAGATTTTCGAAAAAAGATATAATTTGCTTTTAAATCATCTGTTGTACGCATATGATTTTTTCTAGTGCACTATTGTGTGCATTGTGTATTTTCATCAGTGGATTTTGATTGTTATCCGCTGGGTAAATTACAAATTTGAAGGCATTTTGTATAAAGGTCACCAAGAAATAGCCAACAAACTTAGCTTTCTGGCAAGGAACTGCTTCCACTTAAAGATGTAATCATGTCTTTGTTTTAGAAAGCACAAATACAATAATTTATTTAACACTTAACAATACAAAATTCATTTGATGCATCTTACTGCGCAACATGATTAAAGGTCCTCTGGCACCTGAAATGTTTGATATATGACTATTACCACACAAAGGGGTGCTCTGCAGATGATCATCATTAGGTAACAGCAACCACGGCCGTTTAAATCATGCTTAATCATAACGCAGAGACCAATTGCAAATCCATGACGCTAGTTAAGAAATTTAACAACGGCCTACACGACCAAGAAGCAAAATGATATGTATCGGAACAAGCACATAAACATATCCAAAAATGCAACTTCAGGTCTATCCCAAATAGAAATAACAGGTAAGCTAAAAATTCAGTTCTTCACTTGCGTTTCATGAAATATTTAAACTATTTAGAACGAAGAAAACTGAAAAAGGGAAACAATCAGAAATGAAAGCATTTACCCTAGAAATACGTATATAGTTTTAGAACAAACTAAGGTTCTTGAAAAGTTTTGGCATCCATAAATGTCTCTCTCTCTCTCTCTCTCTCTCTCTCTCTCTCTCTCTCTCTCTCTCTCTCTCTCTCTCTCTCTCTCTCTCTCTCTCTCTCTCTGTGTGTGTGTGTGTATGTGCATTTGAGCACGCGTGTGAATGAATTGAAACAGTCGTGCATTCTTATCTCTCTCTCTCTCTCTCTCTCTCTCTTGTAATTTACGTCCTTTAACTTTTTAAGTCATATCGCACGATGAATGGAATGGGTGAAATAATGTTCAAATGGGCCCAGGGTCCATGGAGCTTAGAGTTGCCCAACATTCGTATTTTAGAATAAGGGAAAACCCCGGTAAAAAGAACCTTATCCAGGTAACTCACCCTGACCGAGAATCGAACTCGAGACCTCTTGAAAGTGAGGCAGACATGCTACCATCTACGCTGCCGAGGCAGGCTTATCTCTTCCAACTGACAGTTTCCTTTAGTTACGCTAACTGCCGTTGTCTGATCTATAGCATTCCTGAAGAAAACCCAACGTCGATTTCACAGGTATGTTCTTGTGTGCCTCCAACGAGTTCACATTCTATAAGCAGATACGACAAATCCATGAAATTAGAAGGTGTCTTATATCCTTAGTGTAAAACAAAGTATTCAGCAGTGAAACAATGATTAATATTGATTTCTCTGTCTTATAAACATACAAATATTACCTACATAAAATGACACAGCCTTGCTATGCTTATAATGCCATTATCGTTTGACAAATGGTGGCAATGCACCTGATATTAATACGCAGAGAATGTAAAGAAAACAGTTTGTAATCCTAAAGTAATAAACCGCAGTAATTTCTACTAAATGATATTAAAAAGCCTGTTTTATTGGTTTATAAGGGGCCATTCTTTAATCTTATCTCTGATATAGTCTAAATTTTGGTTTGTGAGATGTCTAAATTTTCTGAAAGTTTCAATAAGTATGTCTAAACTAATGCAGTAATTTTCTGCAATTTTATAGTGTCTTTATTTTCAGTGGCATTTTCATAGAAGCAAAGCTGTATATAGTTTAATGCATAATCTAGTGGTGCTTCTTGTGTTACTTTCTTTATTTGTGAAAGGATTTCGTCCATACCAGTTTTGACGTTTTTGACAGAATGTTTACGCGTTTCATTTTCTGTCTTCTTTTTAGATGTTTTATCCTCTAAAGGATCTACTAAGAAACACTTTTCAGTGATCTTCACGGGGTCAGTCATCTCAGAAGTGGTTGGTTCAGAAATTTGTCTTTGGCAACCTGGTTTCTATTTGTCAATGTTTATTTTCTGAGTAGTGGAAATGTGAACTGATTCTAAAGCGTCCTATGTACTATTGCTATATGCCACTTTTTGAGACAAATCTATTGGTATATTCAAGTTATTTTCTTCAAAATATTGTGGTTTGTCATCATTAGTTAGCTGCGATGTCGTTAGCTAATACATGCATTTGAAGAGGGCCTTTTTCTATATGAGTAACGGATACTTCATTTTTAGTTAAATTTGCTGTTAAATTATTAAGTTCTCCGGAGTTTTGTGCGTGTGTGCGTTTTTGTATGTGTGTGTGTGTGTGTGTGTGTGTGTGTGTGTGTGTGTGTGTGTGTGTGTGTGTGTGTGTGTGTGTGTGTTTTCTTAATTTACGCCCTCCAACGTTAAGTCATCGGACGATGAATGAAATTGGTGAAATGATGCTCAAATGAATCGCGGGTCCAGCTTAGAGCTACCTGACATTCGTCTTTAAGGATAAGGGAAAACCCCGGAAAAAGCCTTATCCACGTAACTCACCCTGACCGAGATTCGAACTCGGGACCTCTTGAACGTCAGGCAGACATGCTACCACCTACGCTACCAAGGCGTTTGGTGTGTGTATTTATGTGTGTGTGTGTGTGTGTGTGTGTGTGTGTGTGTGTGTGTGTGTGTGTGTGTGTGTGTGTGTGTGTGTGTGTGTGTGTGTGTGTGTGTGTGTGTGTGTGGTTTCTATCTGCTGAGTTTGAGTGGGTTTGGAAGTGCTGCTAAGAGGTGGAAATTCAGTTTCTGAAGGAAGTATTAAATTATGAACTTGTGAATGAATGTGATCTGTAGCTTTGGCTTGGCCATTTTGTTTACACTGTCTAGCTAAATGCCCTTCTTGTTTACATAGAAAGCACACTGATGTGACTGTTGAAAATTATATCCAGTAATTTGTACCTTCATATTCAATTACCATACTGTGTGGGAGCTTTTCAACGTTGTCTGGGTGTGTATACATTTGGCGTCTAAAACTTAGGAGATGAGAAAATAGAGGGGCAGCAATCTCTGCCTTTATATACTCCATTTAATAACAGCCTGGATTCCAAGTTGTAGTAAGCTTTCTTGGAGAACATAATTTGGTATCATAGTACAGACATTAGATATAACCACCCGCTTATTTATTTCCAAAAGGGGCTTCATTTGAAGCGAAACATTATTTATCGTCAATCTAGGGTGTCTTGTGGTTAATTCATGTACAATAGATTACTTGTTAAATACATGCATACGCTGTTGTATGATATTCTTTATACAAAACGGTTATGTTTGAGGCATTAGTTAGTTGGCCTATTGCTAGGACATATTCTTTTATTGATACATCATTGAGCGATTCAATTACTAAAGCTTGCCCTCTGTTTGAGTGTAAGCTTCCAGAATATGTTACATTTCTAGATGAAACATTAGCTGTATTACAACCACTGGTCTTGTTTAGCTGGCAGCGATCAGCTGCAACCATTTTTGGGTTAAGGTTAATACCATCAAATATTATTTGATTAATACTTATTACGTTTATCCACTCACCGGATTATATTCTTATAACTATGTTGAAGTTATACTGTGTAAATTTCAATATCCAACACTCTTTAAAATCACTGAATCATTAATTATATACATAATTATATATGTAGAATTACTCGGAACATTAAACTTCGACCACGGCGTCCTGGATCCTCGTAAATAAAATTGTTCAGAAACCATAAAGAAATTATCGAGGGCTAAAAATAAAAATATAGAAATGTGCTACATGAAAAGAGGAGGTAATAGAGTATTTATGATGAAGGAAATAGTGCAAAATGATAAAAAGAACTAAAGTTAAGGAATAAGCACAGGAGGCAATGTGGGCGAAAAGGAAACGCAGAATAAGGGAAAGTTTAGACCGTAGAAAGGTAAAAGCCAAAGTAAGAGCTTCCTGAAGTCAGAATTGCAGTAGCTGGAGCCTTTTTCAATATCGAGACCAAATAGGAAACCCAATCAATTCCTAAATTCAACAAAATCCTGCGGCATTACGTTCCCCTGCCATATGTAACTATATTTCTTTTCCATACGCCCTGAATCGACCCAGCCGAAAATAGAATCACGGTGGAATAATGCGGCGAGCTTCTCTTCTACCGCAGTATCATTGTGGCCGTCCTCGATATCCAATGTTTATTTGCTGCCGTGTAGGTAACTGTTTGTTAACCCGCCAACGGCCATTCCTACCACGTGATGCTGGCTCCAAGTGAAATAATAAAAGCTGCAGAGATGCTTTCGCCCTTACGACAGATTTTAACTGTCTCATATGCGGGTAGAAAGATATGGAAAATCCAATATAATAGCAGCATTCCAACCCTTTCTAAAAGTCTTTATCGCTCGCTGGAGAAAGCTGATAAATAATAAGTAAAAAGAAAAATCTTCATTGTCTACAGTTGAGAATAAGACTTTCATATAGGTGATCCCAAAGAGAAATTATATCGTCATGTGAATGGAGTAGACTTTAAAATGTGTAATCGTTACATACGGGTAAGAAGATGATTTATAGGGGAGACTACGCCACAATTATTAATATGTAAGCACTATGACCAGGGAATGTAAATAACAACACACAGAGGAACAATGAGAATTGTCCAAAAAGTAATTCATATGGTCTTCTCCATCCATTCCTCCAGAAGGTACTCTTACAGCGCATACTCTTCTATTTCGTACTTCACGTGAATCGAAATAAATATTTGTTGAAGCACTTTTATAGTATATTTCTTTGTAGATACAATATAGACATGTGAATACAGTAGGCTCTAAGTGATATTCACCTATTTTAGGAGCTGGATTCCACGTGATGGCTTTGAAATTACGTTCTTTTTGTACATTCAGGACATAAAGTGAATAGCGACTTCCTATTTGAGAAATAGATTTTAAAACTGAAATATCTTATAAATGGCTATTCCTATTGATACGGAAGTGATGGCTCGTGAGAGTAATATTTTTATAAAGAAATAATAGAGATTAGCATAAATAGATTAATGACATTAGCAAGCTTCACTTTAAGGAAAATTAATTAGTTAAGGCAGTATAGCCAAGGCTATAAGAATTTCTAATGAAATCAAAATAACAAAATATCAAAATAACAGATATATCTAAATACACGTAGGCTTATTCTGAAGTTAGAAATGGAAACTAAATTTATAGACTAAAGTGAACGTTTCACTTCAAGTGCAAATTAGCAGCTTAACATTTGGAGCTGCAACACCCACAGGTTATTGCGGAAAACACCACCTCCCCGCCCCTCCCAGGAGAGAGAAATGAAGTAAAGGAGCTACAGGAGGATAAAAACCAGAGAGGCAGAGATGAGATGGAAATATAATGAAAGAGAAATAAGGGACATAAAATCTTAGTAGGCCAGAAAGCACCCCACCAGTCACTTACAGACCAGGGAAAGCCATGAAAAGCCCAAGGTCAGAGTGCGTAGAGGAATAGAACCTGCAAGCTCCTTAATGCGAGCCTTGTACCTTACCGTGATACCATCTCACTAGGATGACCATGATTTGTTTTCATATTTCTGAAATCATATACTGCGTTTTCTCTGTGAAATCCATTCTATGTGTTAAAATCACATATGCGCCAGACAAAGCTCTTTCATTTCTCGCTCCTAGTGTTATCCAGAATTTTACACCTATATATTTAATTGGTGAACAAAAGCATTTTCAACGAAATCAATACACTGAACTTTTGGAAAGCTAAAATCTGAAGTGAATGTTGAAAAGCAAGCAAGGTTTACAAAGCAATCATTTTCAACTATTTAATTTTATTTCACTATTTCATTACTATTTCATCGAATCCGAAAATATTTTAGTATACTTAAAATATTAGACAACCATTTCTAGTGTATAAACGTCGAAATATGAATCTTGAAATCAGGTTCTTTGTATTATTTAGATCCCCAGTCAGGTGAATATTTATTTTTTCTGGAGCCAATTTCTTGAAATTTATCTATGTTGAAGCGAACGCTACTATAGAAAATGTATACTGAGGCAAATACAGAGACTAAATGAAATGTTTAAAATGAGTATTAGTAAGCATTTTATTAAAACTCCATATGTTTGATAAAGAGAATGATGCAAAGAGAACGTAACTTCGAATTCTTCATAAAAGTGGAATAATTTAAACTTTTCTGGAAATTTCCATTTCTACCAAAATGAAGTAGATATAAGGATAATTTTTAAAAAACGGGTAGAGAATATCATGTTCATGCAATAAGTATTTGTTTTTTCATATTTATAAGCCTATTTGTCAATAACAAAGAGAGTAGCTTAACCTCATAGTTATATTCAAATGCTAAGTCAGTTAGTAGCGCTGTATTTTACGAAAACACGCGACAAAATTAATAAAATTTTAAGATAATAAGTATTTTTACTTTAACACATAACTGCTAAAGTAAGCAGTAGTAACGTGACGCTCCTTACCATAATCAACCTCTCTATCCAATGAAAATGATTAAATGAATATGAAAATAAAACAAAGGAAGGGAAAATTTCCAAGAAGGTCCTATTCTTCTCAAAATTTACGTTCGCTACTGCTTACACTAAGTTATAGGAAGTATTCTATTCCGAACTAAAATTAAATATCGAAATTTCAATTCAAATATAGTTTTGGGATGCCCTGAATTTAAAAAAATGTATTTGTTTTAAAAAAAAATACTCTGTGTATCTGTTTTGCCTGTGAACATCATAACTTGAAAGGTAATTGATAAATTTGGTATTTACGTTCATCTTTCAAGAAAGAGGCACGAAGATCATCAAGGAAATCCAAAGACACCCTACCCTTTAAACATAAAGTTCTTTTAAATCTTTAATTAAAATGTAATGGTGGAGATATTTTCCTGACTAAGGTAATGTAAGTATGTCTTGATTTTTCTGGGGATATCCTCAGAAGCACTTTTCATTCTATATGACTTGTATAACTGGTAAAAGGTAAGGGATACAAAAGTCTTAATTCACAAAAATGTGGATCTCTTTAAAACATACAATTGATTTCCGATACTTATTTTTCTGGAGTGAATTTTTGGATACATTCATTGTTATTTGTCTGAATTTTCTAACACGCATAATTTTCTCAAATTATAAGGCATTATTATTATTTGTTTCTTGTAATGTTAAGAGATGGGAATTCAAAATCATTCACATAGCGAAGATCATTTTAAAGATCTGACTAAGATGTATTCCCAAATTTTCCTTGAAACTGTAAGAAATTTAGCTATAACATAATTTCTGCAAACTATGTGTATTAACATTGGCCAGTGAGAGGAATGGGGTTTTGTAAGAAGAGTTTGCACAACAGCGGAGACAATTATGTGAGTGTAACAGAACAGAGTTTTATCTTGGCATGGCATTAATGCTTACGACATTTTGACTTTAACGGAAAAGTTACATTTTAAATTTTAACGAACATATAAGGCAGACGGATGTGTGTGTGTGCGTGTGTGTGTGTGTGTGTATGTTTGTGCATGTGTGTATGCGTGTGTGCGCTTGTGTGTGTGTGTGTGTTAGGTGTGTGTGGGCACGTGCGTGTATGTTTCCTTTTCTCTTTTTTTCCCCTGAAAGAACAATGACACCTGTACAGCGTGCAGTATATCCCTACCGAAAAGTAGGACTTGGATAGCTCTGAGGGCCGCCGTAACACGGGCTCACATTGAGCAAAATGAATAAATTATTCATGACCACCATTCCATCATTTCTAAAGATCAAAGCGGTCGACAGACGTTAATGCTGGATGAATAAATAAAAGGACAAGGGTTGGTTGTTGAGGGTGAGGGGTATCGTTTTGTCAATGGAAGCGTGGACGGTGGTTATTTTGGAGCAACGTTCTATTGTTTGAGGCCGCTAGTGGTACAGCTAGCCCGAAATAACATCCTCCCAGTGTTTGCGTAAAGCCGTTAGCAGTTATCAATTGTACAGGTAGACCTTTTTACATAATTACTAACTTTAAACGTTTTTGTAACCAGTAAATCTTTCCTGAAAAATCCTTACAGCACAATTTGTATAATAATTAGTTTTTATAGCCTGCTGTAGTACTTTGTGTGTGAACGATATTTGCGAAACTGGGAAGGATAACATTTCGATAAACGGGAAGTGATTGGAGAAAGGGAGTTCTTGATTGTCGATTATTAGTAACGTGTCTTTTTTATACTTTACACACTTTTCCATCAAGATTTATATTTTAAAACTTTCAGCTAAATATAATTTTGACTGCTTTGGTAGCGTAAATGGTAGCGTGTCTGCCTCACGTTCAAGAGGTCCCGAGCTCGAATCTTGATCAGGGTGAGTTACCTGGACATCGTTTTGTCCGTAGGTTTCCCCTATCCTGAAATAAGAATTTTGGGTAACTCTCAACCTCTGTGGATCCTGTACTCATTTGAGCATCATTTCATTCATCGTTCGATATGACAACTTGGTGGATGTAAATTAGAAAAAAAAATCTAAATTTTTATATTCTCAGATTTTAACGCGAGGAATCCTGTTTACGAAGCCAGCCGAAAACTGTCTGTACAAGACAGGAGTAGAAACACACGTCTAACAGATAATATACCGGTACCTTGCGTTCTAAGGAAATTTATTCCTCCCAGTGGAACACAATATTGCTTCTGGTTGCCCACGTAGTCGAGTGATCAGCGAACGGACTTCTAACCTGAAGGTTCTGGTCTGAATTCCCCTTTTTTATTCCGAATATCCAATACATGTATGTCCGGTAAATCTCTGTATCGAATTGTTGGGTGCTGGGCAATGCTTTGTCTACCTAGTGAAGTACATAGTAGAGAAAGTAAAAATACTCTCCTGCTTTCTCAAACAACAGTAGATAGCATTAGATTAAGTATAAATACATACGCAAAAGCCATTGTAATAAACCAGGTATACAGTACATTGTACAATATGATTGACATCGCAACTAAGGTATTCACAACAATAAATGGAAGCCAGGTCCCCTACCCAGCTTTCATCCAGTAGGAATTGATTCATATCCATCTTCAACCAGAGGCATCGGAATATTTACCGTATGTAGAGGTATATCACATGACAGAAGCTGGTTCTGCTTTACTGCTGTGAATACCGTGGTTGTGATGCAGGCTAATTATGAAATAGACTATACCTACGTGTATACAGCCCTGAGTGGTGAACTATTTTTACGCTATAAAATTTTATCGCAAGAGGAGACTCATGGAGTAGGTTCGTGTAGTATGTAGACACGTTATAGCTTGAATAAATTGTTGGTTATAGCGTGTAATGCAGACCGGCACTTCACTGACCTAACCGGATTACCATGTTGAAATATGTGCCTCGAGCCGCCTTTTCTTTCGTCGTTTCACTTCTGGAATCATCCTACCGCATTATCTCTGAGAGGATCCCACCGCCCCCTTCTGCAAATCGATACTCTGCTGCCGCAACAACGTACACTTATTCCTGTTGAGGTATGGGTGACTTTTATTGCTTCTGACCCAGTTTTTGGCTGTCCCATTCTTTCCATTAGATTGAAGTCACATGAGGTTTTGTTCTATAGCAATCTGCGATAGCGAAGGAGGCAATGAAGAGGAGGATAAGCTAAATGTGGGATTACGAGACTGCTACAAAAATTTGATGTGTTGCATTCACATAAATTTTTCTAATCACTCCTCTATAAGACTTCTTTAAAAAAAATGTTCTATTATCCACGTGTTGTTAACGGAGAAAACTCTGCACTACATTTGACAAATTCCTACATAGTTATAAGAAAGACACAATTGATACTGTAATTGTTTGCTGGTAACGTTAAGAATTGTATAAAGTAAAAATAGGGAGACCGATAAATAATTGTAGTAAACCATGAGAAAATTACTGAATAAATTAAGGACAAGTTTAAATGTTATCAGAATCGAAGGCACTAGGAAGTTCCGTGTTACAGAAAAGCATTTACTTATGTCAGTTTAGCTAGGGCCATTAAGAGTTTTAATGAAGTCACAATAACAAGGTATTCATTAGGTTACATGAAATTCAGAAGTGTAATTTGAGTTCAGAAATACAGGTACATTAAGTTCTGAAAACTAGAAAGGAAACACATTTCTGCTCTTCTTACAAAATTCTTTTATTTTGATTATCCTTATTTTCCAGCGCCTAAAAGCCAGGCTCGAGTTAAACTTATTTGAAGCACTCTCAGGAAGATGCTCTCATAAGCATTTCAGCGACTGTGTCAACTCACACTTCTCATTGTTATCACGGAGACAGCTGTTTCAAGCTATAGAAGTTTTAATAGTCAGAAGTTAAAGGATATAATCATTCGGTAGCTACCATTTCTAGTGCTAACATTCAGAAATAGTAATTCCATAAACCTGATAAAGAGGCCTGTGAGCAAAATTAAGCTGTCGTTGACGCCAAAAATAAAATGGGACGCTGAGAACCACAGCGGTTGAAGGCCATCCATAAATTATAACTAAATTTGAACTAAAGCATTCCGCAGCTAGCATCGTATAGCTCAGTTAGTTGTCTGATTAAATTTATTAGCCAACTCTTCTGGTGATGGCTGCCTTCAAACCTACCGGCGCATAGCCTGAAGAAAGTATCTCAAGGTAATAAAACTGGAGCAGCCTGCAGCAGAATAAAAACAAGGGAGCAATTTGGAGATGGCATTTAAAGATGACGCACACTGGCAAACTTCGTTATCAGTGTACACCAAAAGCGTGTCGGTATATGATGGTTTGGAATCCAATGCACTTTGCATTAAAATGACAAAAATGTAATAGTGACATACCTCTTAAGAAAAGGATACATATTTGAAAACTCAACAATAAAAAAGACACCTTGAGAGTGGCCAACACAGCAACATATTTATTTCAACTAATTTGTGTGCTTATTTTTATTTATTCTGTAATTTACGTCCCCCAACGTTAAGTCATATCGGACGATGAATGAAATAGGTGAAATGATGCTCAAGTGTGTCTGGGGTCTATTGAGCTTGGACCTACCCGACATTCGTCTTTCAGGATAAGGGAAAACCCTTGAATAAAACGTATCCAGGTAACTCACCGTAACAGAGATTCGAAATCGGGACCTGTTGAACGTGAGGCATATTCGCTACCGAGGCGGGCTAATTTCCGTGTTTGAAGGAGGCCTGCTATAACTATCTTGTCAGTGTACTGGAAGTATTAGCATTCGTTACTGTTTGTAGATCTCCATGTTGTAAGGTCTTCGGTAAGCACTTTTCAGCTGGATGTCGACTGCGAAACTTGCCTGGAGCCCGAGTTCCAGTAAGGTTGTGAACACTAGAGTCTCTTTAAATGCCTTAGGGTGAGTTTGGGTAACTTAAAAAATGTAAGAAACTCTCACTTAAAAAGTATATAACGTGTACTATATCTGGTACCCAAAGTACAAAATAATGCATAATTGTCACAAAGCGTGGACAAATAGTAGTTAAAAATGTGCAACATACAAAAAACTGCTATAAAGCCATTTAAGCTAACCATAGCCGCCCAAGTCAGACTTATGTTGCTCCAGATACTCCTTGCACTGTTATACATTACATTTGTAAATGTGTAACTGTAACATAATATTTTCTGTTTGACTTCCCTTACAAAATAGCATTATAACATGGGCACGTAGTTGATCATTTTTTTTTTTTTCTTTTTCAGGTAAGATGATCATGATAAAGGAGATTGCTGTCAGCATGCATCAGTGTCCCTTCCGGAACAAACAACGCCAATCCAATCAACTCCACTCACCCGGCAAGTATAACAATGGCCCAGACTTTGAATTAAATTGCAATTTTACGAAGTAAACAGCCTAGTTTTTTTTTAAGTTTCACTCGCTAAGTCCTAAGAGGAGTATACATAACATTTTAATTAAGATAGAATGGATGTACGTAGATTTATCTCCATGGAGAGGTTTTCGAAGGAAGAAAGAAAAGAAATAGTGTTAGTGTGCCTCCAAGTGCTGGTGAATAAGAATCAGTGCTGCTGTTTTTCCACTCTTCCTTGACGTAAAGTGAAATTTAATGCAAGAAAAGCGACGACCAAGGGCTGTTAAAAGCAATGTAAAGCTATCGTATCACAAATAAGAGTTGGGGAAATGGTCCACAACACTCCCGAGTTCCAATAAGGTTGCGAACATTAGATTCATGTAAATGTCTTAGGCTTGAGTTTGGGTAAGTTGAAATAAAATGTAACGAACTCTCAGTTAAAAAGTATATAAACTGTACCACGACTGGTACCCAAAGGACAAAATAATGCAGAATGGTTATAAAGTGTGGACAAAGACAAGATTTGAATATTCAAGTGGTTTTACTTTATGTTTACTTTCTATGCCACCTAAACTGTATATAGATTTTCAAGAAAATCTCCTCAGCGTAACTAAACTTTATAAATAAATTTTGTCGTTGTTTTTGATTTTGTAACGATATTTATTGAAGTGGAATATGTTTCCCTGGTCGCTAGGTAAATGCTAGGATGGATAATTTGATCCGCAAATTTTCGTATCATGCCTTTGATCACTACACTTCATTTCCTCCGCCATACGAGGAATTGGGCTAATCATCCATATGGGTGAGCTTTAATCCAAAGTTTCCTTGCTCCTTGTCAGACTACTGACCTAAGGCATTGGCTTGTAAATCCTTCAAGAAGGAGAATAATCTGCTGAAGTATCAGTAGTGGGCTAGTAGTAGTAGAAGCAGAAGCAGTAAAATTAGTAGAAGAAGATGTTAAAGATATATGCATGACTAATTACATTATATGCTGATCTTTTTTATAAACAACATATCTTCATTGTGAAAGACGTGTATAATTGATAAACTATAAGGGATAGGCTTATTCATTGCTGCCAAAATTATTCCCCTTTGGACTAATGACTCGCCATATCGCTTTACTCGACTTTCTTCGTTTCATAAATCTATTATTTCCTCTTAATTCACTAAGGTAAAGAAGTATTAGGTTTGTTGGTTTGCTTTTGAATTCCATAGTGCGTCAACCCAGCGAATAGTATCCGCCCTTCACTTTTTCTCATTGATTCAGCATCAATTACTACATAAAACCACAAATGACTACAATTTATACTTAAACAAAAGCTCTAGGGATGTTAGTCACTTCCGAGCTAATCTTTGTCATTGTTTTGTATATTTGAATACGTAAACGTTTCTCAACAGGTAACAGCTATAGTGCCTTTTTTCTCATGGTCATACAAAGAGCATTGAATTTCAAAGCCATCACACATTTTTGCAAATGTTAGCTATTCTTTTAGCCTACTACATCATTCTTATACCTACAAAAAATGTGTGAATGTGCAATAATACTTTATCTCAAATAATAAGTAGATACGAGAAGATTTTATAATTATTGTGTAAAGAAGACTGAGTGTTGGGCCGACCGCTCCCTGGCTTACCCACTTTTGCCCATTTTGCCTCGTGTTGCTGTCGATTTTTTATATACCTGGCGGCGCTGTCCTCAGGAGAAGAGTTTTGTTCAGAAGTAGGTTTTTCACTAAAGTCAGTCGGCGTAAGTGGACCACCGGTGCGGTATGTTGTGAGTGGCCGACATCTGCCATGTTATAATTTATTTCTCGTAACACGTGCTTTAGTTTCCTTGCCTGGGGCCTGTGCTCGTAAGATCTGAACGGTTGGTTATTTATTATGTAATATATATAATTCCTTCCATAACCTGGGGTTTAGCTCCTCAGATATTAAATTACTAACAGTTCAGATCCATGGAAGTTTCATTTTTGCTATAGTGTGTTTAGGATCATTATGTTTGAGCGAAATAACATCTCTTCCCCAAAATTTTTACATATACCTCAGTAACAGTAGTTTACGCCCGGTTATCTTCATCTATATTTATCAAAGACTTCAATGCAATTCAAGTTAGATTGGAATAGAGGGTAAAGCGAAGAGGGGATCGGAAATAGCCTCCCTTTACGAATTCTCTTCTAATTGGTTTAAATAATGTATTCTGATGTGATAGTGTCGGCTTTGTAGAGATGGCTGAGGAATAGCCCTTCTGTTGCATTAAATTTCAAGCAGCTACAATATTGATTTGGAATGTTTTTCCTAAGGTGGAAATAGAGGCCAAATTTGGAACTATTGCTGCCATCAAAAAGAACTGCAGCCTTACAAGCTTGATGAGCGTAGTGGCGTATCTCCTAAAACCGAATTCCATTTATAATAGAAATGATCGAGAATAAAGGTATTATTTCCATCAATTAGCTAGATTAAAATATTTCGCTCTATCTGGTGTCACATTTACATTACCTTTCCTACTTGGACTTCTATAAAATATTCTTACAAAACATTCGGAGATCGAACTCGGGAGACCTTCTCCAGCGAAACCGTGATCTACAGATTGAGGTACATAACCAACCAATGTTTCTTTCTAATACCAATAAACCTTGATGATACAGTTTCTTAAAATAATAGATTATTTCAAAACCGGTCTCTATATGGTAGCTTTGAAATTTACTTCTGTTCTATGACCAGTAAAAAGTGATACGGAAATTGTTGAGAAACAACTTTTATGATTTTATAAGAATGAGAGAGACATAGGTAAATAATTTCAATAAATCATTTCCGTTTGTTAAAATGAACATATGCGAATAAAACAGTGTTTCATTTTGTCATAAGATTGAGGTCATGAGCTAGCATCCCTACTAACAACAGGGTTACTAGGTTTCTGGTGAATTTAGACAACAAGAACTCTATGCGCTCAAGATGTGCCTAGAAATCTGTTATGTTCCAAGTTCATAAATTCGCGTAAACAAAAGTTCTGAAACTTACAATGGCAACGAATTTCTTAGAAATCAGCAGGTCACAGGATGGAATGTTATATTTCAGGTGCAAATCAGTAGCTTTGAAAGTTGTTAATATATGTAAGAATGGCAGTGGGAGATGGGGACTGTAAGTTAATAAAAGGGAGTGTATTTAAAAAATTCGGGCCTTTTATTTAAATTTTACAAGCTTACAGAGGTGTTTACCTTTATTAAAAAAAAACATTATCGGCGTTCCAGAACGCCTTAACACCGGCTCGGGTTATACAAGTTTGGATGTCGCTTTGGAGTTATCTAACATTTTAATAACTAAACACAATTACGCTACTCATTATTATAACGGAATCAGTTGTTTTAAACCATAGGATATTAAATACATCTTTGCAAGTTTTAATACTTGAACAGTGTAGTTTCTGACTTAAGTTTCAGAAACATTTAATATTTCATTCTTAAAGAGTCGGCAGCTCGCTTCAAACTTGTCGCTGGTCTCCATTAAACGTATCAGCCAACTTAAATTTTTGTTTGTTCACACACTCAACCATGGATACTCTGAGAAGAAAGTCCTCATAACTCATCATCAGGCGGCAGATTTTTCGAAGATATCGGAAACAAAGTTAAAGGTGGCGCGCACCAGGAATACCTGTTAAACGTGACGCCTCAAAAGAACGAATAAAATGAAATTTCATGCGTACACTCACATGGCTTTCTCTTCTCATTACTATACAAGCTATACTTTAAAATGCCTATTCTTCTATCTCCTTCATGTTAATCAAGATAAGTGTTTGTAGAAATGGCTGTATTACATATTTCCCTTTAAGTACAAGGGAATAAAATGAAATGAAATGTGTAGTGTTTAACGCCCGCTTTTACTACATATGGCACCGCAGGCGATGGCACTGATGATACATGAGATGAAGGTGGAGCACCGGTGGAATGAGATGGCAGGGGAAACCAGTGATCCCGGAGAAAACCCGCCCCAGCACCGTGTTGTTCACCACAAATCTCACTTTGCGGTCGCCTGGGATCGAACCTTGGTGTGAGCCAAACGGTCTAACCACTGAGCCACGGCGCGGCCGACTACAAGGGAATAGGAGAATTCAGTAGGCTTATCCGATAATCAAATATTTTAAGATTTGACCGCTTGGTGATGGTTTTTGACACTCTGATCTCTTTGCATGGCCAGGACATAAACAAGGAATAACGATTTCCTTTCGAGAAAAGTACAAATACTTAATAATGAGGAGAGGGGTATCCTAAAAATCATAACCTAAAATCCTAAAATCATAACTTCACAAACATAAAGTGTTTGCTTTAATGAGATACATAGCTGTGAGTATTACTAATTAAAAATCTAAGATCTCAGGTGTTACTCTCATTACTTTCTCTAACCATTTTTGTTCATATTTTCTTACAATCGCCTATTCTTTTAATTCACATTAGTAGGGATAAATGATTGAAAAAAAAATATATTTCCATACATGTAAGATTATATTATAGAAATACAGTAGAATTTATGAAATATTACAATATTTTAAGAGCTGGTCGCTATTTAATGGCACTAATGGCTTTAAAATTTTGTTCTCTTTGCATGACTAAGGGATTAAACAGAAAAAGTAATAAATAATTTCTAATTGACAGAAGCACAAGTATTTGAAAATTGATATCAATAACTCGGATTATCTAGGACATAGTTCACACATATGTATCTAATTGTGTTTCAGCTCGCCTCGGTAGCGTAGATGGTAGTGTATCTGACTCACGTTCAAAAAGTCCCGAGTTCGAATCTCGATCAGGGTTAGTTACCTGGTAAGGTACTTTACCGGAGGTTTCCGTTATCCTTCAAGACAAATTTCAAGTAACTGTAATCTCCAGGGACCCCGGACTCATTTGAGCATCATTTCACCCAATTCATTCACGGTCTGATATGACGTAACGTTGCAGGACGTAAATTATAAAAAAAGTGTGCTTCAAATTAAATATGTGTATCGAATCCTTGGGTGGAATACATTGGCTTCTCTCCTTATTACTACGTCAGTGAGACATTAAAAATAGCACGTGAAGCGTAACTCGTGGTGCACAGATTTTGTCGAAAGCCTTTGAGTCCGATATTTGGAAGATGGTGCGGTCAAATAGTAACTTTTGATATTATTTCAACGTTTAATTTTTGAATTAAACTAAAAAATGCTTACGAACACTTACACATTGATAGCTTTACCTAAAAATGCATTTCTGATATCAAAGTTTTGGATGCAATACGACATTACAACTCCTACCTATTATAGGTAGAACAATAACTTTGTGCAAGGAAAACAATAAATATATTTTATTTAAACCTTTAAAAGTACTCATTGTGACTAAACAGTTTCAAGTTGAGAAGCATGAATTTTTCAAATTAACTGTCATATATAAGAAACTGTTTTTAAGTCAAATGTGTGTGATGATTTTCAATTGTTTATGCCTAATACTGGCTATAAACCTAAATAAATTATGCATTTTTATTTTCATTTTGCTGAACACCTTATTGTGAAGCTCCATAGCTTTGTAAATAAAATCATTTATGTTACTTGTGGAAAGTCGGATTTCTATTTTTCGTGTAATTTTGTAGTGCAGCTGGTGATGAAAATCGTTCTACTCCTAAAACAAATTCCACTTCAGCCACACAGTGCAGAGTATTTCAGTTGAATACCTCTTTTAGGATTACGAGATATCTATATTATGTTTAAGTGAACTCCCTGATACCTTCAAAAGCCCTCATTCGTGCTGGTCTGAGTTGTATCAGGAGCACTTGCAAGAGTCTGCAAGCCATTGACTTAACGGTCCAAAGGTTTCAGTATCATAGTCTTGGCCAGTGATAAAGGACGGCACAAGATTGTTCTTGCGTACAGCTGGTTAACTTTGTATCATCCCGTAACTCATTAATTTAATTTGCAAAGTTTCTTGTTACGTACAATATCCACCACTGCCAGCAGTTCAAACACAAAGGCTAAGCGGATATGATACTTCCCAACGGCAGACCTACTGTATCCTAGCTGCATATGGGGTAAAGGCATTCTCATTATACTAACTGAATTTCTGAGATAGCCGGCTTTTTACTTTCTCTACCACTTGTCTTATAATCAGAGAAATATTGATTTGTCTCCGAATATTCAATACCGAAATTTACCAAAAAATACACACTTTTAGGCACCCTGAATAGAAAATAGAGATCATGTACACAGATTACAGGTTCATTCGAAATGATGCCAAACGAATACAATCGTTTCGTAGTTTATAACTTAAATAGTCCAAGTTTCGGGGTCGCAGCTTCGGAATTCCCTTGGGTATAATTTTATGCAGCATTGAATATTACATTATTTTGTGATTAGGCAGCACAAGAAACACTGTGTGTACACCTCAAAAATTGTTACTGGTACGCACCGGTCACGAAAACAAAAACATTGCTCTTCGCTCGTTATCAGTGGCCCGGTTTCAGGTAGTGGGGCAAAGGGCAGTTACATGTGAAGAAGTCGACTAATGACTCGGACAGTTCCAAAGTTGCGCATTTTGCAATGGTCTTAATTGTACACTGCTTTAAACTAGTTACTGTAAAATCAGCAGCTTCATTTTAAGTTACAAATGTTTTATTTGGTATTATTAAAGACACTAAAATAAAATGCTTGTCTCACTGCATAAGACATTTAGTTTTGGAACGTTATCTACAATTCTTTGTTATTGTTCTCTGCTCTTTTATCATTTAATGCTTCCATCCTCAACCTCACTAACATTAACTTTCCCTTAAAGGTTTAAGTTGCATGTGTCCAATAGCATATTTGCCATCATCGGCTGTTATAACGGATTGTTGGAACACGTTTAACACGCGTAAACAGGTAATTAAGGAGTAGCTTCTTTATTGCGGGTTCATAAGCCAAAGAAATGTTTAATAGTAGCAAGCTCACGTGGAGTATGCCGGTATGCTTAAAACAGCTACAGCAGGCGGCACGGTGTGTCACCTAACTGCGATTCCTTAGTAAGCGTGAGGCACGTGGCGTTGCTTCTGTCACTGCCTAATCCACGGTCCTTCTGAAGCATTTTTATTGTGGCTCTATTGGCGGTAAACACTACCTATATGTCACTTAGAAGCTGAGAAAGTAGTTCTATATATTCGTTTGGTGTCGTTTTGAAACATCCTGTATTATAGCATTTTTCAAGGTTGCAGCACGAAGTTTTTCCAGGAAATCTTCGGAATCCATACTACTCTTTATACGAAAAATGTCCGTTAACTTCAGTTTAATTCAAAAATATGTCAAATCACATTGATCAAGATATTATATAATTTATTTGCAAGACAAAAAGGGTTTCTTGAATTTGGTATAAATAGCTCGGAAATGCTTTTTTTAATTTAAAAGACACTTATACCGTTGGTGAAACGTAATAGATAGATAAAATCTTGCTACAAAAGCGCATTTTTTAAAGCGATAAGTCGCTTATTTGTTTTTATCGTTATCAGACAAAGAACATTGACCACTTATGCATCCTTAACCGAGCTTACCATTAACACATCATAATAGGCTGCCCATCGTACAGTATCTGTAGAAAACAGGCTGGAAGTTTCCAAATTTCCCAATCCAGTTAACAGAAAACATGATCAAGAGTACACTAAAATTTCTGAACCTTAAAACCTTGAACTGGAGAACAGTTCGCTTATATATCTATCGTTCATATACACACAAAACACAACGCTTCAAATTAGATGTGTCCTCCGAAATAAGATGTTTGCGACAGTGAAACAAAATACTGACATTACAACGATTTGTAAATATAGCTTCTATTTCAATGATGTCATATTTGTATATCATCTGTAATGAACATTAAACCAATTGTTGTTTCATTAAAATACTTAATAAATAAAAAGATATGAATGTGTATTTATGAAGCATTTTTACACCTTGCATCTGATGTACTATTGTCATGCATTGTGCGCAGAAATTTTAGTCTTGCAGCAGCAATATCGCTTCTTTCAAGCAGAAATTTGCGACCATCATTGGTTCTCCTAAATTTGAACCCAAGGAATTTCAGAGCATTATGCATAGAAGATAAAGAATCTGTATATTCTATTTTCCCCCTCATTGAATTGGTCAGAACTTTGGCAGTGGTATTCACCCTTGACATATATATCATAAATTGTTCTACATGAAACACACTTTTGAGAATTGTCTAAGTTGGTAGCATACTTTTATCCGGCCGATATTTCCCTGGAGATCTCAATATGAAAACGTCTCCTAATTTGGTAAACTGCCTTCTTTAACAATTCTTTAACAATGAATGAGCACTCACGTGACAAGCTTGTAACATTAATTCTCGACTCTGAGCGGAATTTGTACTTTCGAAAATGTCTTTAATTGACATTTGTTGGAAAAAGGAATACACATTAACAAGAATACTTGTAGCCTATTTATATAAAATCTTATGAATTGTTTCGCAGCTACTACTAGACGCACCAGCACTAGGCTTGTTAAGCTGTAAATTTACTAGCTTTGAAAGGCACGTGTGCGCTCTTAAAAGTGCACCAATTTACTGAATGCAGGGTACAAAATGCAACTTCAGCATAGCACGTGTGTGCTTTTCTTCACTGGCAAATCTTTTCTTTCTTGTCAGGCGCCTTATCTTTCCATTTCTCCGAAACCAGAAGTGCTACAAAAATGGGGTTTGGACTGTAATCCTCAGAAAAAAAATAGCTCTGTAACATGGGGAAAAACAAAATAATTCTCTGTTTGGTATCTATAGAGCGCGCAAATAAATTAGTCGCATGCTTCGCAAAGCGAGTCAGTATGCTGGCTTAACTGTACAACGTTGTACGCACCGCATTGGCTAGTAGTCATAGAACAGCCCCGCCTAGCCCCGCCTTATGTTCATTCCTATTTTGTGGCTGCTTTTGTCAAAATGTATCTCAAGGAACATGACGAGGATAGAATAATAAGCTTCGCATTGGATTTGGAGGAATTAGAAGAGAAAGTGTTGTGGATGTGACACTTGAGAATCTTTTTCTTTCTCTCTGAACCTTTATCAATATGTGTATGTTAGGAAGTTTTAAGCCAGAAAAGTTGTCAACGAGGCACAAAAATAAAGGCATACGTCTCACATTGAATAATGAAATCTAAGTACCTTGTTACAAGAACAGCTGAAATACCCGGCGTTGATCTATTACGGTTAAACTTGGGTTACACTTGCCCAAATAGATGAAGTTTGTTTGGAGATGTTTAGAAATTATTACTTAAAGAGACAAATAGAACTCTTAGGACACACTAAAAATAACAAAAATAAATATTAATTAAAACACGAACAAGAGACCTCAAATACCACAAGAGGAATGCGCATTTGAAGTATGACATGGAACTTATTGACTTATAAAACACGTTGTCACTTGTGTCACTTTTGCAAAATGTTAAGCAATGAACTGAAATGTGTAGTGTTTGACGCCCGCTTTTACTACATACGGCAACGCAGGCCCATTCACTGATGATACATGAGATGAAGATGGAGCACCGGTGGAATGAGATGGCGGGGGAAACCGGAGGTCCCGGAGAAAACCTGCCCCAACGCCGTGTTGTCCACGACAAATCCCAATTTGCGGTCGCCTGGGATCGAACTCGGGCCGCCTTGGTGAGAGCCAAGCGGTCTAACCACTGAGCCACGGCGTGGCCAATGTTAAGCAAGCATTTACTTATTTTCATAATTATTATCTGCAGAAAGAGGCAGAATGACAAACTCCAAGTCGGTCAGCTTTCATTTAACAGTTAGTGTGTAACCCCAATTAGGTTCTGCCATATGATAGCTTTGGATTGGATTGGATTATGCGGCGGAAGGGATTCGGTATTGCGACCAGACGCAAGTGGGGCATTCCGAGAAGGAAGGTGAGAGAAGACAGTGCGGCCGATCCAAGTAGTTATAACAGTGCAGAGATCAGGGTCCTACAATTGACAGGTGGGAAACTCCCACGGCAGGCCCGGAGACCAAAGACCGTCCTACCGGAGGAGGAAGTGCTTACCAGGAGCATATCATCCTGTCATGCAGCGCCGAGACACCCGCCGACACTTCTACCCTGAAAGAGACCACCAGATGAGAGATGATATGAAATGATAATGGACATGAAATGGAGGGACAGAAAGTTCAGGGTATATAATCAACTTACCCAGTATTCGCCTAGAGCCCTGGGAAACACCCATAAAAAGCTCATGAGCCAGGTACGCAGACCACGGAAATCGAACCCGCACCGCCCGAACGAAACCGCCACAAACGAAACCACCTGAGATATCCCGCTCGTTATGGGTTACTTTACTCAGTTTTCTGGTATCATAGGTCCCTAAAGGTACTAAATTTTATTTTTATGTGATACTCTAAGGAAATTTTTACATATAATATTAATGTTTAATGATCCGCGCTGCCCTTCTTTTATTCCTACAGTATTTCGTCGTATGTTTCACTTGCGCAGCAGCCAAGTGTTCTTCTGGAGAAAATACTACATATGACACAGATTTAATTAAAATTCTCAGAAGACTCCAAGGTTTTATATAATACCTTGTTGGTATTTGTAGAGAAAATATCATTGGAAAAGATAATAGCAGTTTAAGTAACAAAAATACAATTTTTTTCTCATTTTGTTTGTTAACGACACTTTCAGATGCCAACATTATATAAACGCTACCGGTGTTCCAGAATTTCCCCCTGTAAAAGTTGAAAAGATTTTGCGACTACGGTGGTCAATAAATGTATTAACATGAACCCAGAATATCAAGTAACACAAGTTTAGAATGTCAAAATTTAATGCCAAACATTTGTAAAAGACGATAACAAATGAAACACACCCCGAAATTTATATTTAACCTTGATGCAATATTACAATATTAATTCATATTCTTCATTTTTATGCCACAGGCAAATGTTATAAAAGTAAGAAGTGAGGCAATTACCGAAGAGCAAATATTTGCCCAATAAATTACATAATCGAAATTAACTCAGCAGCAGATGCTGTAGCATATGAACAGACAAAGCCTGGAAGGAAGGTCATTAAGATGAATTATTCTTCCATCCAAGTAGTCTTTAAGATACAACTAGAGCACACTTACTTACAGTCACCAAAAATAACTCAATGACGACGGAGCGCTTACTCGGGTTACACTTGGAAGTTTCTCGTAATCCAGCTTAAGGTTCTTTAAAACACACATTCGGAAAATATCTTATAGTATAATTGTTCAGCGATTCAGTATAATGCTCATATGTGCGAAATTCATGCACATCACAATCGTCAATCACAACAATCGTCTAAAAATTTAAACATAAATACTTAAGAAGGATTACTGAGCTAGTAACTGAGAACGATAAGACATTGCATATTATTCAATTTCCTTATTAGTCTTTCCCTATCATGCTTAATGATTGGTTACATTAGGACTGTTTGTCTTATGGATCAAGCATTTAGTACTGGCCAATCCAATTTACAGTTCATGAGCTCGAAATATTTATTTAATGAAGTAATGAATGACCACACCAACTAGTTTCAAAGCTGAATTAAGATAAACATATAAGCAAGAGATAGTAAGATAATCACAGTTCGAGAACAATTTCAGTTGTACCTTTAATTAGTAGCTCGAGAGCTGATTGTTTTGTACATGATTGTTAACGACTGTTTCTTGCCATAATTATTTCGAAGTAATTAATCTGATGAAATGATGACTGAGCTGTAAATCAAAATTTAAAACTTGTAGCACAAGTAGCACTCGACTTCGTAATAACACCAAGAGTTTATTTATTATGAATGTATCTAATTTAGCAGCAGCTAAGTCCGTAATTCGCTTGGTGGAATTTTTAAAAATTAATATGATTTTATTGAAAAATTGGAAATAATTAACTGCAATACATGTCATTTAGTTTGTGAAATCATTTACTAATTATTTACTGATTCTTCAGTTGTGATTCATAGTTAGCCTTTGAGGTTTCTTTTCCAGTTTGGTTAACTGGTGGAGCTGTTTCCTCCCAAATTTTCGATTATACATGGTGTTCATTTTATCTGTGATTTTTACCGCGCAAAATTTGACGTCATCAATAGCATCACCGATGGAGCGAGTTTATGACAGCAGCTCTGAGGCCTCCCTCTGCCGGTATATGAGTATAGTATTTGAGAGGTGGGTCTGACCGCGTAATATAAAAGTGCGTAATTTTGCCTGGTGCGTAGATAACTGTTTTTAAGAAACTATAGAGGTACTGCAGTGCAGTGCATTGCAAAGCTAATTATGCAGCCATAAAAGTATACCATGAAGAATATGCGAAATTATAAATCAATGAACACTTATTTCACAATTAACATCTGCTTTCTGTTATAGTAGACATATATTCATATTGTAATCCTGTCACATAAAATAGAAATACTTCAATTTGATCTCATTTCTTTTTTATCATCAACAGTTTCCTGAACGTAACTTCATTACAAACCAGAAAATTAGCAGAACATGTTCTAGGAATGAAAAATAAATTAGTGCTACCATAACTCTAAACAAGACAATATCTCTAGTACATAGTCTTATGTGTCCATTTCCTTGTGTTTCCTTTCTCTCTTCCCCTTAAACACTGTCTGTATTGCGAGAAGGTATACTTGAGTCCTTTTTGTCAAAACATTATTTATCGCTTCTAGATTGGAACCAGTCAGTTTATAGCATCCAGTGTCTCTCTCGAGTAACTGATCCTGTATCTTGGAGATGTTTGATGCACATATTGGTTTTAAAATTCATAAGAATACCAACATTATTAGTCATTTTAATTAAGCCTGAGAGTGACCAAAGATTTATATGGTACACTGATAAAACGTAAGACGTTTATGTTGCAAACAAAGGTATGTCAATATGGCGGTGTCTGGACAAATTTGACAACATTACGCTGCGAGGGACTTGTCTGATTGCTGGATAGCGTTGCATAAACTCTTCTATGCAGCGGTTTAAATTATATTTATATGTCGCACCAATTTTAATGCCGGTACGAAAGTAGCATTCGACTATGAAGACGTGGTGCCCTGTCTTCAAACCTAGAGGAAACTGGTTGTCTTAGTTATAGGCGCAACCACATTTAGAGCGCTATTTTTAGTTTACTGTTCCGCAAAAATTACTGCTTCTTCTCTGTAGAGATCACTATGATTTCAAGAGAGACTCGCTAGTTAACTATGACGTCATTCTTGCTCAATCGGAGGGCAGGAAATAACAAATAAAAATTAATACCGTGTACTGGAGTGACGTTTCTTGCTTATGCGCAGGTATCTCGAATGCAACTCTCGACAGTTTCATCATGATCTTTATTTTACGAAAAATACACTTTTTGAGGTACCCTGAAATTACTTGTAGAGTATGTGGGGTGTAAAACTAAAACACAACTGAGCAATAAACTTTATATTTACGTTCAGCGTCCTCCAATGCTGTGACATATTTGCATGGCATTATATATTAAGACCATATGTTATATTATGATATAATATTATATATTAATGTAATAATTATTAGGTAATTATATTATAATACATATAATATATAATATTATATGTTTTGAGCATATGGATTATATATGTTCTTCGAACAGCCTTTCAACTCCTGTGCATTCTGAATGCTTTCGCATAATTGGTAAACTGTAAGAGATCAAGAAAATCATAGTTTTATATAAAGCACACGATTCTTGTTAAGTAAATCTTTCTGACATTAAACATTCCTAGAGATTCTTTTCCTCAAGGACTTGAAATTGGAAAGAGCTAAATATTTCTGCAGTAAATTTTCTATTTAAATTTCAAAACCATTATGTAACTATTTATCGCTATGTGAAATATATTTATCTTAACTCTACAAGTAAATATGCAATGGAGGTTTGATAACTTGAAGTAAATATAAGAATTTGTCAAGAAATTAATTAAACATTACATTCAATATATGGTCTAAGCAAATGCAATTTGGAGTATTAGTTATGGTAGTAAATCATTTGGAACTAAGGTGATATAATAGAGAGTTGAGCCTGTAGAAGCAAAGTTCCAAGGCAATTTACTGGAGAAACATTTTGTGGCCTTTGGCATGTGATGCAGCAACTAATGGGAAACTCAGATCATCCTGTGTATAAATATCACAAATTTGAAGGAAGTTATTCAGCAGACCTGTCACTTAGGTGCCGCAGTGGCGTCGATACTGCTAAGTTAGTGTTTAGTTTGAGTACTTTAAAGGGTAGCAAGCGATTCCGTGAATGTGGCAACCCCTTCCACTCAGGGCCCGAGTGAGGGTGGAAATTGAAAGGGATGAACGCGCGTGTATGTGGAGAGGGATGACGAAGAGGGATGGCGTTGGTTATAACATCTCCCATTCACTCCTGGCCACTCTAAATATGATTTATCGTCTTCATTGAAGTCCTTGTTCCCCGGTTTTGGGCTTTGTTAACCAGAGGACGAGATGAGAGTCCCACACAGACAATTGCGCCCTGCAGCACACTAATTACCGAAATTAATGTTCAGGAACTGGCCATCACGTCTTTGAGGACCCCGTTTACAAATAAACCCATGGGCAAGTGCTCACTTAAATCAATATAGAAGAGGCTTATGCACTTATCACGCAAGCACAAGTGCTTCTAAATAATCTCTCATATTCTGTTTCTAACGTAAATTCCATAGAGATTATGATGTGAAAATGATGCGCTGTAACCCTCATCACGCAAATTGTCAGGTTTTCGTGTAGTGCTGAATACTCTCTTACTCTCTAAAAGCGGATTGGGCATTCTCTTCGGTCCTGTAGGTAACGAAGCACAGACACTCCATGGTCGGTTGCCATTTAAGTGTGCTTAAATGCATTAAACCTAATTTAAGAGGCTTAGTATTTGATACCAACAAAGATGCGTGCTATATAGTAGGTATTATTATTGTTAGAGACAAGGAAAATACGAAATTATATCTCCTAAACCAACACGTTCCATCTCTGCTCCGCTGAATCAGAATAGTTGCTGGTACACGGCTATTGTATTCGAGGGGGATCGTGATAGCCAATATGTCACTTGACGAAGACTGTAACACCAAGTCCTTGCACTTCCTGCGGTGACGATGGCTTGCCCTCAGTGTGAAACTGTAGTGCATGCTGCAGGCGAATATTGAGTACTTAGCTGCTCTTTTTTTTATTACATTTACGTCCTCCAGCGTTAAATCATATCAGACGATGAATGAAATGGAAAAATGATGCTCAAATGAGTCTAGGGCCCATGGAGCTTGGAGTTACCGGAGATTCTTCTTACAGGGTAAATGAAAACCCAGGAAAAACCTTATCCAGATAACTCACCCTGGCCGAGATTCGAACTCGGGACCTCTTACGTGAGGCAGACACGCTACCATCTACGCTACCGAAGGCGGGCAGCAGCTGCTTGCCGGTACACAACCAAACTGGAATGGCTGCTCAAATTTAAATTGTGTAATTATTTATGGACGCTGCTAAACTGAAGTGGTTCTCAGCGTCCCACTCTATACCGGCGTGAAACTCCGCTTAATTTTGCTCAGATCCCACATTAGAAAGAGTGCTCAAAATTACATTTGCTATCACTATGGAAACAAATATTTTACGTTTTGCTGTAGTATAATACAATGTAGGCGATAAAATATGTAATGTATTACACAGTTTTGGTAAAAGGTTAATTATTTATGACAATTTTAATTTTCTCATTTCTTGTAAAATTTACTATTCTTCGGTTATTCCCATTACCGATGAACTGGGATTTCCAGATATTTTGTGAAATATATTTATGTAGCTCAGAGTATTGTTTCCAAGAACGTGTTCAAAGGCCTAGTTTCACTAGCTTTTAGCTCGTCTAAAGAGCCCGTGAACCAACGTTTTTAGGGTCAGGGGCATACACGAAGGTGAGTTGCGGGTTGTATTTCTCTTTTCACTTGACTTTTCGCTACATACAGTTAGAATGAGAGTAAACGGTAACTATTATCTCTCTCTATCTCTCTCTGTCTCTCTCGATCTGTCAATTTCAGCACAATGGTTTCCCGATCCATTAGAGTTGCGCTCCTGACTATATTTACATTTCTTCGTTCTCTTCTTCTTTTTCTATAACAGTAACATCTAATACTACTACTTGATACCAAAATTAAGGAACGCAATGAATAAATAATCGTAATGGATTTCAAAGGAAGCTGGTATATTTGTTAAAACGCGAGCAGATACAGTTGGGGTGAGTCGTTTAACAAAGTGCTGGGAGAAAGCGGGTTCTTAGCAGGGATTCTAGGTGGATAACACTTGATTCCGTTTGAAAAGGCATTGTTCGGACCTTTAATAATGGTATGACTGAGACTAATAATCACAATGGACAAAATAGTCACAAAAGGAACTTTGGTGTGAACAAATGCAGGCTTCGAGAGGTGAAAGTGACACGCAGCTGCAGTGAGGACACACAAAACTAGACTAGCTGTCCGTTAAGAAAGACCCAATGGTTCGGTCTTCAGGGAGTGCGTACCAGAACCGAGGAGAAAAGGTCTCTATCGGTTCCTACGTAAATAACGAATTAAGTGTTATCGCGTGATATGAATTTTACATACGGTAACTCTAAACACTGATATATTGGTAACCCTTGGATGGTAACTTCGCGATTGATGTGATGATAAAAAAGAAGTAGTCATTAAACCAGTCTGAAACATGCATTCAAGCTTCATTAGAACCATCCTTACTCCCATAAATATCCACGCATACCCTTTGACGGTGCTCTTGCTCTATCCTGAGGATAGGCCACCCTGCTTCAAAATTTACAACATAAAAATAAGCTGTATGAAACTGGCTACCAATGCGTGGAGCAACCATTTGAAGTGTATAAGTAACTGATGTGAAAATAAGTTGCATCAAACGCTACTACAACTACAACTACTACTGCTACAACTACTACTACTGCTGCTACAGCTACTGCATGCTACTACAGTCTGATCCTGATCTGTCTCGAAAGTGTCTTGACATCTTGTTCCGGTGTATCCCACCTACCGCTATGCAATTGTTTTGTTATACTAAATTTTAGAACTTGTTTTATCGGTCTGTTTTTTTTTTGTTTTTTTTTTTGTTTTGTAATTTACGTCCTCCAACGTTGCCATATCGGACGATAAATGAAATGGGTGAAGTGATGCTCAAATGAGTTCGGGGTCCATGGAGCTTAGAGTTACCCGACATTCGTCTATCATTAGAAGGGGACATCACGGATAATACATTATCCAGGTAGCACACCCTAACCGAGATTTGAACTCGGGACCTCTTGAACGTGAGGCAGACTCGCTACCATCTACACCACAGAGGCGGGCATTTATCGGTCTAGATTAATTCATTTGTTGAAGGTTTCTCTCATTTCAGGAGTGGCATATTGTAATTTCAAAGATAAAAGACAAGGCAACGAATGATGTCGTCTTTTTTTTTTTTACTAAGTTTAAGCATTTCACAAAACATTCATGAACTCGACGTAATTTACTGTGTTTAGCTCTAGTACCAATTATGGACACAAATCCACAGGGGTTTTCTCCTCTGAAACTAAGCTACCTGCTGCGAACGCTCCAAACATGTATAAACTTTAAAATATCAATTTAATAATTTGAACAGAATTTTATTTCTACTTTCATATTTTGTCAAATGCAGTTTTACAACGTTTACTTCACATAATGGCTGTATCCGCTAATTATACCCAAAGCGGCTGTTTCAAACATGAATACCAGCACACGACTGAAGTTCAGATTACCATGCTATGCACATAAAATAAACCAATAGCAGATCTGCCCGTTAGTTGAGATAAGTTGTAGAGCATTCCGTATATTTATATAAACTTCACTAAGCGTAAGGAGCATAGAACTTGTCAGATTAAATGATTATTAGCATACTTTACGGCGTCAACTAAACAATCCACAGCAAACATTAATAAACTTAAAACTTTCGAGACAAACATATTTGTAACTAAAGCACACATTAACTTCCACTTAAGCTTAAGTTCATCAATCAGCCATTTCCCGCAAATGGGGTCAGGGGCGTATCGCTTCAAAGTTGCTAATAGTAGTGGCAGTTTAATGACTATCATTAGAGTTCTTAAATATTAACATCTTTTACGGAAATACCTTTATTAGTTCATGTGTAAATATCGTTCAAGAGATCTTCAACATCTTTTGTGACTAGGCTGCAACTACCCACTTGCTTGTGCAGAAGGAAAAAGCCGCTGAGGGTATCCAGTATACCTTAGTTTATTTATGTTCAGCCTAGAACATTATTCGACAGTCCTTTTGTTTTTTAATTTTAATAGTCCTCCTTGGGAGGGATGGTGCTCCACCGTCGACCATCCCAGTGGTGATCGTCAGCCGTACAGAGCTGTACAAATACATTGTCTCCCTCCTAGAGTTTAATATACCTGACTGCCATGTTGGAAATGTTGTTGCTTAAGTTAGTCGGGGTCCGTATAAGTATCTCGGGTGACGATCTTCAAAATACCACGAACGTAACAACATCTTCCTCATTGCTGAAGCCTATCACAATGTGTGGTAAGAATAGTGTACGTAAATATATAATAACGTTATAGTTTTGTTTACTTTACTAGCCACAAAAGAAAACAAAACACTCGGTTGTACCTATAATTACATTTCTCAAGAGCATCTGAGCTTCCTTTAACAATATTAAATTTAAATTTTTATTAGTACTTGCCATTTTGAATGACATTATTGTCTACAAATTTCTGAATTAAGTCCGCTGTCTAATTTTCTGGCTCTCTCTTTGAAAAGGCATTAATTTATGAAACTTGCCTGTTTTGAGAAGCTCTTCCCAATAGTGTGGTACTAAACCTCACGAAAATTTAAAATTTTAAAGTGATACGCCACTGACCCATATACCCGATATGAGCTGATTATTAAAGTCAAATACAATATAAAGTCCATGTAAGCTTAGGTACACATATTTTCGCCACGTAAATGTTGACGGCATATTTTCCGTAGTAAATGACCTATAGTTGGTCTCATTCAACTTGTATAAGAAAGATCAAGTGTACCATTATGTACATTACAAAATATACACAAAGATTATGTAACAACATGGTTAATCTTCTGCACAATAAAGTCTAAAGAACATACATTTCGCCAGATACAAAGCCTATTTACACATTTTATACATACCAATACACGAAAAAGAACAACTAGTATAGCTCTAAATAATAAGGCAAATTCTTTAACTACTGTTAAAATCGCAGATTCCTGTGTAGTAATGTGCAGTGTTTAACGCCTGCTTTTACTACATACGGCACCGCAGGCGGTGATATTGATGAAACATGAGTTGAAGATGGAACACCGGTGGAATGAGATGGCGGGGGAAACCGGAGATCCCGGAGGAAACCCGCCACAGCGCCATGTTGTCCACCACAAATCTCACTTTACGGTCGCCTGGGATCAAACCCGGGCCGCCTTGGTGAGAGCCAAGCGGTCTAACCACTGAGCCACGGCGCGGCCTCAGATTCCTGTATTTCCTTCTATCACTTTTTACCCCTTTCTCTCCTTGTGTCAATACATTTTCTTTTCTTTCTTCTTAACCAGCTCATTCCATTCTCTCCATCTCCCTGTGGACAAAATGTTGAAAATTGAAATTAACATTTTGTGAGGAATTAAGAAGCAGTAAGATAAGCTGAAAAATATAACAGTACACAAATAGTGAACCATATGTTATTTATCCCAGTTTTAAACACTAGCAACAAAATTAACGGAGAGACGATTTTAATCCTGAAACTTTAAAAGCAACTTTTATTTTAGCATTACACAAATATGAAAACTAGGTATATTTTAACATATTTCTGGGATGAGAAAAAGATAAAAATACGAAAAACTGTACTTTTCTTAACGTGAATATATAATTGTTATTCTATAACATTCAACAACATGGAAAACTATGTAAATACGAGTATACCGTATGGCATATAAAACACTTTATACCTATATGAAATGTAAATTTGAAACACGCAGTATATGTCTTAAATTTTTAGCATTAACAATTTCCGAAATAATCGCTTTTGTAGGTCTTAATATCTCATAGTTTGCATTGTCTAAACCGCAAATTCACCTTCCGTAGCTCTCACGTAAAGCGTATATCATTTCACGACCAACATATAGGGATCCGCTTTTTGTAAGTTCCTGCATGCATCAGCTCCTGTAACCTGCTTGTACTAAAAATTAAATTTTAGAAAATAATTACGCAAGTGCTTTTATTCACTTTTTTATATTAAAAATATATATCTATGTACATAGATATATACTTTTCTTGTCCATATTTAAACTTTTTTTATTGTTTCCGTTTAATTACCTATCTGTTTTCTGCAGTTTCACACACATACACTATACACATAAACACCCATGCACAGAGCGGGACTCGAACCCGCGACCCTCTACGTGGTAGAACGTTAGAGACATACGTTCTAACGACCGTGGCTACGACGGCCGGCTTCACTTAAGATACGTGAAGTAAAGTAATACACTTTTATAAAACTGGTTTTCAGAAGAATGGTTATGTAATGACAGATTTACTATATTACGCATGATCATCATCACCATCATCATCATCATCATCATCATCATTATTATTGCTTGTTAGATTGAAACCAGGCATTTATTCTTATGAAAATAAAAGAAGTTTAACTTACAGAAGTAAGAACCAGTTTTCGATAAGTAAAACGGGCGGCCCCAGTGCTGGGCAGTGATGTCTTCGATGATCAGGGTGTGATAGAGGTTACTGCGGCGATGAAACTTGATATGGTAATTTCCAATGGAGATAGAGGCAATTATACGCAGATGTCAATTGGAGCTATAGTTCCTTTGACCTGTAGTTCTAATTGAAGTTAAATATCAAGTAAACGTCGACTATCTGAAGTGTGCGAAATGTTAAGTGCGATTCATATAAACCTGAACCATTTCACTAGTCCATAACCTTTGAACCAATAATAGGGTACACGTGCAACTTTAGGAGAATATAACACACAATTGGGAGATTACATTGCTCTATTTACGCTTTGTAAATTAGTATTATTGCTAGATAGAACAGTTTTTTAAAAATGTTTTCTGAAATGAATGACCCCTTCTCCTACAAACTACTGAATAGGAAAGTAAATTTTTTGGAAGACAAAAGCAACTTTAAATTCTGTTGCAGGTGTACGCCAGTATTAATAGCAGGATTGGTTGTCCCTTAAAAATGTTTGCCAATAAGGTTTAATAAGAATGCTGTATTTGAGGAAAATGAGATCTTCCTTGATAAATACACTTTTGGATAAACAAGCACAGTGAAATTATAGGTCTTGCACCCACATCGTGCAAAATTATATAATATCCTAAATATTTAGTTTCATATTTAATAGCTACTGTAGATTTAATACTGGAAGAATAGGCATTTTAATCTTTCCTTAGAAGTACACTTAGTGAATTTTGGTAATTATTTTTAATTTTACTACCAAGAAAAAATAATTTCTGATTTTGTTTCGCTTCTTAAATGTCTTTATGTCCCACCCTTTGAAGGATTTAAACATCCGATGAGCATGGAATTTAAAATCCACGCTGAATTAAAATGTTGGTCTTTTATGCCATGTTTTCATATAAAAGTGCTTTGCGACGCAACTTTGGTCGATTGCCGCTTAGAATGGCTAAGAAGATTGATTTATTGCTCTGTCGGTCTTCCTTTATACCTGTCTATTCAGGTATATTTAGTAAATTTAGAAGCAAAGGATCGAAACAATTGGTAAGAAAGGGTCTCTTCTCAGGTGAGATTCTTTGTAAATACGCATTTGTTACATATACGAAATCACTGTGTAAAATTTTACTCTATTATATTGCCTTCTTATTTACTCTATCGGAGTCAACGCTTTGGAGGTAGTTTCCACATTTCATAAATATGAGGATCGGCTGATAAATCCTCGGTCCCACATGAAATTTGTGTTCCTTATTTCTAAATATAATCTCCAGAAAAGCGAATATATTTGTCATATCGCTGTACTAATTTAATTAAACAATCTCTTTAGTGCGATTCATCATGTTCATCAAAATAGCTGTTTTACCATATTAATGATCTATTCGTTGCTGTGAAATCTTCGTGCTCCAAGAAATGTTTTGAGGTTCGCGAACAGGTGGTAGTCACTGGGTGCTAGATCTGGCGAATAGAGTGGATGTAAATCGAATTTAAATTCTCATATTTTTCCCTGACTGAACGGTGAGACGGCGCATTGACGTAAGAAAGATGATTTTTTCTTTGCCAAATGCGATCTTTTCCTTTTCACCTCATCACTCCATCGTTGCAGTAAGCTTGCGTAGTAGTCGTCAGTGATACATTTAACCTTTTCCAAGTAATCAATAAAAATAATTCCCTGTTCATCCTAGAAAACACTCATCATAAGTTTGTGAGCTGACAAAATTGACTTTGCCTTTTCTTGGAGTTAGTTGACCTGGCGCAATCCTATGATTTACTTGCTGGAGTGTGCTGATGTATTTAAGTTTCATCCGTGGTAATAAGCCGTCTCAAAAATTAACTAGAATTTTTACGGTAAAGCTCAAAATTCTTAACAGAAATAGTTTTCCTTTGCAACTTTTCATCAGGTGTAAACAAACGCGGCACTTATCCTACACAGACCTTGAGTAAGCCCTAAACATTACTTAAAATATTACCTGCATGTTCTTTTGATATCTTTATAGCCTCTACTATCTCAAGCAACTTTAATCTTCGGCCTTCCAGTACTAGACGATGAATTTATTCAATGATTCCTGGAATTGTGATTTCCACAGTGCGTTCAGAGCGAGACTTGTGCTCCTACGTCCTACTTTGAACTCTACAACCTACCTTTTAATCATTGTATATGAAGAGAAAGGGTTTTTCAATGTACTGTCCATTTTCTCCTTGACTTCTTTTGGCGATAAGCATTCAATCACTGCTCGTTTTCCAGATGTTCCATTTTCGTGGAACCTTTATACTTGTTTTGTTAAAAATGCTGTCATTCAAAAACTAAAAAAGCTATTCACCTATAACTACAGATACAAGTTAGTCTAGAGTTAAACTACATGATGCTATGCGCAAACTGGCTAAGTATTGCTGTCTATGTGAGCCGACCCTCGTATCTCTATCATTAGAAAGGTTTTACTATTTCATCCATTAACCTGCGAAATAGTCCATACAGCACATTTTTTTTCCACGCCATGCCGGAAGCAAAACCCGCTCGCTAAGGGCACTTTTAGAACAAAACAGAATTTTCCCTAATAACGACGTTGTCTTTCAAAAGGCTGACTGCCCATTTGTCTCTTCGACCCCTGCCCTTCTCCTCTAGGACATTCGTAAGAAAACATCTTTTGTGCGTTTTAAGCACAATGTGTAACCCACGCGTTTTTCGCCCTCCGTCAGTCTGATGCGAAGTCATACACGTAAGGAGGTTTTTCCATTTATAAATGTGGTATGTAAGCTTACCTCCCGTGTGCTGCTGCATTTCACTTCAGCTGCTATTCCATTTAAAATATATATTATCATCAACTCATGCCAAGGGGGCCCGGGTTCGATCCCATGTGACCGCAAAGTGAGATTTGTGGTGGACAACACGGCGCTGGTGCGGGTTTTCTCCGGGACCTCCGGTTTCCCCCAAGATCTCATTCCACCGGTTCTCCATCTTCATCTCATGTATCATCAGTGTCACCTGCGGTGCCGTATGTAGTAAAAGCGGGCGTTAAACACTACACATCAACTCATGCTTCTTTTATAAAATGGATGGTGTTCTATCTATGACCTTTTCAGCTTTTTCAGCATGTACATCATCGGATATATTGAAAACTTTTTTCTCCTTCATATGAAAATTCCTACCACCTTTCCTTTCATGGTATTACTATAAAGAAAATTATAATGAAAGCGTGAGCAATAAGAATGTCCTTTTAAAATAAACAACTTAATATTTGAGCGTGTAAGAAGAACATACTTGCCAAATATTGATGGCATGCTATATAAAATATTGTAATTCTGAATTCAGAGAATTACTGTAATATATTGCTGAAATTTTACAGTGTGATTGCTGTTAATAAAGGAAACAAATCACCAAATGTTAGGCCTCTAGCGTCTGAGGTGCGGAATGTAGAACGTTCAGTTTACTATCCTTTTAACAACGGAATGTATCCCTGTGATATTTGTGGAGAAGTTCAAGATAGGCTATTACCTTCTGTTTTAATTATATTACATGATTTAACGAATCGAGCGTCATGGCTCCATGGCAGCGTGCAAGACTTGCATTCCTAAAGTGTTGCAGCTCAGATCCCGTGAAAACTGTCCTCCCAAACCAAGACCTGATTTTCTTCATTTCTCAGAAGGGGTAAGTGCCAGAGAGGTATCCTAAACTAAGCCTGGAACGTTTCCTTCCAAACATATTTTTATCAAATGTCATTTTATTTAATGTTATCGGTGCCCACCGCCTGTGGTGCAGTATGTAGTTAGAACGGGCCACAAGCGGTTAAAGTGTTATATCCTGGCCTCCGATTACACATTTAAGTAATCCAGATGGTGCACCTTGTGATAGCGGCATAGCCTTTTGTTTACCAAGGAACCCAAAAAATCTTTTTTGACTTTTTTATACTGTCTTATAAAGATTCCATTTTTACTTATTTTTGAAAATAATAATTGTGTATCTTTAATTATCAGACTGGTTTCATGCTGAAACCACTGGAAAACTAGGTGTCTCTCAATTTGCATGGTGCGTAGCAAAACAGTTTTGAAATTGCTCGTGCAAAGTCCAATGCCACAGGTTTGACATGCCATATTTGGTACGGTGAGGGTTCTTGGACGTGCTACACATTTCACATCTACGAGATGTACTTTTTATAGGCACGTGTGATGATTCTGCTAGTCTTTTTCTCCCGAGGAACTTATGGTTTGAATTGGCTAATCTCAGGCAGTTTCCTTGCCCTGCTTGGTGAAATAGAATCTGCTGCACTTTGAAGTCACACAATGACAACCAGGAGGTATTCCTAAGATTTTTCTTTTCTTCAGGATTCATTTCGTTTAAACTGATGCTGGCATTGACTACTGAGATATCCAGGAAGTGCCACATTATACCGTGCCATCACTTATTATTTTTTCTGTATATTTCGTAGCAAGATTTTAGCATATCAGCTTCGTCAACATGTTCCACATGCTTATAGCAATCTTTTATCAATGCTGGAGATCAAATGGTTATTCATGTTCCATCTTTATTCTTTCGTGATGTTGACGTCACGTTATCAATATCATGGAAATTTGAAATAAACAAGATACCCTTTTTACCATTCTAAAACACAGCAAACCTACCCTCCTGACATTCCAAATTGGAATTCTCCTCTCTTTAAGCATTTCTCATTGATGATATCTGAGGGAAATCCAATTCTTCCCTTTCGTAGTGTCCCACAGGCATAAACTTTATGTTGTCTCAGATATTTCATTACATGAACGGAAGAAAAGTAGTTGTCCAAATAAACTTCATGGCTATTTCCACGCAAATCTTTTGTGAGTGTTTTGACAACTCTTTCCTCCAAGCATTTATCATTTGTTGGGCCTATCTTTCTTGTATACATCTCAAATTGAGATATGTATTCATTTTAATATGCCATAATCCACACCTTATAGCTGCGCTTTATTGGCTTCTGAGGCATGTATTGCTTCAGAATCGAGCGTCCCTTGAACTTTATCATCGATTCATCAACTGTCTGTCTCCTGGTTGTATTGAAGGATGATGGACATGTATTTTAAGGAAAGGTGAGCAGAGGACGAAATTTATGAGGTTCATCAAATGATTCTTCGCCCTTTTTGGTTGCAAGCTATTGCCATTCAATTGACTACTGCTCAAAAGCCACGAAAAACCATTCCGAGGTATAATAGAGCAAATGTAGCTGTCCCTCATGGTAGGATCTGAAGACCAGTAATCAGTGTAGCTAGGGAGTTTTTTATACCCATGAGTAAGTTTATGGCCAGGAATTTATTTATCCCTCCTGCATTTTTGGTTGAAAGGACACTGATGCACCCAGTTTCTATGTTGCATATAAATTTTAATAAGAAACAATATGATCAATATGTTCTGAAGTAAAGAGATACTGAAAAACCTCTACGGATAGCATTACTTTCTCAGAAACATTTTGTCCACTGGAACCAGAAAATTCCTCATCACTTGGTGTTCTAACTATGCAATTTCCTCGTTTTCGGCAGTCATTGCATTCAGGTACTGTAGCCATTTTCTCCACATCCCACTCACGCAAGTTCTTCGTTCATGTTTGTGTAAAATTGTTCTTCTGAGCACAAAACATCACCTTCACTGTCACTTAGAGACACAATTGATTCATTATCACTTGGAAGTTCAGCTATCAGGGCCTGCAAGAAGTCACTAGTCAAATTGGCGGCGCGAAATTTCTGTGACGCCATGACTCAGGCTAGGAGAAAGCACGGACTTACTTGCTCGTGGTTACAAGCTGAAACCACATATACTTCTGATAAAATCCCGAAAATGTTAACGCAGTTGCACTTTATATAAATAAAAACGTAATATTGGACAAGTAACTAAGCTTAGCTTGCTAAAAGAAATTAAGTTCTGCTGGATATATAACAAAATATACCAATTATTACACTACGTAACAGTGAACAATACTTGGCGGCAGCTACTACAGCTCAAAAGTAATACAGTCTGCGTAGGATTCGCGCATGAATAGTACATAGTGTCTGAACTCAACGACAGATAGAAGCACCTTCAGCAAATCAGTTGGTTACGCTAGCAGACTACTGGCAAGCTGTCCAACTAACTTCAAAAAGGTGGTTTCATACAGAAACAAAGGGATAGGAAGATCTACGCTGCTACAATTCTTTAGGTGGAAGGGATGAGACAAATGAGCCACAGGAGGCTACAGGCCACAGAGGCACGCAAAAGCTCTTATCTCGCAGACACGTTCCAGTGCTGGAGCTGTACAGAGAGAGCGACAAAACCAAGCAGAGCTTTAATGCTCACTGAGAATCTCCTTTTCTTTGAAACAAGCATCCGCGCCGGTTGTCTGGCACTGCCTCACGCTAAGAAACTTAGAAAACGTAAAATTTGAAAGTTAGATGACAAAAAGAAAATCGTGGCAAGATAATAAATCACTCTAACGTTATCCTAACGAAGAGAAGAGGTCCCGAACATTCATTGGCGGTCGATGGGTATAGAATCTGGGATATGTTAAATGCGCCTCTAGCACTTAACCTTGGAGCCATCTCGTTTGGTGATACAGCTTTTACTCTACTGTAGACATCTGAAAAGAAACTTCTACGGGTTGCTGTACTCTCTGGGCGAAAACCACACGCCAGCTGAAAGTGAGTCACAAATAAATCTTCTATCTGCATTAAGTACGTCACAGAGCTTCAGAATCCTATCATTGCAAACACAGGACCCTATGTTTTCTAAGAAGCAGTGTTGATAGTTGAACGGTAGCCGTAATCTTTCTCAGATAACAATCACGTTTTCGTGAGAGTATTACAGTATTCGTCACGCATACCTGAACTAAAATTGCACACGTTGATGATTATGACAATCTTTATACATTTTGCTCCCTTTTAAATTTATATTTACTTTGAGGAAGAGCGTATTGTTGTAACTTCCTCTTCTGCTTACCTACAATAAAAATGGGGCATATAGTGCTCTAAACTATAATTTGTTATGGAGAGTTCATCCAAATTTATCAAAAGTACTTTTTTTAACGTCTCCTGAATAAAAAAAGACATTTTTGGAAAAAAGTGTTTGTCTGCACGTGTATTTGTTTTTGTGTCTAAAGGTAACAAAAAGAAAAAAGAAAGATGCATGTCCCTAGTAATACAAAACCAATGCTTTTCTAAAAATACTTAGTTGGCGGACATTCTGGGAATCTCAAAATTCGACATCGAATTTTTGGGTGGTTGCTGGATATCAGAAGTCCAACTACAAGTATAAAATGGTACTTTTAGTCCATGCTGTAGATGTAAAGCATTACTGTTCCAGTTGATGTTTTATGTTGTGCGTTACATGGATACCCTTGCCATGTCTGTTAAAACTGCCTCGACATCATGATGTACAGCCCAATATTATTGCCGAAAAAGGTCATTTAGGCAAAATTACTGCAGTTCCCTTGCGTTAACCATAGGAGACTTTTTCACTTTAATTGCTATTAAAGAAAATTGTAAATAAAACTGTGGCTATTTATCTACTTTTACTTTGCTGCATTCCATCAAGCAGTATAATTATTATTAATTTAGGTGTAAAAATAAAAACAGTGATATAACCTACAAGTTATATATGTTGTAATAACATGGAAATGCTTTTAGTTGTATGTGATGCGATATCAGCGAAACTCGTACAAAACAAGAGAAAAACGGTGCGAACTCCTTGTGTAATGCATTTTTCGATGCACGCTAAGGGCACTACAGCATTCCATCTGTCCAGATCTGCTTTAACTGTTTAGATCTTACTTCACCGGACTCTAAATGTGTCATATGATCTAAAAGAAATGAGTAATCATTAATAGCATACGCTCAAATCAAGAAAGCTTGAATGGTATATGTAAAAATGCTCTTTGTTTTCGAAAGGACATATCGGTTTATTCATATGATAAGAACATACAGTATAGAAACATACAACACTAAAGCACTAATTGCAGAGCATATAATTCTATATCGAATAACATAAAACACATTGCCTACACATTTAATTTTACACGTGAAACTTTGAGTTAAAGGAACAAAATAGCTTACGGGTCAACCCATTACACAGGCATGGGCCTGCACAGTCCGTTCTGGGACTTCTTTTTTCTGGTCTTCCAGTTTCCGTTTCCCTCTTAAGTTATATTTCAGCTAACTTTAGATGGTCTGCACTCTTCCATTCGCAGACCATGATTCCTCCATTTTAACCTACCTGTATCTTCAACTATATTACACTTGCCACACAAATAGTTTCATTACCAATTTTGTTTCTTCTACAGTTGCAGCTAATGCTCTTAGAAATGTCATCTGCTGTAACTACCAACTCTCTTTATCTTCCTTCTTTAGTGTTCAAGTATCGGAGCCAAACTGTAAACTGGGTATTGACGCTATTTTAGATAGTTTTAATTGCACTATTTCGATATACGTTTTATAAAAGTTCTTCTACTACGCAATGTAAGTTGTTCGTTTATTATGCATCTTGGCATCTATTCTATAACACATTTGTGCTCCTAAATATTTAAAAGTATTTACCTCTCCCATTATATCTCCGCTAGGAACCATTTTCGGCAGGAGTATTTCTTTTCGCTTCATTTTCCATGATTTTAGTACTATTTATTTCTATTATCATTACAAATTTAAAGAATTTTATAAATATGTTACGAAAACCTTTTTGTAAATTCGTAAATGTGTATAGAAGGGCAGATACTGCAAACTATTTAGGAAAGACTAGCCATTTCCAGTATTATTTACTACCTTCCATTCCTGAATAACCTCCTTATATATATATATATATATACGTTAAAGAGTAAACGCGAGAGACCACATTCTTTTCTCATTCCCCGTAGAGCTTTTATTTAAAAATGCATTGTTGTCCAGTTTTGTGGTCACTTCTTTAATACTATACCTATTCAAGTTTCATAGAAGACTTTAACACCTTCTATTTTGTACAATTTTAAAATATTCCAAACTGTATGTCGATGGCTCCTGTCCTGGGTTCATATGTAATCAAGATATACTTTATAGAATCAGTTTCGGCCGCGCCATGGCTGAGTGTTTACAACCCTTAGCTCTCACCTAGACGGCCCGAGTTCGATTCCAGGCGCCCGCAAAGTGGGCATTGCGGTGGACAACATGGCGCTGGGGTGGATTTACTCCGTGTCTTCCGGTTTCCCCACCATCATTCTACCAATCGCTCCATCAATCATTCATCTCTGGCGTTGGGCTGACCCCTCAACCCTGATTTCATCTCTCAGGTCAGATGCTTCGGCTCCCTCGCTCTGAGGGAACCCAAGCGCCTCCTAACGTCAGCTTTGACCAGAAAGGGGAAATATGAGGAATGTTTTTCAATATATGCGTTTTCCTAAATATGTTTGCACAGCATTAGTGTATAATCAGAACGTAAACCCAGAAAAAATTTAAATAACCTAAAATATATGTGTGACTCCAAAAATATACATCCCAAATACTTGCGACACAAAAATGTCCCAGGTATTCAACAAAAGCAAAACACATACCGCCTTCTCAAGCTCCCTTCAGCTGGACGACTTTTCAACTGCAACCATACCTTCCTGACGTAATGTAAAACATAAAGCTCTTGTACCTATAAAAACAAACAAGAAACAAACAATGAGCCTAGTACAAATATATACTGTACTGTTACGCCATAAGCCTTGTATCCTCCAATTCTTTAAAGAGAGTACGGAAAACTGTTACAAGACCAAATAGAGTCGTGTCAGCTTCTTCATAACTTTGTGTGTACTCTACTGCGGAGCACCTGTTAGCATCACTTTGTCCATCCGTGTGTATGAAACTAACTTCCAGCTAATGAGAGAAGGAAGGCGAGATTTTACATATACGTTTAGAGGAAAACTTATCCACACATAATAATTTCATTGAAATCGGCACGAAATTAAAGACAGTTTAGATGCAGAGCATCAGTAGTTCTGTCCTAATTTATCAGAGAAACATACGCTCCCGAAGTGAGACATCCACCGAAGATAACTCCTAGCTTTTCGTATTAAAACAAATACTGCAATCAGTCGCAGACACAGTGAACTAAAACTACTATGTTAAATATCCATTGCCATTAGAAGTGGAATACGACCATGATACATTCCAGTGCAGTAGCCGAAACCGAGTTAAAACATTTCTAGAATCAGTGTTTTGCCAATACCTTTGTGATTAAATGGTTTGTATATGAGATGACTAAGTGCAGAAAAATTTAATCCTGTATTATACATTTTAACATTTAAACAAACCACTTTGTATCTGATCCTAACTGAATCACCTGCACCAAAGTTTGTTTTTTAATATTATATCAAGACTTTGACAGAGATGCAGATAGATTTTCATGCATTACTGCGATTTAATATATAGAAAACTTCTGTTTTGTGTCAATTTTAAAATAATGTTGCAAGTTTATATGATTTATAAATATATTAATATTCCCTGAAATCTTAATTAACCTAGGACTAACCATTTCTTAAATATGTTCACCGAAAAGATTAGAAATGCCGTTTCTAGAAAATAAGAAGACAATGAAGACGATGCTTCTTATTCTAAAGTTGTGGTTTTAATATTTTCAAGAGCAAAAGATTTTATCTCCTTCGATTTCTCTTTTGCTTCTTCTCTTCATTTAGTAGCATTCCTAATATCTTATGCTACAATTTTTAACGAGAAACAAAAAGCACTTTGTCATTAGTTGGTGTAGGTATAGCACTTGACTGCATGATCTAAAATAATGAAGAGTATTTCAGAAAATGCTGAAAATTTGGCATAATCTCTAGGTATATCAAGATGTCTAGGAAATTTTGCTCTCTTATTTCAGCACAATTTTGTTCGATTTCTTGAAGTCCATAATATACATTTTAGATTTAGAGGGCTGAATGGTTTTTCAACAACTACAACCTGAATGGAGGAAATAATAACATTTGCTTTTTTATATGTATTGCTATGAATTGAGGCATTTAAAAGATATATTATATTAATCAGAGAAGTCGTCAAACTAATAGAGTTTTCGTGGCAAAAGCTGTAAGATGACTGCACACATTTTAACATAAAAGTCGCTACATACCTGGGGGCACAACAACGGGCATGGAGTCGAGGCTTACCTTCCGGCCGCTGCGTTCTTTGGTTCTACCCACGGCAAGCTTAAGCTTTGGGATGCAGTATAGAGGGCGGGAGGAGGTCAGCGCTGGTATATGTGGTCTTCGCAACCAGGAAAACTGTTGTTTAAAGCTATTGGACATTTCATGAATTTATAAAACAGGGTTACATAAGCTAAGGCAAATCCGCACTGATGTAAATGCAGAGCTAAATGCCTATGTTGGTATTTTAAGCGTAAAAAAAGAATTAAATAAACCATATTTACAAATGCTAAGAGAATTTTAATGGATATAATTTGTTTTAAGAACATTAGAGTTTAAGATTTAGATGGCATATCTGCAAAAAGGTGTATTAACATGTCCAATAAACACTGTTGATACAAGTTAAAAATATTGTGAAAACACCAAAAATATATCTCTAAGTGGACATTTACCTTTTGCTTACTTTTAAATTCACTGCTCAACAAATTAAGGTTTATTTGGCATATAGTTTCTAATTGAGTGTGTAAGGCGGATTTTAGGGTGATAAATTCAGTGACGTAATTAGTTTTTCTCTAGAATGTCACAATTTTTTACATTAACTACTGTAAATGCAGTAGTAAAAAGAAATCTGTTTTCATTTTGCACAGTTTTCATTTAAAATGCAAATATAAAACTCCAACCTCATTCGGTAGCTTATGTGTTAGAACGTGTCTAAGTGAAGCACTTAAGATTATTTAACAATAAAACCATACAGTATGTTTACATAAATGAGTTTTTGTTCTTTATACGACGTACGCAGTAGGTATAAAATATGCTGCATTCCATCCAAAAACTCAGTACCAACACTTCATTGAAAATATACGTTTTGAGGTCCCGTGGAACAAAAACTTCTAAACGAAAAGTTGGTTAAATACTAAATAAGATATTGAAATGAAACATCTACGAAGGAAGCGACACCAGTTTCAAGAAAATCTCTCCACCCCAGACTATCATATACATGGCATATTCCTAGATAGCTTTTATTTTCTAAAAATAGATCCAACGTTTCTGATTAAAGAACCATGTGTTTAAGATATTTTCATCACAAATGAAATGCAGATATTGAATATTCTGAGATTGTTCTCAGAAGTTACATCATTCTGAATTACTTCTGTATAACCAGTAAACTGTAAGAGAAAGACAAAGTCCTACTACTCCAAAAATGTAGAGATTGTAAAAACATAAAGGCTATGTATAACTCTTTTTCTTTTTTTGTGGAGTGAACCACTTGCGTTGTATTTCTTTTCATTTGTTTTAAATTTTAATACCATTTTTTTCAAATGGGGATACGTTATTCATTGTTGTATCTTTAGGTCATTCAAAGAGAGCAAAATTATAAAACCATGGCAATGCAACTGGCTGTAAGAGTTGACTGTTAGTTAAAGCCTGCTATGTACCCATATATCATTGCACCTACAAGAAAATTGTCAATAAGGTAATTACCAAATGCTTATCCTCATATCATGCATATCTTCATGAAATATCTAGAATAAGAGTTTGTAGGAATACTTTTTATTGGAATAGAGAAGGTTAATTGAATGAAACGCATTACATCCTATTTCTGTTCTCATATCATAGAAATAATTTATAAGTTCTTATTGTAAATATTTGGCTTTCAAAGTTTTGGGTTGCTTTAAAATTAATATTTCAAAAACCTTGGTGAATAAATTGTATATGATAAATTTAATTTCCATGTTTTGTAAATCTACTTGATTAATTTTGGAACAACTTGGCCAAAACAGCATCATTTGAAAAAGTGACTGTGAATAAAAATTAATTTCCACAAACATAGTTTTCCAATGTTCATTTATCCTTTGTAATGAACCTTTGTTCATTATTTATTGGTTAAAGTTTCCGTAATATTAAATTTACTCATACACGGAATAAAGTGAATTTATAACAAGTTTCACACTCACACTCAAAATAAAGAAACTGATATCAGCCACTAAATTATGTTACACGAAGGAATACCTGGATATAATGCGAGCTTGCGGACCATGTGCACTTGTTATGGGAGATCCTCGTTATGGTCGCGGGAATACAGTATCGTGCCAACATGATAAGTGCATCACAATCTGCCCTGCGATTTAATAACCATTAGGTATTGGATCTGTTGAAGTAAGACGGATGGAATTAGATTCTGGAACCAGAATACAAAGCAATGATAGATTGTTAAATGATTTCAATGCATATTCAGGTTCTACGGTTATAGTCATGGGTGTTGGTGGCCCTGCTTCACCGTGCAGCGAATGATCACCGCGCAACACCCAGGTGCAGAACGAATGTATGCTAAAATCTAAGGAACTTATGACATCAGGAAGGCAAGAGGGGAAGGTTGTACGCATGCGCAATACTTATTACCGAGCTTGCTGGCTCTCAGCACGTTGAAGTCAAGGATGCATTCCGTTAGTTACGCAGGTGTTTTCCATGCATTAAGAGTTCATTACTGGTCGTAATCGATTTCTTATACTTACAATAATGCATTGTTATTCACATGGTCTTTTAAAGTTTCTACAGTGTGGTTTACAAAACAGAAAAAATCGTGCTGCAGCACTGCAGCACGTAAGGACGAGCCGCCCCTGGTCAAAACGTCAACGAAGTTGTAAATCGTCACTTCCTTACTGATCATAGCAGTAGAAGGTAATACTGCTGCTTACTGTACACTGATATTACGTTTATTGACTTTACATTGGTGCATCATGACATATATATCCCCTGACGTCACAGCGCTGCAGTACGACCATTATAGCCAACCATAAATGACTCAATTAAATGTAAGGATTATAAAGCTTGCGATTCAACTTACCGCTTAAAGAATCATATAAATAACTAATTATGGACTAAATTTACCAATCCTCTTCACCGGTCTGGTCCGGGCGGAACCGTGGTGAAGAAAGTCATGTGAATACAATGCGTATGATTTTTCCTGGTGTAAGGTATATGAGGCCCCCCCTACCTCTGAAAATTGTTTCTGCCCAGTGCGTTTTCTGAACCTCTGAGGCATTCTTCACCAAAAATAAAAACGAAGCCTGCAAATTGAAATTGATCCTTTACCATTTAACTTTATAAACGAATCAAGCTTCGTGTATGTTTTGTGAGTAATTTCATTCCTGGTTTTCCTCCATCAGCGAGTGTTTTCTTTTTTAATCACATTTTATGTTAGTAGTTTGTTCTTTTAAATAGAGTTTCGGTGATCCAGAAATTAGTTTTGTGGTACTCGTAATTGCATTCCAGACTTCCCAGGCGTGAAACACATCTTGCATCGCACGAATTGTCGTGATAATGGCGAGCTGTATTGGATGTAAGAACAGAATGCTACACAAAGGAAATGAAAATAGCGCATGTTGGGATATCGCGTGACAAGGTGAAGCAGAATGTCTCTTTCTCTAAGGAATAAATTAACGGAAACAACCCTTGTGACCTGTGCTCCCCTTCTTTGTTCTTTTAATACCTGTATACCTCATTTCTTTCCCCATTTTCATACATGTAATTTCCTTCCCAAGTATCGCTGTAAAAGAAAATAAAGAAGGAAAAGAAGGATAAAAACAAGCTTCAATATGCATCTAACCCCGAGAGGAAATAATGTCTAAACTAGCAAAGCAATTTCGGAGTTAACAGCATGTTTTATGTGTTCAATAGTAAATATAAAATATATACGTCCAATTGTAAGTAATATACATGATGAGTGCTGCTCTCGCTGAAGAAATGTGATTTATGACATTATACTTTGCTAAGGAATGGATTACTAGAATGAGGTGTCTACATCGTCCGTATTCTCTAATTCTAACCTTCTCTATTCTCCTGTGAGTTCTTAGGTATCCTTTCGCCCTTCAAGACTTCTTGTTTTGCTTGAAACCACGTCTTATTGGTTTTTCCGGTTCTTCCTCTTTTCTTTCTGTCCGAAAGATTCTATCTGAAGATCTTCATAGGTAGCGTTTTCTACCTCATGGCCATACCATACATGCTCTTTTTCTTTAATGTCATCTGTTGCAATGAGTTACGCCTCTATTTGTTTTGAATTACATGTATGATGCTTTGCATCCTATAATTTCTGTATGTCCTTCTCAGAAAAGCTATATCTGTTAATAACATCTTACCTTTTTCTTTTATTTTTATTGACAAAATTTCTGAACCGCAGAGTACTGTTTTATTAATTATTGAAATCAAAAATATATTGATTTTTCACTGTCGTAAGATATCTGCTCCACAATATCTCATTCAGCACAGATAATGCTTCTCTGCTCTGCGTGGTTCTGTTCTTACTTTCTTTCTGAATTCCACCATCTTTATAAATAGAAAAAGTTAAATATTTGCAGTCCCCTGTGGTTTTGAATACTAGAATTATAATATAGTTTGACCACTATTTAGATTATTTGGTATTTTTCTTATTGTTTTCATATGCTTCCTTCTCCGAAATTAATTTAGTTGATAGGAACTCAGTATATAGTCCTAGGCTAGCAGTTCACAAATGTAAGGGTAATCCCGTTGGCTTACAACAGCTTTTGCAGTCTTTTGAGAAGTTCTCTAACTAAAGATTGGATAATGCAAGAGAAAAAGTAATTTTTTGATCACGTCAATTTTTCTACCTGACCCAGGTTTTTCGGAGTTTTCCCGGCTCGTAGGTTAATTGCATCCTCCGAATTTCCTGTCGCTCCATTTCATCTCCAGTATTATTTCACATTATCTCTCAGCTGGTAGTTTCTTTCAGGGTAGAAGTGTCGGCGGGTGTCTCGGCGGTGAAATGGCAGTATGATATGCTCTGAGTAAAACTGCCTCCTCCGGTAGGATGGTCGCCGGTCTCCGAACCCGGTCCGGTAGGGCCGTTGCCGGACCACAGTCGGTTGATCTGCCAGTTGTTCTAGCCTGCCGGGGAGTTTCCAGCTAGTGAAATGTAGGAGCCGTGCCCTCTGCACTGTCGTGGCTCTTTGGGACGGCCGCCCTCTCTCTCTCTCTCTCTCTCTCTCTCTCTCTCTCTCTCTCTCTCTCTCTCTCTCTCTCTCTCTCTCGTCTCACCTCATTCTTCCTTCCCAGAAGCTCTACTTGTGGGTCACAATGCCGAACCCCTCCGTACCGTAAACCAGCATAAGCGAATCCAATATCACAACAAAGATAATGCTTTTAACATACAGTGTATCTTTTGCAATGCTTCACTCCATGCTCACATTCATGCAGAGAGAAGACTATCTGAACTTTATTAGACAGCAGTTTACAAGTTAAATTTATAATTTTGAATTATCTTTACACCCCACGGCATCAAATATCATGGCGAGTGATATTTCTAACTGTCGCACGTGGTCACGAATCACAAGGAACATGGCAGGGAAGTGACCTAACAAGTTTCGGGCCAGAGCAGCCTACAGACAGAGCGTTATTATAACTTTTTCTGTTTCTTCCGGCGCGTACTACAATCGAATAAATCTGGGAGCGAACTGTGTACGCATTAAATGACGTAATTGTTAACAAGACACGAGCATGCCCCACACTGTTTCAATGGAAAAGGACAGATAAGTATATAATGCTACACTTATATTCTTTGTATTGTTATTAATATCATTGCAATTTAACAATCAATAGCTTCTTTTGGTACCGTTATTGCCCACTGTTACATCTTAAGGCCCATTACTGTTAATAAATCACATGATATTTAGAAAAGAAATTTTGAAAAGCAAACATTCCAGGCCTAAGTACCTCCCTGGCATTTTCCAGTTGGAGAAAATGGGGGAAAATCTCAGACAAGGAAGAACAACATTGTATATGAATCAAATACCTCCCGAATGCTAGCCTCAGCTTAGAGAATCATCTCACTTAGTTATATGATGTTGCGTTAACCTTTCCTAGATATGTTCTGTCCCTGCTTCGAATTTCCAAAGACTACACTTTTTACTTTATCTACTGCGAATAATAAGAAGGGGCGTGTCTTAATTCCATATCGAAATTTCTACGGATATACATATTTTGGAAGCCCATGAATATAAATATAGCAGTTTTAGAAAAGAGCCCTGTGTATATGTGTCTGTGGGGTAGTTCTGAGATTGTCAACTCAAAAACGAGAAGTCAGAAAAATTGAAGTTCAGCCTCTTAGAAAAATGGGACGCAATTTTCAAAAAATAAAGTCCTCCTTACATGCAACATTTTTCGAATATTTTGATTTATTACATCAATATAACATATCAAAATAACAAATTTTGATTACATTACCACATGTTTAAGACATCGTAACAAATAACTAAATTCCTTCATTTTTCTGTTACCATCCTCTGAAGGCCTCTTTAATATGGATGTCCTTTGCATAACTTGGGAACCGTTCGAAATCGACAACATATTAATGCAGAAATGCAGATCTGTCAAAACACATAATTTATGTGAAGCATATACATATTTGGGGTTGACCATTCCAATACTTAGCTTTTCTGGAACGGAAACTCCTCCCTCCCTCACTTCCTCCCTCCCTTCCTTCCCCTTCCCTTCACTCCTCTCTTCTCCTTGCCTCCTTCCCTCCCGTTCCTCCTTCCTTGCTTCTCTCTCTTTTCCTCCTTCCTTCCCAGCTTCCCCTTCCCTCCTTCCTTCCCTCCTTCCTTCCCTCCTTCCTTCCCTCCTTCCTTCCCTCCTTCCTTCCCTCCTTCCTTTCCTCCCTCCTTCCTACCCTCCCTCCTTCTCTCCATACTTACCTTCTTCATTCCCTCCGTCTTTCTCTCCTTTCCTTCTTCCTTTCCTTCTTTCACTCTTCATTCTGTGTATCTATCTCTGTCTTTCTTTCGTTAGGTATAGTGCAAAGAAGGAATTCCAGAGTTATCACATACTCAGTTCTTACAAGACTTGACCCTATTCCCATTGTACCTATAAGGAAATTTTTAATGAAAATTATTCTAATAAATGTTTCGATTAACGTGAAGTAGAAGAGTAAGCCTTGTTTTAGAAAATAGTTTGTTGAAGAACATATGTAAAACTAAAGTAAATGTCCCGTCCGATTTTTTCGTGGCGTTGCAAATGAAGTGGAAGCCACTGATTAACAACCCGCTTTTAAAGTATTTGATATAGTTTTAGTCTAGTGTTTCCACCTTGTTTAATAAAAAGTTTCTACAAAAGTGCAGTTAATGGAAGAATGGATGTAGAGGAGTAGGTGGGAAACGTCATCTGAATACGACACAGATATTCGAAAGTGTCTACACCATGGATACTTTTCCTGTGATGTCTTGGAAAGAGTAGACAATTTCAAGTGCCAGCACTGATAAACCCGCTTTTCAAAGAAGTGACCATCCAATCAGACTACTCAGCACCTCTGTATCATGCCTGCCCAACTAAAAACGAAAAGTTGATTAAGAACCAAACTTGATATTTAAGTTTAATCTCTTCCACGAAGGTTTTCAGGAAGCTCTCCACAAACCAAACTACCCTTTATATACTACATATTTCGAAAACATTTATGGCTTTTAAAATGTGTCTAACAATTTTTATTAAAATATTGCAAGGTTAAGGTAGCTTCATTATAAATTAAATGCATATCTTGAAATTTCTGAATAGCCTTCTTGAAGTCTGCTCATTTTGAATAGCTATTGCCTTATTGATAACTGCTGAGCTGTAAGAGATACATAAAGTCATACTAAAGAGGGTAAATTTAGTTAAAACACAATTTATATAGATATATTTTGGTGGCATTCACTATTCCTGATATATTCTCTATCATATGTTTTTCACAGATATTTAAGTTATTCATAATAGAAATCTCTGTCTCTCTCACTCTCTCTCTCTCTCTCTCTCTCTCTCTCTCTCTCTCTCTCTCTCTCTCTCTCTTGCGTCTTGGTTATACAAAGAAAACGAAATTCCAATGTCATCACTTAGCGCATTGTTCTTTAAATTTTAACATTTGGCTTAGAGCGCATATTAGAGCCAAATTCCCATTCTAGCCACAGAGAAATGCGTAATAAAATAATATCTACAAACATTAATCTAAATTAACAAGAAGTAACTATGGTACATGCTTTTGTAAGAATAACTTCTACAAGGATGAGTAGAGAAAGCCGTGTGAGTGAATCACATTAAATATTTTTATATATAGGTCCTAAAGAATATATTTCTGATTAAGTGTCAATTTCGCAGTTTTGGGGGAAATGTAATGCATTTTCAACCAGCTACATACCGGTCGAAAAGAAAAATTCCAAAGAATAAAATGGTGAAACCACGTTTGACATTCTTCCCCTTAATGCCACCCTAAGAAGATTTCTCCCCTCTTTCTTAAAGTTGACAATATTTTAACGCTCTCTGTTATTGTGTACGTCCTGGTGGTGTCTGGGTTGCATGGATAGCGATAAGGCTACTCAGAAGTGCTATGACATCCTTCTAAAATCTAGGTTACGGAGCGCTGTAAATCATTGAAATGTTGAAGTTCTCTTGCGCCATTAATTTCATAATTGGCTTGCTCCAAATATCAGCTAACTTAAATGCCTGAAACGTTTGAAATATTAAAAGCTATCTGTAATCTCTTTGTTACTAATGCCAACTATTAAATATATAACCACTTAAATAGCTGAGGATTCCAGTTATCTTCTGTCTTCGTCGTTGCCTTTACAAACGACCTCTTGGGGTTTTGAATCCCAGAGCAAGCTAAACTAAGTGACAATGAGACCACATTTCTTTCATCTGGAAGAGACTTACCAGAAGAATTCGGAAAGTAAGTTTTATCTGGTCATTCACTAACAAGAACTGCAGTTGCAATTGTGTTCTTGATTCACTGTGTAGTTTGGTTTTTCTGCAGTTGTAATCGAATGTACCAAAGTACAATTCGTACAGCAATAAAAGCAACCGCCAAGGTAAGGTGCCCTAATGATAACGATTTCTGTAGAAGGGGGAGGGGAAGACAACGACAGATGTAATTCATCGGGAGATTACTACAGTGTAGGGGAGCATTGTGAGGGAGGGTGCTGTTCAACGTAAGTGAAATCAGTTCTATTATGGAGCTACTAATATCCATGATGAACGAAGTAGTATCCGTCTTTTGCAACGGACAAGCTGCTTGCAAATGTGGACTTCATGGTTAGGTAAGATCATAGCTTCACAATTTTAGAACTCCATGAATATTCGTCACGAATCGGTATGTAAGAGTACAGTATAAAGAAGTACCGAAAGTTTTACAACTTTTATTTCAATGAATTGGAAACATATCTGCCTCTACTTCGCCCTAAATGAGCACACTTGCACATGCGAATATATTTTTCACTTACAGAGGCAGAGCTATTTCAGGAAAGCCTTAGCCATTCGGAAAGGCACTCCCTGATCTTAGAGTACTAATTCCCGTACTGTTGCAGGTAACCCAGGTGACGTTCCGAGTGACTCTGCATTGTTCCTTTACTAATTTCAAACGTCACGCCTTAAACACTACTGGTAGATGGCAGTAGTATACCGTCCATTAGGAAGGGTTCCGGCAAACTACTCATTATCGCAGATTATCAAAGTCATTGTTCGATGCTGGATCTGTATTTTCTAAATGTATGTCCAACAGGTCATTATTCCATCCGCGCTTTTCCCCAGTACATTTCTTCTATCCCCTTCACATGTTCACAGACAGCCTTTCACTTTTGTGGACTAACTTTTGTTGCTGCGTTACGGAAGATCCTGGTCACATCTCGCGTTTTGAATGTGACATTTGCTTTGATTTGTACGCGTATTAGTCAGATAGCATTCATATCACAATAATACGGACGCAAGGTCTGCTATGGAATCTATTGCATACCGTTTGAACTTATCTTTGTTTCTGTAAATTATTTTGTACAACACCAGTGCTGATGCCTTATTTCACTGTTAATATAAATTACTGTTTGTTGACGGAAGAAACGGAGACTTGGATATTAGTGGTAATGTGTTTGTGAAACTTTATCTCTGAGTTAGCCCAAGCATCAAGTGTACTAAGCCCAAACCACACACACTGGAAAAATTAAAACAAAATTGTCAACTTTAGAGTTATATTCGTAAAGAGGGGACAAGGACGGTGGTCGTTTTGGCATCTCCTTTTATAATGTTGCTAAGTAAATACTTTTGAGCAGTTTCAATAAAGTTGTGTTTTCATTCACGGCCCTCTTTGATTACGATTACCATTACTACGGAGGGGATTCGAAACTCCAGCTAGCCCTGAGCCATTGTACCTGTGCCCACAAGTGGGACGTCCGCCTTGGGAAGGTTGGGGTGTGAAAGAAAGGGGTTGGCCATCCTAAGGAAGCACGACAGTACATTTTACTTAAATAGAAACCTCCCCCGGCCATTCCCCTCTTGTGTGATTGGACAGTGATCCCAGCAGCCAGTTCGGAGATCGGCAACCGACCTACCGGAGGAAGAAGTGATCCTGCCATTCACTACCGAGACTTCTATCCTGAAATAGACCACAGGTTGAGAAATATTAATGAAGTTCAAATGGGGGGACAGGAACTTCGGGGGATGCATTTGCCCGGTGGCACGGGAAAACCCCCGAAGAAATCTATGGATCAGGTAGATCAGCTACGGAAGTCGAACCCGGGCCACAGACCAAACAGTCGATGACCAGCGACGATATCACACCTCGCAACCAGTTCGGAAGTTTTTGAATCTCCGTTATGTAGTGGATTGTGTAAACGTAAGCTCACTTGTTTCAGCTATTGTTGAGTACTCAGGTGACAAGTAGAGACATGAGAATTTAACAAGTTCACATATGTAGAGCAAAAATTAACTGATAATTTAGAGATATTCCTAATGAGTTCATAATGGAGAAAATAAGAGGACCGGAATTAATTTACGTCCTCTAACGTTAAGTCATATCGGACGTTTAATGATGCTCAAATGAGTTCAGGGTCTAAAGAGCTTAGAGTTACCCGACATTCGTCATTCAGGATAAGGGCAAACCCTGACCTCTTGAACGTGAGGCGGACACCGAGACGGGATACGATAGAAGATGAGCAACAAGAACACCGATAAGAAATATACTTCGGAGAAAGACTAGTACATCCATATGACATCACAGAAGTCAAAACTGTCATTAGGCAAGGAAAGAAAAATAAATGTCCAGGACCAGATGGAATAGTGTCACAGGTAATTAAAAATCCCGCAGATAAATTATTAACAATATTAACCGAGGTATTAAATGAGTGTCTTGCTGTCACAGAGCCATCTGTTGTTATTCGTTTGAGATCCGTTCATATTGCCCCAACCGTCGTAAATAAACGCGTCCTAGAATATAGAGTTATGTTTTAGAAAGAACAAATCCACGGTAGATGCAATTAACTATGCACTAAACAGAAACATTTGACAGTAGTTTTCGTTGATATTCAGAGAGCTTTCGATGAAATATGATGGCCACAACTTTTTAATACCAACTATTATTAAAGATTTATTTAGGAATATGTCAAATTCGTTCACAACTGCAGAAAGTGGAGCATTTTGAAAATACAAACATGTTGAAAAATTGCAGGGGAGAGAAATGAGTTTAAATATTTAGATAGATAAGGATAAGGAAAACCTGGAACGTTAAGACGTAACATACGATGTACTTAGCTACGTTCAAGTACAGTGGACATAGGGATATGAGCTACCAAGCATGCGTCTTTCACAATAAGAGAAAACCTCCAAACTTATACGATATCGGATGATGAATGAAATCATATTCAAATGAGTCCACGGTATATAGATCTTAGAGTTAATTGAAATTAAACTTTCGGGATAAAGGGAAACCACCAACATTAAGTCATATCGGCCGATGAATGACGTTATTTTCAAATTAGTACAGGGTATATGTTGCTGAGACTTAGCAGGATAGACAAAAACCATAGTTAACTCATATCAGTATTTATCCGGGACATTTAGGAAGATACTTCGCAGAGCAGGCGGTGTTATCGGTTGCATATTATAAAAATAATTTTTATAAATTATAATTATAAAATCTTAGCTATTTACTGGAACTCATAAAATCCAAGAGTTTTTTTAAACTATTCCATTCATTGTGCGATGGATGAAATGATACTGAAATGAGTCCAGCGAACATAGAGCTTAGAACTAACAGACATTCACGTTTGAGCTATTTATCACGAGGAAAAATTAAGTTGGTATAAAATATGCACGGAACATAAATCAAGATCGGTAACACCCAGCACAACCGGTAAAAAACTTTTAAAAGTACTACAATATACTTATGTTATATACCAAGTTTATTACTATTCTGTCATTTATTAGTACATGCATATTTCCCTCCTTCAACTGTTGGGCATCTATTTTTGTTTCTTCCAGTGTTAAATCCCTATATAGAACCGTAAGGTTATAACGTCGGTATAAAGGATGTTCCGAACATCCGCGATATTTCGGGTTTCTACTGTTCCTCAGAAGCCCGTCAGTGTTAGCACCATTCAGCATCCGGAATTTGGTTTTATAAAGATTTCACTCCAAAAATGTGCGGTATAATTGGTAACGGGTAATTAAGAGCAATCGTGGTAAAGTTGGAATCGTTTGGTTTTCTGAGGAAGGAATGTTAATCACTTCTATGCAGCTCTAGATCACTCGAATTGAGGTTACTTACCCTGGTAATTGAAGTTGAAAGTAATTTAATTATTATTGACACACTCAGTACCTAAATAATAAATATATCGACAATAAACAAAAGGTAACAAATACATAGTGAATAAAGAAAATAACTGGTCGCGCGTATTTCTTGAGCGGCTGCGACTACAGCGCATACTACTACGGTGGAAGTTTCATAAATCAGTAAGTACACATAACACGTCCTAGATGACGCTCGGGGTTTAATTGCTATGTATACATCAATATGTCCCAATTACTGTAATGTTTTCCAAAATATTAGAATAATGATGCTTTGTTCTTGTGTAACAGATATCCTGAATGTTAACGATAGTAAGTTGAAGCTATATCGCAAACGGAAATCAATATAGAGAAATAAGAACTATTGCGTTTTATAACGGAAGTCTGCAAAACTTGTATATCTGCAACAAATTGATCGTTATATTTTCATGCATTGATTGTGATTTACCACCAAATGATTTTGACGATGTTGAATACATTGATTTCAGAAATTATCATTTACATAAAATAGCGAACGAAAATTCTTATCTTGCATGTTGGTACACGGAATGTGTTCCAAGTAGCATGCGTTCCTTTAATTCATCTGAGCATTTTCAAACACTTTAACGATTTATTTTATTGTGTCTTCACTTTTTGCTACTGCAGCAGCCGTTCTAGGCACTGTAGATTTTCCTTCGTGCAGAAATGGCAAGCTTTGGGGATTTACAACCCTTCGAGGGGAACTTGTTTAAGTTTCCACGTTCGAAAATTACCATGAGAAGCACGTACTACATTGTAATGTGGTACTGATGTATTATATGACAGTAAACACTAGACTAAGTATTTAATACCCAGCCATCACAACACGTTACATCCTCAAGAAAGCTCAAGATATTTGTCATAATTTAAGTTATATCTCGCGAAGACGTCTCTATTTCATCATAGGGTCAATTCTGAAAGTTTGTTTACGATATAGAGACAGTGCAACCTTATACGCTTATGCTGGAATGTGCAACTGCTTGATATATGCAAAAGGAGTGAATGTTTATTGTAATATTAATAACATGGTTTAACTGTGCTTGATAAGTCAACATTCGGAAACATTTATTCAACTATTACAGTTTTTATTTATTATTATTATTATTATTATTATTATTATTATTATTATTATTATTATTATTATTATTATTATTATTATTATTATTATTATTATTATTATTATTATTATTATTATTATTATTATTATTATTATTATTATTATTATTATTATTATTATTATTATTATTATTATTATTATTATTATTATTATTATTATTATTATTATTATTATTATTATTATTATTATCATCATCATCATCATCATCATCATCATCATCATCATCATCATCATCATCATCATCATCATCATCATCATCATCATCATCATCATCATCATCATCATCATCATCATCATCATCATCATCATCATCATCATCATCATCATCATCATCATCATCATCATCATCATCATCATCATCATCATCATCATCATCATCATCATCATCATCATCATCATCATCATCATCATCATCATCATCATCATCATCATCATCATCATCATCATCATCATCATCATCATCATCATCATTATTATTATTATTATTATTATTATTATTATTATTATTATTATTATTATTATTATTATTATTATTATTATTATTATTATTATTATTGTTATTATTATTATTATTATTATTATTATTATTATTATTATTATTATTATTATTATTATTATTATTATTATTATTATTATTATTATTATTATTATTATTATTATTATTATTATTATTATTATTATTATTATTATTATTATTATTATTATTATTATTATTATTATTATTATTATTATTATTATTATTATTATTATTATTATTATTATTATTATTATTATTATTATTATTATTATTATTATTATTATTATTATTATTATTATTATTATTATTATTATTATTATTATTATTATTATTATTATTATTATTATTATTATTATTATTATTATTATTATTATTATTATTATTATTATTATTATTATTATTATTATTATTATTATTATTATTATTATTATTATTATTATTATTATTATTATTATTATTATTATTATTATTATTATTATTATTATTATTATTATTATTATTATTATTATTATTATTATTATTATTATTATTATTATTATTATTATTATTATTATTATTATTATTATTATTATTATTATTATTATTATTATTATTATTATTATTATTATTATTATTATTATTATTATTATTATTATTATTATTATTATTATTATTATTATTATTTTTATTATTATTATTATTATTATTATTGTGACTTTGTGGGTTCGTGAAATGAAAAGTCCAATTACACAAACTCAACAATGTTCTTTATTTCCACCGACTTACAGTTAAACTCTTGCCAATTACACAGAATTACGTGATGCACACAATTACAATTCACCAGTTCGTCCGTTACAATTTCACTTGTCCTCGCGATTACGTAAACTCCGATACACATACACAGTTACGTACAGTCTTCCGTTGCACAATCTTCTCGTTCATTAGCACGTCACTGACTAACTCTTACACCAAGAACTGCGACTGTCTCCTCACAAACTAACTCACTAACTGACTTCACTTCGCTCCGGCAGCCCCTTTTTATAGGAATATCGCCGCCTTCTGGCTACCACAGGAAGGTTCCAGTAGATGAAAGATCCCGTAATTTCCAGAACACAGGTGAAAGAGAAACAGACCGCAAAATCATGTTTTTTCCCCAGCCGTCCCTGTCACCACTGTAAGACGGACGAGGGGGAGGCGTGGCTAACACGGACCTCCCCTGTCTTCCGCTCTCAGCTGCTTCCATAGGGTGTTCCAACGCCCGGGTGACACTGCTCCCTCCTCAAAGCTGTTCGCCCCGAACAGCACCATCGTAGCGTGCCAGGCGGTCCATGTGTACCACCAGCATCTGCCCAGATTCTGAGCCAGAAGTAGCGCTGCCGTAGTTTGTGAATCATACCTCCTGAAGTACCGGCGTGCACTTCCTCCAAGACTTCCGGGACCTTACTCCGGGGGAGTACCAACTGTTCTCTCTGCGCCTTCCCATCGGGTGACTCCCATACCCGGAACAGCACGCCCTCTCTGGTCTTCAACGAGTCCAATTGGGCCCAGTACGACTTGTAGGTGGCGCTACTCGGTGCGATGTCCTCCCAGGTTGATCTCATCCCTGCCTCCACTTCCCTCAAGAGTGGCCCCAAGTCTGCGTCCGCCAGCTGCTCCCTCCTCCGGCCTGCGCTATCCCAGCCTTCAGCAGGCACTGCCACAACTACTCGGACTGCTGCGGCACCCTTCTCTTCCAATCTTGTGCACTGACCGCACTCTACTGAACAGGGTCTTCGGGACATGGCGTCTGCGTTACTGTGGCTCTCCCCTCTACGATGTTCCGAGGTGAAGTCGTACTCCTGCAGCCTCTGGACCGAACGTGCCGTCTGGCCTTCCAGGTTCTTAAAGCTCAATAGCCAGGTTAGGGCGGAATGGTCAGTCCTCAGGTGGAATGGCTGACCGTACAGGTGCTTATGGAAGTGCTCCAAGGTCAATTTCACTTGTCCTCGTGATTCCGTAAACTCCGATACACATACACAGTTACGTACAGTCTTTCGTTGCACAATCTTCTCGTTCATTAACACGTCACTGACTAACTCTTACACCAAGAACTGCGACTGTCTCCTCACAAACTAACTAACTCACTAACTGACTTCACTTCGCTCCGGCAGCCCCTTTTTATAGGAATATTGCCGCCTTCTGGCTACCACAGGAAGGTTCCAGTAGATGAAAGATCCCGTAATTTCCAGAACACAGGTGAAAGAGAAACAGACCGCACAATCATGTTTCTTTCCCCAGCCGTCCCTGTCACCACTGTCAGACGGACGAGGGGGAGGCGTGGCTAACACGGACCTCCCCTGTCTTCCGCTCTCAGCTGCTTCCATAGGGTGTTCCAACGCCCAGGTGACATTATTATTATTATTATTATTATTATTATTATTATTATTATTATTATTATTATTATTATTATTATTATTATTATTATTATTATTATTATTATTATTATTATTATTATTATTATTATTATTATTATTATTATTATTATTATTATTATTATTATTATTATTATTATTATTATTATTATTATTATTATTATTATTATTATTATTATTATTATTATTATTATTATTATTATTATTATTATTATTATTATTATTATTATTATTATTATTATTATTATTATTATTATTATTATTATTATTATTATTATTATTATTATTATTATTATTATTATTATTATTATTATTATTATTATTATTATTATTATTATTATTATTATTATTATTATTATTATTATTATTATTATTATTATTATTATTATTATTATTATTATTATTATTATTATTATTATTATTATTATTATTATTATTATTATTATTATTATTATTATTATTATTATTATTATTATTATTATTATTATTATTATTATTATTATTATTATTATTATTATTATTATTATTATTATTATTATTATTATTATTATTATTATTATTATTATTATTATTATTATTATTATTATTATTATTATTATTATTATTATTATTATTATTATTATTATTATTATTATTATTATTATTATTATTATTATTATTATTATTATTATTATTATTATTATTATTATTATTATTATTATTATTATTATTATTATTATTATTATTATTATTATTATTATTATTATTATTATTATTATTATTATTATTATTATTATTATTATTATTATTATTATTATTATTATTATTATTATTATTATTATTATTATTATTTACGCTATACTTTGTAATATCGTCACGCACAACTTACAATTATAATTAAGGGGTGGATTTTGCGCTATTTGCTTTTTGTTCCTTTGTTCAGATTCGTAGGCTGTTAAGCTGTAAGCACGTTTCCTACAATTATTAGCATGATTTAATTGTTTTCTAGTGCCTATAAATGCCTATTTCATACGTTTGTGCCTATTCTGCTTATTAGTGCCTAGAACTGCCTTTTTTAAAGCCAATTTCTTCTGATTGTAATTAAATTGTTGACAACAGCTTCTGTATTTGTTGGTTTCAAGGTGAAGTTTTCGGCAAAGAGAAAGTTCTTACTGCTGCACATTGGATATACAAAAAAGGGTTTGTTAAGGAGAAACAGCTGTGCACATTGGCCCAAAACTTACAGCAAAACCAAATTTAGTTCTTTTTTATTTTAAAATTAATATAGACATACTTCAATAATATAAAGTTTTTCTAGCGGCACTACAGAAAACGTCACATGACTATTTAAATGTACCTACACCTGTATCGTAGCTGCTATTACGTAATTTTAACCTCAGATTCCATATTTTCTACATTTTCCTAACTTCAAAATGTTCCACTGAATGCAGTTTTCTATTAATTTGTATGAAGTTCTGAACATGTATGTCAGGGCAACTGCATAATAAGTATACCCATTTACATGTGTTGTGTTTTTTTTTATTTGTATTGAAAAGGATTAAAATGTTTACTTCTTACTGAAAACGCTTAGGAAAATAAAAATTGTTAAATAGGTATGATTATTTTTCCCTTCGTTGATATGTCGAAAACAAATATTTCACATTGGTACAGGTCACTAATAGGTTAAAATGGGTGCAGAAACTTATACCCCAAGCATAATTTTTAAAATTACAATATGTGGGACATTTTGAAAATCGTCTGTAATTTAGACATAAATTGTTAATTCCTCAGAAACTATTGTAACTAGAAATCTGAAACTTGGTATTATTCCATTCTTGATCGATCACAAAAATAAAAGGTATAAATTTGAAACAAATCTGACAAAAGGTTCAGATATTTCAATTTTTACCCTTAAGATTAGCAATCCCAAAAAAAACCATGTTTTTTGACATAGTAAATTACTTCACACCTTTCTGCACATTATGGTTGTTACTTAGTGACGTGGATTTATATGTATTTTAATTATACGACAATATCTGTTCTTTTAACTTGCTGTAGAGCCATTTATGAAATTTGGAACAAATGTAGAACTATTTCGTCTAGGAAACCGCAAAATGGAATGTGCATATGTTGCGATGATTGTCATTTTGTTATAACGCATTTTAAGACTCATTTTACCAAAATTGTGTAATTCTAACATAACCTAAAGTAGAGAGATATACTATTGCTATAGTCACTTGTTGTAGCCTATCTTACCTCAAGCTGTGTTATTCCTGTATTATCTCCAAGAATTATATGTATGACAAAGAAAGGGAAGATGAGCCTTAAAGAGAAATGTAAACAATACATTCCGCAGTTCCATTTTCCAAGACATCTAAGTCCTTTATAAGTGGTCCTTCATAATTTTCACTCAGGATGATCAAAGAAATATTTAAAATAACTTATAATGAACTCTTATTTATTACAATTAAATATATAAAACAGTATCATAGTTAAAAAACAAGTATGTTAAATAGAACTGGGGAGAAAAATAAAAGAAAACACCATATATTGATTGCGTTTTCTAAATTATACTATAATCCTGATTAATTAATTTATTTTACCATATTTTGAATCTCATTCTCATAAGTGAGTGTTCCTATTGCCTGTGCAGCGATTAGTCGCCAACTGGATATGCCTAGTCACTTAACAAATCTCCCGTACACCTAACAAGGGAACTATCATACCCGTACGCGTATCATCAAATATAATAAAATGTGTTTAAGAAAGCATGAGCGCTGTCGACAAACCTAAACAAAAGCCGGAAGATAATAACCTGTAGAGAGTTGCAGCGGAGATGTCTCGCTTGTTTCTTGAGCGGCTGCGATCACAGTGCCATACGGTGGAATTCTGATAAATCACGAAGTACACGTAGCACGTCCTAGATGGTGCTCCGGTGATAATTGCTATGTATACATCAATGTACTCTAGTTCTTTTAATCTTTACCTACATTTTAGAACAGTGATGCCTTGCTGTTGTGTAGACTATATCCTAAATGTTGACAGTAATAAGCTGAAGCTATTTCCCACACAGGAATCCATATAGAGGAGTATTAACTGTTCTGTTTTAAAATGAAAGTCTGCTAAAGCTTGTATATGTCCAACAAATTTATTGCTAATATTTATGCATAACATTGAACTCAAAGCATGAAACACATTAAAGAGTACATGGAAGTTTACTGATGATAGTGAGTCGTCTGATTTAAGAAATTATCATTTACACAAAATAACGGAAGAAAAGTTCTTATCAATCATATTAGTACACGGAATGTGTACCAAGTAACACTCGTTTAAGACATTCCGCATTGTCCATTTTCGAAATATACGTAATTAGTTCACGTAATAATATTGGTATACTTCATTTTTCCATTATGACATCAAAGTAAATTTTTTAGAGGAAGAAAGAAATTGTAAATGATTTAATTAAATGTCTCCAGATGAATTCACGAGTTGGCCTTCCACCAGTATTGAGTAACACTTATCTAGGAGTATACTAGGCGCGTATTTAGAAGTCAGTTTCCGGGGGATGAGGGGGATCCCAAAATTCTATGTTGAATTATTTGCTTTAAACAAATAATTAATCAGGGATGTGTTTTATCGTGTTAATAAAAAATAAAAACACGTGTAATATATTATATTCGCATGACTTTCTCCACCCAAGCTTCTATAAAATGTTCTTAGAAAGGTTTGTTTTGTCTTGTTTCTTTGGATAAAGTCTGTAGAAAGTCCTTGCACATTGCACATTTGTCGTTTTTATACCTGAGATAAAGTAATATAAGCAGAAATCAGATATTTAAGAAGCGAACCACTGATTGACGTATTTAAAGTATTAGTTCTCCTTGAATGAAAAAGGGAACAGGAACTTAGAAGTTAAAAATTACATACTTTTAGGTATCTGGGAACTCTAACCAACAAATTATAATATATCGGAATTGGTTAGCTTTGCATTACATTATTTTAATTGGCATTATTTGTGTATTTTAACGAGTTCTACAACTGATGTGCCATTTATCTCTTAAATAACTTCATGTCTGCCTGACAGTGGATTGAGATGTGAATTGAGTGAAGCTTTGTAGCATACAGGAAGCAAGATAGAGAAATAACAACTATTGCATTTTACAACACACGTTTGCTAAAGCTTGTATTTGTTCAACAAATTTATCTTACTGCGTATAACGTCACACCCACATACAGAGAGTTCCAGTAACAATTTTAGACAAGTTTACAAACCTTTATTCATTAACATACATTCGGACATAACTTTAAACATGCTCCTGAAGGAACAACCTATCACATGCATTAGTTGACAATAAGTTTGGGACCAACTGGAATTAAATCTTCAGCCAAAACCAGTGTTTTTATGTACAGCCATGTCAAAGAATGCCAAGAATTTGGTAGATAGTTTTCGCTTCTGTCACAAATTACGACAGTTTTTAGCCCATACAGCAATTGAAAGGCGTATGTGTGTTAAAACTACGAAAGAGAGCTCAAAACACTGTATGAAGCTGTAAGAAGCGTGTTAAACTTGGAGGTTGATGATGAGGACTACGGTTACTTACTTATTCGAATAGGAACGTTCACTGGGAAGGTAGTGTTTGCATAGACGTTAGTTTTCCTAGACAAGTTGGGTTCAAATCCTCCGTGACAAACTGAACATTTGTATTACCCTTTGTTTGTTCTCTTGGGCCTGTAATTTGATATTATAATACAAATAATATTTTACTTACATTCTAGCTGTTAACAAAACACAATATTAGCCATGTTTTCCTTATGCAGATAGTTATAAATGTCGCAGTAGATATTTGGTTATGGTTGGTATTGTAACTTAACCATTCAACCAAATGTCAAATATTTCACAAATGCAAAGTAAAATATAAGAAACAAAAACTGTTATATTTAATTTTGCCGATATTGTCCTAAAAAAGGAAGTCAACTACATAACATGATTCACAACACCAGAGACGGTACAGATTGTAAGGGACACAAAGTTAAACATGATTTCTGACTAACAGACTGTAGTTACCCTCAACTACCTGACGGCAAATCCAAATACAAGGTCGTCTGGAACCTAGACTTGGTATCACGACATTCCAGCAAACTAACCCACTCCACCAGCTGTTGGTCCTTGGAAAAGCATTCGTTTATCACTTGGCTAGTATTATATACATGAAAAGAAGTCGTTTATATAAGCTATTCGCAACTTCTTGGTGTTCATTCAGGACTGTCAGTATTACTGCTGGAGGAATAGAGTACCAAATAGAAAGGAAGAGCTGCAATAATGACTTTTGTGCTAAACGGGTTAACGTTTTCACTTTACACCATAAACTGCGGGTTGTATAGACAAGAATAACTAGGGACAGCTGACACACCTGATGTATATATACATAATGTGGCTTTCTGGGTTCGTGAAATTAAAAGTCCAATTGCACAACTCAAAATGTTCTTTATTTCCACCGACTTACAGTCGGAACACTTGCCGACTACACAGAATTACGTAATGCACACAATTACAATTCACCAGTTCGTCTGTCGCAGATCCACTGCACGCTCACAGTTACGTACAACTAACTCCTCTGATGCACGTACACAATCTTCCGGTCCGTTAACTCACTCGGCGCTCCTCACGCTGCTCGCCAACAACTGAACTCCATCGCCACTGCAGCCCCTTTTTATAGGAATATCGCTGTTTCTGGAAATCTCGCGGTTCACTGAATCATTACGAAGGTTCGAGACGGCACGGGGAGGGGAAAGAGGGGGCCAGCGACCAGTGACACTTCCCTAATCATCCCCTCCGTTCGTGGCACGAGATAAATGAATAGGCGTAGTCTAAATGCCTCCGGTCCCCTACTCAGCTGTCAGTTGGTCGTGCTTTCCGATAATTGGGTGACAATACATATGTATTGATCTATTTGGACGCGTCACATAATAGGAATCATGATTCGCATGAGTGAAATTACCATCCGGGACGTTCTCGAAGTGGAAACGGTTTTATCTGTTTTATATTATGAAATATATAAAATAAACATTAGCGGACTTCCAGAACTCATAAAATACAAATGTTTGTCAACGTCCTCCATCCGTTGGACGATGGATGAACTCACACTGCAATGAGTCCATGTTACATAGAGCTTGGAGATATCCTATATCCATTTATGAGCATAAGCGAAAACTTGCAAAATTACGCCATATCGGATTATGAATGAAATCGCGTTTGAATGATTCCAGGTTAAATAAAGCTTAGAGGAATTCTACATCCACAAATCAGGATAAGAGACACCTCAAACGTTAAGGCATAACCTACGATATATGAAATTTTGTTTAAATGAGTCCGGGTGATATACGGCTAAGGGTTAGCAAATATTCATCTTTCAGAGTTCCGGAAAATATTCAAACTTATTCTATACAGAATGATGACTGAAATCACATCTCAATGAGTCCATGGTACATAGAGCATAGAGTTACCAGATATTTATCTTTCAGAATAATGGAAATCCTCTAGCTTTGTGTCATACAGGATGATGAATGAAAATATGTTCAACTATATACAGGGTCCATAGACATTAGAGTTACTAGACATTCTTATCTCGGTATAAGAAAGCCTTCAATTTTAAGTTACGTCGCTCGATTAATGAAAATTTGTAAAATGAGTCCAGTGTTCATAGAGCTTAGAGTTACCAGACACTCATCTCTCATAATACGGAAAAACTCCAACGTTAAATTATATCGTACAATCGATGAAAAGATGTTCAAATGAGCCCAGCGTTCATAGAGCCTAGAGTTACCAGACATTCTCCTTTCAGGATTATTAATTATTTGTTGACACACACTATGCATTACAATTACCATTACCTAAATAAGGCATGTGGTGACAAATAAGTATTTTGAAATAAAACGTAATTTAGAAAGTAAAAAAAAAAAACGAAAAATAACGAAGAATAAAAGATGAGTAAGGATATGAGCGCTGTCGAGAAACCTAAACAAAAGCCGGACGATAACCTGTAGAGAGTTGCAGCGGAGATGTCTCGCTTGTTTCTGGAGTGGCTGCGATCACAGTGCCATACGGCGGAATTCTGATAAATCACGAAGTACACGTAGCACGTCCTAGATGGTGATCCGGTGATAATTGCTATGTATACATCAATGTGCTCTAGTTATTTTAATCTTTACCAACATTTTAGAACAGTGATGCCTTGTTGCTGTGTAGACTATATCCTAAATGCTAACAGTAAGAAGCTGAAGCTATATCGCATACAGGAATCCATATAGAGGAGTATTAACTGTTCTGTTTTACAATGAAAGTCTGCTAAAGCTTGTATATGTCCAACAAATTTATTGCTATTATTTATATATGACATTGAACTCACAGCATGAAACATTAAAGATTACATGGAAGTTTACTGATGATAGTGAGTCGTCTGATTTAAGAAATTATCATTTACACAAAATAACGGAAGAAAAGTTCTTATCAATCATATTAGTACACGGAATGTGTACCAAGTAACACTCGTTTAAGACATTCCGCATTGTCCGTTTTCGAAATATACGTAATTAGTTCACGTAATAATATTGGTATACTTCATTTTTCCATTATGCCATCAAAGTAAATTTTTTAGAGGAACAAAGAAATTGTAAATGTTTTTCTTAAATGTCTGGCTATCAGAGGGCAGGGGAAGAAATGTCACAAAAATATGTACACTGTTGAAGACATATGCAGTAGTTGAGGGAGGTAAATAGGGTGACAAGATATACAAACTGTTACTGATGCAGAAATATTAAAAATTTGACTTTTAGCTCAAATCGTTAAAACAACTCACAGTTAAACGTTAAAATCATAAAGTATAGAAAATTATAAAATCTTAACTGATTATTAGAACTCAAAAAATTAAAGAGTTTTTTTTTAACGTCCTCCATCCATAGTGCGTTGGATAAAATGATACTCAAATGAGTCCAGGGACATAGGGCTAAGAGTTACTAGATATTAATGTTTTAGAATACGAAATGGAAATCCTGCAGGGCTGTCATACAGGATGAGGAAAGAAAATATGTTCGATTAAATCCAGGTTTCATAGACCTTAGAGCTGCCAGACCTTCATATATCGGTATAACAAAACCCGCCAATGTTAAGTTAGGTCGCACGATGAATGAATGAGTCGAAGTCTCATGGAGCTTAGAGTTACTAGACATTCATCTTTCTGGATAAGGAAAAGCTCCAACGTTAAGTTATATCGGACGATGAATGAATGAGTCGAGGTCTCATAGAGCTTAGAGTTACGAGACATTCATCTTTCTGGATATGGTAAAGCTCCAACGTTAAGTTATATCGGACGATGAATGAATGAGTCGAGGTCTCATAGAGCTTAGAGTTACGAGACATTCATCTTTCTGGATGAGGAAACGCTCCAAGGTTAACTCATATCGACCGATGAAAGAAATCCTCTTTAAAAGTGTCCGGAGTAAACAGAAAATAGAATTAGTAGGATAATTGATTGTAATTGCTCGTACGATATAGTGTATGTTGTAGTGTTGTAGTGTTAACGTCGTCTTCAGTTAGAACCTTGTCATAACAAGTGTCTACTAAAGTTGACACCAGAGAGAGCTATTGGCGGCTTTGATAGCGTTAACGTTCACTTCTGGGTAACAAAGTGATAATGTTGACAGAAGACAACATTTTGGTACTTAGAAACTTATGATACTAAGCTTGCATGAAGTTTTCTTTGTTTTCTTCTCCACATTGTCTCTTGGTAGCTTGTGGCTTGTCTTACCTCTTTCTCGTGCTGGTGCTGGTTACTTGGTTTGATTCCCAGTGTGGCTTCTTCAGTGTCCTGAATTTGGCGAGGACAAACTTTTGCGGTCTCCTGTCCGCTGCTGTAGTTGTGTACCATGAGATCGCTTCAACAAGGTATACGTGAAGACACCAGTTACAGTTTGTCTGGTTTATCTTCAAAATGTGAACATGGAAGTTAGAGAGAGCGCGCGTACTAATTCCCGTACTGTTGCAGGTAACCCAGGTGACGTTCCGAGTGACTCTGCATTGTTCCTTTACTAATTTCAAACGTCACGCCTTAAACACTATTGGTAGATGGCAGTAGTATACCGTCCATTAGGAAGGGTTCCGGCAAACTACTCATTATCGCAGATTATCAAAGTCATTGTTCGATGCTGGATCTGTATTTTCTAAATGTATGTCCAACAGGTCATTATTCCATCCGCGCTGTTCCCCAGTACATTTCTTCTATCCCCTTCACATGTTCACAGACAGCCTTTTACTTTTGTGGACTAACTTTTGTTGCTGCGTTACGGAAGATCCTGGTCACATCTCGCGTTTTGAATGTGACATTTGCTTTGATTTGTACGCGTATTAGTCAGATAGCATTCATATCACAATAATACGGACGAAAGGTCAGCTATGGAATCTATTGCGTACCGTTTGAACTTATCTTTGTTTCTGTAAATTATTTTGTACAACACCAGTGTTGATGCCTTATTTCACTGTTAATATAAATTACTGTTTGTTGACGGAAGAAACGGAGACTTGGATATTAGTGGTAATGTGTTTGTGAAACTTTATCTCTGAGTTAGCCCAAGCATCAAGTGTACTAAGCCCAAACGACACACACTGGAAAAATTAAATCAAAATTGTCAACTTTAGAGTTATATTCGTAAAGAGGGGACAAGGACGGTGGTCGTTTTGGCATCTCCTTTTATAATGTTGCTAAGTATATACTATAAGAGCAGTTTCAATAAAGTTGTGTTTTCATTCGCGGCCCTCTTTGATTACGATTACCATTACTACGGAGGGGTTTCGACACTGCAGCTAGCCCTGAGCCATTGTACCTATGTCCACAAGTGGGACGTCCGTCTTGGGAAGGTTGGGGTGTGAAAGAAAGGGGTTGGCAATCCTAAGGAACAACGACAGTACATTTGACTTAAATAGAAACCTCCCCCGGCCATTCCCCTCTTGTGTGATTAGACAGTGATCCCAGCAGCCAGTTCGGAGATCGGCAACCGACCTACCGGAGGAAGAAGTGATCCTGCCATTCACCGCCGAGACTTCGATCCTGAAGTAGACCACAAGTTCTGAAATATTAATGAAGTTCAAATGGGGGGACAGGAATATCAGTGGATGCATTTGCCTGGTGGCACGGGAAAACCCCGATGAAATCTATGGATCAGGTAGATCAGCTACGGAAGTCGAACCCGGGCCACAGACCAAACAGTCGATGACGAGTGACGATTTCACACCTCGCAACCAGTTCGGAAGTTTTTGAATCTCCGTTATGTAGTGGATTGTGTAAACGTAAACTCACTTGTTTCAGCTATTGTTGAGTACTCAGGTGACAAGTAGAGACATGAGAATTTAACAAGTTCACATATGTAGAGCAAAAATTAACTGATAATTTAGGGATATTCCTAATGAGTTCATAATGGAGAAAATAAGAGGACCGGAATTAATTTACGTCCTCCAACGTTAAGTCATATCGGACGTTTAATGATGCTCAAATGAGTTCAGGGTCTAAAGAGCTTAGAGTTACCCGACATTCGTCATTCAGGATAAGGGCAAACCCTGACCTCTTGAACGTGAGGCGGACACCGAGACGGGATACGATAGAAGATGAGCAACAAGAACACCGATAAGAAATATACTTCGGAGAAAGACTAGTACATCCATATGACATCACAGAAGTCAAAATTGTCATTAGGCAAGGAAAGAAAAATAAATGTCCTGGACCAGATGGAATAGTGTCACAGGTAATTCAAAATCCCGCAGATAAATTATTAACAATATTAACCGAGGTATTAAATGAGTGTCTTGCTGTCACAGAGCCATCTGTTGTTATTCGTTTGAGATCCGTTCATATTGCCCCAACCGTCGTAAATAAACGCGTCCTGGAATATAGAGTTATGTTTTAGAAAGAACAAATCCACGGTAGATGCAATTAACTATGCACTAAACAGAAACATTTGACAGTAGTTTTCGTTGATATTCAGAGAGCTTTCGATGAAATATGATGGCCACAACGTTTTAATACCAACTATTATTAAAGATTTATTTAGGAATATGACAAATTCGTTCACAACTGCAGAAAGTGGAGCATTTTGAAAATACAAACATGTTGAAAAATTGCAGGGGAGAGAAATGAGTTTAAATATTTAGATAGATAAGGATAAGGAAAACCTGGAACGTTAAGACGTAACATACGATGTACTTAGCTACGTTCAAGTACAGTGGACATAGGGATATGAGCTACCAAGCATGCGTCTTTCACAATAAGAGAAAACCTCCAAACTTATACGATATCGGATGATGAATGAAATCATATTCAAATGAGTCCACGCTATATAGATCTTAGAGTTAATTGAAATTCAACTTTCGGGATAAAGGGAAACCACCAACATTAAGTCATATCGGCCGATGAATGACGTTATTTTCAAATTAGTACAGGGTATATGTTGCTGAGACTTAGCAGGATAGAGAAAACCAAAGTTAACTCATATCAGTATTTATCCGGGACATTTAGGAAGATACTTCGCAGAGGAGGCGGTGTTATCGGTTGCATGTTATAAAAATAATTTTTATAAATTATAATTATAAAATCTTAGCTATTTACTGGAACTCATAAAATCCAAGAGTTTTTTTAAACTATTCCATTCATTGTGCGATGGATGAAATGATACTGAAATGAGTCCAGCGAACATAGAGCTTAGAACTAACAGACATTCACGTTTGAGCTATTTATCACGAGGAAAGATTAAGTTGGTATAAAATATGCACGGAACATAAATCAAGATCGGTAACACCCAGC
>JAUKNK010000108.1:1637500-1720000 GCA_030765055.1 Mantis religiosa | reverse complement strand
CTTCCAGCTTTGCGGCCAGGTTGTTATTTGCCGCTTCCATTTTTGTTGTTAATTTTGCCTTCATTTCTTCCATCTTCCCGGTGATGTTGTCGTTGGCCGTCTTCATTTGTTTCAACTCTGCGGTGATGTCGTCGTTGGCCGTCTTCATTTCCGAGGTCAGTTCGGCCTTCATTTCCATCATCTTCTCCAAAATCTTTTCCAATGCCGCGTCCATGGTTGTAATGTTCGGTGATGTTGTTTTCCCACTTCCTGACACCAGTGTGACTTTGTGGGTTCGTGAAATGAAAAGTCCAATTACACAAACTCAACAATGTTCTATATTTCCACCGACTTACAGTTATACTCTTGCCAATTACACAGAATTACGTGCTGCACACAATTACAATTCACCAGTTCGTCCGTTACAATTTCACTTGTCCTCGTGATTACGTAAACTCCGATACACATACACAGTTACGTACAGTCTTCCGTTGCACAATCTTCTCGTTCATTAACACGTCACTGACTAACTCTTACACCAAGAACTGCGACTGTCTCCTCACAAACTAACTAACTCACTAACTGACTTCACTTCGCTCCGGCAGCCCCTTTTTATAGGAATATCGCCGCCTTCTGGCTACCACAGGAAGGCTCCAGTAGATGAAAGATCCCGTTATTTCCAGAACACAGGTGAAAGAGAAACAGACCGCACAATCATGTTTCTTTCCACAGCCGTCCCTGTCACCACTGTAAGACGGACGAGGAGGAGGCGTGGCTAACACGGACCGCCCCTGTCTTCCGCTCTCAGCTGCTTCCATAGGGTGTTCCAACGCCCAGGTGACATTATTATTATTATTATTATTATTATTATTATTATTATTATTATTATTATTATTATTATTATTATTATTATTATTATTATTATTATTATTATTATTATTATTATTATTATTATTATTATTATTATTATTATTATTATTATTATTATTATTATTATTATTATTATTATTATTATTATTATTATTATTATTATTATTATTATTATTATTATTATTATTATTATTATTATTATTATTATTATTATTATTATTATTATTATTATTATTATTATTATTATTATTATTATTATTATTATTATTATTATTATTATTATTATTATTATTATTATTATTATTATTATTATTATTATTATTATTATTATTATTATTATTATTATTATTATTATTATTATTATTATTATTATTATTATTATTATTATTATTATTATTATTATTATTATTATTATTATTATTATTATTATTATTATTATTATTATTATTATTATTATTATTATTATTATTATTATTATTATTATTATTATTATTATTATTATTATTATTATTATTATTATTATTATTATTATTATTATTATTATTATTATTATTATTATTATTATTATTATTATTATTATTATTATTATTATTTACGCTATACTTTGTAATATCGTCACGCACAACTTACAATTATAATTAAGGGGTGGATTTTGCGCTATTTGCTTTTTGTTCCTTTGTTCAGATTCGTAGGCTGTTAAGCTGTAAGCACGTTTCCTACAATTATTAGCATGATTTAATTGTTTTCTAGTGCCTATAAATGCCTATTTCATACGTTTGTGCCTATTCTGCTTATTAGTGCCTAGAACTGCCTTTTTTAAAGCCAATTTCTTCTGATTGTAATTAAATTGTTGACAACAGCTTCTGTATTTGTTGGTTTCAAGGTGAAGTTTTCGGCAAAGAGAAAGTTCTTACTGCTGCACATTGGATATACAAAAAAGGGTTTGTTAAGGAGAAACAGCTGTGCACATTGGCCCAAAACTTACAGCAAAACCAAATTTAGTTTTTTTTTATTTTAAAATTAATATAGACATACTTCAATAATATAAAGTTTTTCTAGCGGCACTACAGAAAACGTCACATGACTATTTAAATGTACCTACACCTGTATCGTAGCTGCTATTACGTAATTTTAACCTCAGATTCCATATTTTCTACATTTTCCTAACTTCAAAATGTTCCACTGAATGCAGTTTTCTATTAATTTGTATGAAGTTCTGAACATGTATGTCAGGGCAACTGCATAATAAGTATACCCATTTACATGTGTTGTGTTTTTTTTTATTTGTATTGAAAAGGATTAAAATGTTTACTTCTTACTGAAAACGCTTAGGAAAATAAAAATTGTTAAATAGGTATGATTATTTTTCCCTTCGTTGATATGTCGAAAACAAATATTTCACATTGGTACAGGTCACTAATAGGTTAAAATGGGTGCAGAAACTTATACCCCAAGCATAATTTTTAAAATTACAATATGTGGGACATTTTGAAAATCGTCTGTAATTTAGACATAAATTGTTAATTCCTCAGAAACTATTGTAACTAGAAACTTGCACAAATTCAAAGGGGATTCCTCCTTCGCATAATTCGAGTATATCGTACAATCTCCTCTGATGCAGCTCAGATTATAGCTAACATCGAACAATTGGCTCGTACTGGTTTATCAACAGCAACTATTACGAATTTAAGACATCAACGTGAATGTGCGTCCTACCTGTCTCACTTAAAACTGCTAATTCCGGAGCATTCTACCACAGCAGGACACCCATCAAGTTTTGTAACCTGTTTAAAGTAAATACGTAATTTTCATTATATTACATATATACAGACGTTTCGCGTTACAATTTGAAGATAATATATCTGCTGTAGGATGTGCTTTTGTTGTTTACGAAAACCAAACGGAACTAACTCACTCCATGTTTAAATTGTCACCCGAATGTTCTGAATTCCAGTCGGAGCTTTTAGCAATTAAAGAAGCTATAAAATGTTGTACTGTTAATGGGAACAGTGATTCACAATCAGCTCTACTCGCTATTAATGATAAATACAATTTAAATTCATTAGCACATGAAATCAGAACCTTGCTTCAAAACCATCCAGGACTTATTTGCATGGGATTGCTTAAAGGACACAGTGGAATTTTAGGTAACGAAAGAGCTTTTTGCTTGGCTAAGAAGGCTGTAGTATCCAATCTTCTTGTGACATACTCTTTATGTCCTATTTCTACTGTAAGGAGAATAATACATCAACATATTCTTAAAGAATGGAACCAACAATTGCTAACAACTCCAAATGGAAGTTTAACAAAAACATTATCTTTCCCTACTGTACATGACAGAGGAAAATGTGAAACTCTTGTACCAACTGTTGTTCTGACACAATTTTTAAGTTTACATGGCAAATTTGGTGAATACTTATCACGCTTTCACTTAAAATCCAATCCCGAGTGCATGTGTGGTGAAGAAAGTCAAACTGTGGTTCATCTCCTTTTCTGTTGTCCCATTCTCTGGAGAGAAAGACAAGAATTAATATTCAAGCTAGACTCTCTAGGAACTGAATTTTCTGCTCCGCTCACATCTTTGCTAATGAAGCGACAACAGTATAAGTACTTCATGACGTTTTTAAACTCAGTGCTTAAACTTCTGAAATACTTTAAATTAATATGTATCAGAATAAAACATAATTTTTCCTTGTAGTGTTTAAAATATTTTTGTTAAAATTTTATATTTTTATGTATTAGTTCTAACCCTAATATACCACTGTGTAAAATAGGTTTCAATAAATCTGGATAAATAAAAAAAACATGTGTCATTTGTAGCTGTACGAAGCACTCGGTTTTGTAATACCTGCATTCGGCGGAGATTAGTCTTGTTGGTGCCACCCCAGATTGGGGCTACATAGGTAAAAATGGGACGAACTAGAGATGTGTAAAGAAAAAGGGAGGATTCATAACCATGTGAGGTGCGCCTGTTGGGTAACGGGTTCAGTTTTGATAGCCAAGCAAACGCAAGCGTAACAGGCCGACAGATGTGGGCGTTCCAAGTAAGTCGAGTGTCCAGTAGCACCCAAAGGTATTTCACTGGCACACTGGTTGGTAACCATGAGACATGTTCGTCGAGCAGCTGTAGTGAAGGAGAATCTCTATAAGGACGTAATGAGAAGATGTTAACCTCTGCCGTGTTAGTGTTGCGTTAGGATTCATAACCAGCTGAGGTGCTAGTCGATCGAGGGCAGTTTGCAGTTCGTGAATGGCATGACGGATTTTCGAGTAAGAATAAACGAGAGCAGTCTCATCAGCACATAAAGCCGTGCAAATTGAAGCTATAGTAGGAAGATCATAAATGGATACATTAAAGAGGAATGGTGCTGCTATTGAACCTTGAGTTACACCTGGTAAGATGTGTCGTCGGGTGGATGTGAAACCAGCAATGCGCACGCACAGCTATATTCGGTCAGTAAATCCTTATGTGATAAGAGTGTATTGTTAAAGGTAGCCGTCTGCTTTGTGTTTCATATTTTACCACGTACGCAGTAGGTAGAGGAAGTATGGTACATTACTCACTTTGACTGCAAATACTCGTTCTAAGGCTCCCTGAAAAAATGAAAAAGCTAGTTCTTTTGTCTGTCTGTGAACAGCATAACTCAAAAATAAAGAATGGTGTTGAGTTTGATTACTATCCAAAAGTTGTCAAGACAGTCGTCCATTCCAGAATTACGTTTACATGGAATATTCTACCCTAGTTTTACTTTCCTGAAAATGGCAGTAACGATTTTCATCAAAGTGCCATATATTTAAATATTTTCATAAAAATGAAGTAAATATCTTGAACTTTCTGCCTATGTCCTCAAAATTCCTCTTCAGTCTGGATGACTTTTACGTAAATAGTAAACTTCAAGAGATATATTGCATCTTACTGCACAAAAGATAAAGATCTCCTTGAACACACAGAATTGATTTCTATTTATTTTACATTAATTTTACAACATGGTGTTGTCGCATACAACGAGACAGAGGTATATAAATCTATTGTTATGAATCTGCTATGATAGCTGATTTAAGCCTTCAGCAATTCAACAGTAATTGATTCAATTCCTCTCTTATAAACACAGATGGTTGCGGCCAAACAAATGTTTTCGCTATGGCAGGGTAAAGTATATTCGTCTTTGTCTGTCATGGGCACACAGTTTTTACACTTCTATTCGTGTCTGTGTGGTATTAAAATTACAAATCCCTCACACAGCTCTTGCATGGTCCAGACGAAAAGGTCAGCTAACAAAACAGATTCGGCCGAGCGCTCTCTCTACACAGAACCAGTTGTCGCCATCGCGATGCTAGAAGGTCGCTAGTAATCAGAAAAAAGTATTCAAAAAGTACTAGATTTTCCATATGCCGGGTGGTGTAATGAAAGTTCCCTACATCTGGGGGATTTAACTTAATTACTCGGACAGGAGAGGAACATAACAGATGTACCAACTGAAAGTATGCAAAGTGTCATTTATTTAAGTCATGCTTTAGAATTATATCTTCAAAATAACATCTTATAGATGACCTCCATTACGGTCCACACATTCCTACAAGCGTGCAATCAAACTGGAAAAACACGCGAGCAGTAGGTCTCCAGCTATAGACATAACTATTTTTTCAGTAGTGGCTTCTTTCAACGCTTGCAGAGTTGCAAGATGTCCAGTAAAGACTTTTGTTTCAAATAGCCCTACAAGAAGGAATCAGGAACTGTAAGATTGGGTGAGAGCGAAGGCCATAAATGATACTGCAGAAGATAGCGCTTGAAGGTTTACCCGCAGGGAAAAGTTTTGGGGTCACTTGCGTTTTGTACGGGTAAATCTGAATTCAATAGTATGCGTCCAAACGATCTAAAGATATGAAACCTACGAGGTGAACGATGCGGACTACCGTCAAAAGCTTTTCTCACTCACACAGTTTTTTCTGGTGACTTCACAGTTCTAGGTGGACCATGATTAATGTCCATGGCACTACCACATGCTGCATACTTATTCAACCATTACATAATTGTTTTCCGTGAAGGAAATGTACGGTGGCTGGGCACATTAAAATGAACTCGAAATATTGTGTTGACCGGGCCATCGATAGGCACCGATTAATACGCCGCGTGGCCAAATCGCGCACGGGGAAACTAACTCAGACGGCATTTATGCTTGGCGGAGAGTTTGGGAGTTCTACTAATTCATTTTCTATAAAGGTTTGGTAGCACTAACTAAACCCACAATTAATTTTTCGCGCACGGGGAAACTAACTCAGACGGGATTTATGCTAGGCGGAGAGTTTGGGAGTTCTACTAATTCATTTTCTATAAAGGTTTGGTAGCACTAACTAAACCCACAATTAATTTTATTAGAAGATTTACTACACTAAATAATTACAAAGTTGGTCCATCGGACTACATACCGGTTACAGATAGGGCATTACGAACGACCCAGACAAAGGCCGGCAAAGACAAATGGATTCACACCAGACTCACATATGCCACCAGGGGGTGATGACGCACACACGTGGCGTCACTACTACATTATCCGCGGCTAACGAAAGATACAGGCTATGGCGCGTTTGAATCAGCGGATCACAGCAGTCCTGACTTGTCGAGTATAGGTTTGACCGTTACATTGGGCGGTATGTCGTTCGTGTGGACTGTATGATATTAAGTTTGTTTTACTTTGTTAACTAGTGAAATGAATAATATTTAGTAGTTCAGGTTAACACATATTCCAGTTTGTTCGTAAATTGTATGCATTTAGTAGTGTTTTCAAGTAAGCTGTAAGTTAACCTGTGGGAACGTTCTAAAGGCTTCGATGCCATAGTTCATCTTCTCGCTTGAATTTAGATTGAAGCATTTACATTAGTAAATTATGCGTATCCTTTTATTATGCGTGTGATATTACATAGTTATATCCTGTGTTTAAATGTACAGAAAAATTATCTATATTATTGAACGAAATAATAACTTCTGTGTTCAACCACATGCTGGATACAAGTTAATGCTATTATTACTATTATTATTTTCCTTTTTATTTTCTCAGAATTGCAAAAAATGCCTCGACGTTGTAGTGTCTTTGTTTGTAGACCAAATTATGACACAGAAACTGAAAAAACTACAACATTTTCACTACCAAAAGACGAAAATATTCGTAAGATCTGGCTACCGCTGGTTACAGATTTTTCGAAATTGAAAAATCTTTTCATGTGCATAAAGCATTTTGAGGAATCGTGTTATAAGAGTAGACAGGATTTCTACTTCAAAGGGAGGGTTAATAGAACATGAAAGGCGAATCCCTAAACTCACAGAAAATGCTGTACCAACAATATTTCCTAATACACCCCCTTACTGTTCCAAAACGATTCCCAAATTAAATTCTTGCTGATAAAGAAGACGAAAATTTGATCCAGGCATTTCGAGACAGCATTCAATTAAATAAACAGCACGTGGAAAGGGATTTAATAAATAATGTAGATAGCTTTATTTCGTTTGTAGATATAAGACAAATCAATTCCATTAAGGCTAATTGGACAGTAACTAAGGACGAGGGAACAATATATATTTGTTTAATGGGTATATATAATGGCTCACCTTGTGTCATTTATACATTATTTCTTTATTCTTTAAAGTATCATGTTTATAGATCTACAAGGTGTAATAACATAAGTGGTATATATTATAATTACGTAGGTAATTATAAGAAACGTAATATAGCTTAGTAATACAAGCATACCAAGAATAGTTCCGAGACATAAAATCCTTTCTAATATAACATTACCTATATAATTATGTTAATTAAAGTGTAATTATCTAGAATGATGAACATATGTGAAATACTCTTTATTCATAATCATTCAGTTCACTAACAAAACAATGTAACTTCTGCGTTACGCTGTCCACTCTCACGCTGTCACTCGCGTGACGTCATACGAAAGTTCCCCTGTCGCGCCGAAGCCGCTCTCTTTCGTTAGCCGCGTACATTATAAATACAAACTCTAGCATCTGCACTGATCAAATCAATGACTATTGCGACAGTAATCTCTGCGCTGCCACAACAGACTTACTCTCGTGAAAGAAAAGCACTGGTGAAGCACAGTGTGCCCGTCGTTCATTGATGTGGTATTACAGTATGGCTTCCTATTTTCCCAAGACATAGAATTGAAGCTGAGGAACTTGTTATGCGCACAACGACATTGACCAGGATAACTGCATCAACATATGTTTTGCCAAGTTTTTGTTATAGATCTGTCATTTTTATTTTTTATTTTGATTTATTTGTAATTATATCTGAAGAATTATTGAGTGCATGTTTTTCTAAATTGAACGAAGTTATAAGAATTTGGAATGCACCCCCGTGTTACGAAACCAGGTACAGGGGTGGAGTATAATTAGCAGCTTTAAATATTTATTTTTGTATTTTTGTTCTGCTACTGCTATTGTTGCTAAGCACTGGAGAGACAGTATGTGAAATTTGGAGTTGTATTTTCTTAGGGAACTTAATTCGCCTAGGTACGAGGGCGGTCTAAAAAGTGTCCGAGCTCAACATAAGGAATACAGAACTCGTAAATAGAAGCTAGTGAATTTCGTTGTTCATCTGTTGACAGTTACTCAACAAAGCTTCAGCCATTTTGGATGCTCAGTTGTTATGCAACAGTCGTTTGAGTGAGTTGATGTGTTTTTATGAAAACAGACAAAATGGAATGTCGATCTGTCATTAAATATTTGTTTTTGAAAGGGAATACGCCTACGCAAATCAAAGATGAGTTGGATTCTGTGTATGGGGATTCTGCACCATTATTTACCACAGTGAAATTTTAGACAGCTGAATTTAAACGTGGCCGTAAGAGCCTGGTAGACCATGAATTTTCTGGACGTACAAAAAATGCAACTACCTACGAAAACATGGCCAAGGTTCACCAAATGGTGCTATACGACCGCCGAATTAAAGTGAAAGACAGCAGCGACTATCATCATGTCAAAAGAGCGTATTTTTCACATCTTAAATCAACATTTTGAAATGAAAAAGCTCTCCGTGCTTTGGGTGCCGCGTGTGCTCACGTACGACCAAAAACGTGTTCCAATGAACATTTCCACCGCTCTTTTGGCGCAGTTTATGCTCAATAAATCTGAGTTTTTGTGCAGATTCATTACTGCAGATGAATCTTGGATACACCATTATACGCCCGAAACAGAAGTACAGTCCAAAGAGTACAGTCCCCTTGGACTGCCAAGGGGAAAACGCTCCCAAAAAAAGCAAAACTGTTTTTTCGGCTAGGAAAAAAATTGCGACTTATTGGTATAATCATGGAGTAATTAAATATTATTAATTTAATAATAATTAATACTATTTTTACCCTTAAAAATAAAATACAATTATAATTTTAAAAGATGAACTTACCATCCATGGGTTAATAAACAAAGAATTTGGTATAATTTTAGTTCCTCAATATAAATATAGTATTAAAATTTATTGCATTTCTGCAAAAAAGATAAAATTCTTAATAATACAAATTCTGGTATATATCAGTTTAATTGTTTTGATTTTGATAAAGATTATATTGCAAGGACAAAAGGTAATTTAGAAACCAGAACGAAAGAACATTTTCGTAACAGTAAGTATAAAGATACCGATAAATCGGCCGTAGCAGATCATTTTTGGTCATTTAACCATGAAATAAATCTAGAAGTCAAATTAATAAAACAATTAAATGATCCGATAGATATAATTGTTTGGAAATATATATATTTAAAAAAACAAACATCGCGTCATGAATTTTGAAATACCGGCAGTCGACTCTGTTTTTATATTTGGTTAATTTTTAGATTATGGTAGTACTAACAAGAACATATTAACATCTAGCGTTCGTGACGATGACAACAGCTTTGTCTCCGACTGAGGATGTGTAAAAGTGTTACATTAAATCGCGATCCCGTACAATTTATAAGGAAACCATCATCATTTCTTCTAAGATAATTGAAGATTTAACTTACAAATTGTTATATTTGTTTGCTTCACTGTTAATAGTATCAGGATAGTTACTTGTCAACCTGAAGGCAGAACTTACTGATAAACGGCCGCATTTGCAGAAACAGAAAATCCTGTTTCACCAAGACAACGCACAGTCTCACACCGCAGCGGTTGCAATGGCGAAAATGCACGAATAACGTTTTGATCTGCTTGCCACAACAGCTCTAGCCCCCAAGCGACTTCTTTTTGTTCCCTCGTCTGAAAATTGCGCTCGGAGGACACAGATTTTCGTCAAGTGCGGAGGCAATCTCCTTCTTGAACAATTATTTTGCAGAGAGAAACGCCGAGTACTATTTGGACGGGTTACAGAGATGGGAGCATCGCTGGGAGAGGTGTGTAGATTTACAAGGAGACTATGTTGAAAAATAAAAAGTGTGAGAAACTAAATAGTATCTTTATTAGGCCGGAAACTTTTCAGATCAGCTATGTCGTACATTTCTACGACTACACACAGAATGAACAAAGAGTATGAATTATGGTCTATAACAGTTAAATGAAACAATTAAGTTAAGTGGTTGATAGGGGCCCTGCATATAGCATCTCATTGAGCTTGAGGAGGAGTAAACTGCAGAATTTTAATTAGAACCATGATGTAAAAGCTATATATTCTGATAGAACTTAATGAATAAAGAACATTTTGCTCATAATATATTTGTTTTTTTTTTTCTGAAATCAAACCTTGAGAAATATAGGCTCTTTAAATTATCATTAGCGTGCCAAATGAGCCAGAGTAGGAAAATGAACACTTAAAAGTTGAGAAAATCTTATCTCCTGTAACATTGTGCAAAGAATGTAAAGCAATTTGTGTTCAATATTCTATCAAAGTGAGTATTAATTTCTGGTAATTACATTAAATTTGCCTCTTAGGTGCAAATGTTGCCCTTGAGATACATAGTCAAATAAAACGGAACTGCTATTCACTTATCTGTCACTGTCAACTGTCCAATCAGGAGCTCAGCTGTCCCTTATCGGCCCCGCATACAAAGCCCAACGGTAAATCCGAAGAAGCGGTATTTGGGACCGTATTGTTTCGGGCTCCTATTCATAACTTTATATTATTTATGTCCATTACCTTTTAGTGTTAGTATAGGGTTTGAATTTTCTTCAGTTAAATATAAAGTTGTATACACAAGGTTGTTTGTTATTTGATATAATTTACCGCTATGGAAGTTCTAATATTCTAGAACTCAACTTCCTAACCAGAATATGTATTGAAATTAAACACATCACAGTTTCAGCATAACATGGGTTAATTATGCCCATTTAATGTTAAATCGAAACATACACTTATAGAAATTGTCTTATCACACCCTTCCTTATACATATTCTGAAATGTGGGTTCGTAGAATTAAAAGTCCAATTGGCAGAAATTAAAAATATTCTTTATTTCCGTAAAAATACACTTTGTTCAATCCTTACAGTGGCAGAATTACGTAACATACACAATTACAATCTTCCAAAGTCGTTGACCACAACAAAGAGTTCACTTTCAAAACACTGCAGCAGCCACACGATTCAGTTCCGATTACACTCTCTCATTACAACTGTTGTGGAACTAGCCGCGGCCCATTACGACCATTCCTAATTCCAGAAGGTTGTGAAATGTTCTTTATCAATCAAGATGTCATTAGAAGTCTCCAGTTATCTATCTTTATTTGTTTCGGCAAGTCCTTTTATCTGCACGCTGCATACAATATCTGCCTCTTTGTGGGCATGAAGCCGCGCTATCATAATAATAGATTCGCGACAGTACTAATAAATATGCGAATCCCTTAAGTTTAATAATAGGCAAAACTATCAAGAGCTGGTCGTTAAATGATGGCTTTGAAATGCTCACCTCACGCAGATATAACCAACCATTATCCATTTAAGAAAAGAACCAGTAATTATTAGAAAATTCAATCTAATAACAACAAATAGCACAGAAATATTTTACTATACAAGTAAACATTTTACATGTATTATGTGTTTTAACAAGATCTATTATTTGTGTAGTAACATTTTTTCTAAATATCTTTTACGGCTTACCAATTATACAAAAATCATACAGAACCAAAAAAGATATTAGAGGCGATTTATACAATACATATTACTCATGTAAGTGTATTTAAATATTAAATTTTAATCTAAATCAACTTATTTGAAAAAATCAAAAAGCCGTCGAAAATTTCTCCATGATAATAGTAGTTCGGGTTTACTGGGTTTTGCTGAAAATCTTACTTTCGCATCTTTAAAGATGTTGAAATGTATAAATCATGTTTGGTATTTAACTGTCCTTTGTTTTTGGCTTTTGCCATTTACACACACACACACACACACATGCATACAAATGGATATTTTGTTGCTGAAAAAGCTTTTTAATAAGGTGTGTCTAAACATATCTCGGTATCGAAACTTTGGGAGAAATACAGACTTTACTGTATCAAATGCATATAGTTAAGCTAGTCCACGTGCTTTCTTGAAGTGAAAACTTCTTTAGGCGCGTATAGCACTTTTTCTGGGTAGTGAATTAAACTGAGCCGTCATGCTGGAATATGTGACGCTCATTCGGGTGAAGTCGGCTCGAGTCGGCTCAATCCGAACTAACCCCCAAAATTCATTCGTTATTTCAGGATTATGTCGTCCATACCGCTATACACCGTAGAGTTTCTGTCGCACTCAACAGCGTATCAACAACAGGCATCCAGGTATGTTTTTACATATGTTAAATACTATGAAAAATTCAGAAACCCTACAGGACTTTCGTTACAAAGAATAATTGTCTTAGGGCCGTTCTTACAAACGTCTGTCAAGTGCCAGTAACCGATCCTGTCAGATAACCTTCTGTCATTTAACAAGTCGACAACATGTCAAATTCCACTTTAAACAATAATAACAGTGAAAAGAACAGATAAAATCACCAAAGTTTGGCATTTGGATAGTTAAAACCATAATAACAAACAATAAAACGAGTGTGATAATTGGAAATACAACTGTTAAGAATTCGTAAAAGAGATGTTTCATTTAAGAACTGGTTATTTTTATTGACAATTTCTCTTTATTGTGAGTAGTAAGTCGTAAAACATCAATAAATTAGATGTAATAAGACGTAATTAATCAAATTATCACGTATTAAAATGACGTTTTGCGTTTATTTTAATTTACAACTTACAGGTTATGTTTGTCCACAAACTGAAAGACCGAACGAGATTTAAAAGATTTGATATATAAATTTGATTTTTATAGAAAAAATATTAAAAATATATATTATTTAGTTTGTAAAATAAAAATTTAAAGACAAAACATTAGACAAAAGCATCGAACAAAAACATGGATGTTATAAATAAAACTGCAATGAAATATGAGTATCAGCAATAAACAAAATGTGAAATATTATTGTGAAATAGCATGTATTTTAATGTAAAAATGACATAAATGTAAAACAGTATATTATGTGATTTGGTTTTACGTCCTTTATACATCCTTTATGTATAATCCCCTTCGCACGGTCGCAAGTCCGTGTTCATTCGGTTGTTCCAGAGTATTTTCATTTGTGAGTAGACTTAGCGTAAGACATGAAATGTTTAGCTCGAGACTGGTCTCTTTGAGCAAGAATGACTGTCTACATTACATTTTGGAAAATCATTTTTAAGAATAATTTGTAATGAAAATGTAGAGTCAGACTGAAAAATTCAATGACAGAGCCGGGAATTGTACCACAGATCTTCTGGTTTCCGTCCAGCAGCTCTACCATTGAGCTACTATCGCCAATGTGCCGATGTGACATTAAATTATCCAACTGACCCGTATTTTCCCGTCTAAATTTTTCAGTCTGACTCTACGTTTCCACAATTTAGTCTACACACTGCTGGTGTGAAAGAACAATTAATTTCCATTAATTGACCTAATAGTGATCCGAACTATAAAGCCCGCGTCTTAAAGTACTTACATGTTGTAGGTCACCATTAAGGTAGTTGCCTCATGTGTTTATGAGAACTCCTAGTGGTTTACTGGGGAAAACACGAGTCAGTTGGAGAATTTAATGTCATATCGGCACGTTGGCCATAGTAGCTCAAGGGTTAGAGTAGTTGCACAGAAACCAGAATATCCGTGGCTCAAATCCTAGCTATGGCATTGAATTTTTCAGTCTGACTCTACGTTTCCACAAGTTAGACTACGCACGGCCAGTGTGAAAGAACAATTAATTTCCATTGTAAGGAAAAGTTTTTTAGTCTTCACTTCTGTCGTGTAGTCTTAAGCACACACTTTTTTGTACTCACAACGTGCATTTTCGTTAAATTAAATTCCTAAACCATAATAGCTGTGTTTCTCTATTCTGTATTTTGTTCTTTCTGTGGATTTATGAAGGAAAACAGTTCCTACCTCGGGAATGGAGCCGGGATAGAAGAAATCACAACGAGAGGTTTAGTGTACCACGAAACCATTTGGAACGCTAGCATAGTTGATCACGAAAGCCGATAGGCTGATTCAAATTATGATTCAGGTTTTAAATTTGTAGCTGTTTGTTGTTTTGTAGTCTCTCTTGGAAAGTTGTATTTAGAAGAAAGAGCGTTGATTGGTTATCTTCGCTACTTACTCCAGGTACACAGAAATAAGCATGATAATGTATTTGTGTTTAAAATTCTCATTGTGTTTGGAGGTGTCAATGATCGTTATACTTTTAGACGCTATAACACGTTAGTTAACGTTTTGCTGAGAAGACCATTCACGGAAAAGTAAAAGCTTGTTAGCATTTCAATGTTTTGATTTTATTTTCAGATACAGCAATTAATCAAGAGATAGCTGAATGATTCACTAGCTGAACTTCAATGAGAGTGGGATAATACGCCATGTCCCGTCACTTGCAGATATAAATCAATCTGTACTGCAATGTAGCTGCATAGGAAAATTATGAATGTCATACCTAAAAAGCAATGGTTGCTTTTATCATGTACACATTTTGCGAGACATTTGTCCTCCTAATACTCAATCCACTACTACCTTAAGAAAATACACTATTAGAAACAGTGCACTTGTTAATTTAAAACTGAGAACACGCAGGATTAGCTTCTACTTCTTTGGCAACTATGCAGGACACTTTGTATCTGCAACAAACGTTCCTTGTCTGCTGTTGGAGTAAACATTTGCCTGGACGGTGAAAGCATAGCCTTGGAGACTCTCATTGTTGGACATTGTCATTCCTGAAGTCACAGACAACAAACACCTAAAGCAAATATGTCATTTGTTGCCCTATTTTTTGACATAATAAGATAAAACTACTCTCATTTAATAAGCACATTTAGGTGACAACACTGGGCAACAACAAATACTTTTTGAAAGTTTCGAGCACTTCATGAGGCACTTCCTACTAATTTTGGGTTGATAAAAGCAAATATGACGCTGAAATACTTTTATTAGTTCTAGTTTCTATGATATACACAAGGTGGAAGTATTACATATTAACATATTGAGAGAAAAGGATACATTTTAATTACATACATGCTTACAACAATGAAAGTGCATTTGATTTTGTTAACTGGTAATTACATTCTAAGAGTTCTAAATTGCTGGACAAATACTTCGCAGATACTCGTGTCTGAAGAGAATCATGTGGTGGCCTATAGACTTCGTCGTCTTTTATTTTTCCTCTTGTCATGGAGTTCCGCAGAATCCCTATACAAAGACCAACAGTAATCCGCAAGCATTACTTCATTCCAACGGCCCTGATATCTTTGTTCCATAACAGAAATGTCCTAATGGAATCTCTCCCCATGTTCATCACTAACAGCTCCACAACTAGGAGGGAAAAAGACTAGGTGGGAGTGGAGAAAATGAATCTTAAGGGACATGTTGCATCCAAGGTTACGATACTTTTGCAGGAGCACTGTCACTGAGTGCTTGTAGTTGTCATCTCTTTTGTTGCCAAAAAATCCATGAACAACACCCTTCAAGGCTTCCCAAGCTTCCTTTTTTTTCCCCTCCAAAATTTGGTCAAATGCAGGATCCTTTACAAGTTATCTTATTTGTGGTCCGACAAAATGCCTTCCTTAACTTTTGCATCACTTAATTTCCAACATTTCTCTCGGATTATGGTTTGTTATTTGACAGGTGTGCCAACTCCCTAAAATAATTCCCCCAAATTTAAATCTTCACTCTAAAAAATTAAATGTCACTTTATCTTCAAAACAAGAGCTAATCTATCATTTTTATGGTGATTTTTGAGTTCAGCATTTGCAAATACATGTAAATTCACGCTTTCTAATCCCGAAACATTTTCATCGTTGCCCAGTGTAATCATGATAACATTTTGTTTAAAATTACAAAAAAATGGTGGGTGTTGGTGCATTTCTAACTTGACTTTTGGATTTGGCACAAATACGTAGGAATCAGCAGAAATTATTTCTTTAAAATTTTCATTGATGACCATTGTTATTATTAATATTATTTCTATTATCACTATCAGTGTTGTTCTTGAGAGTAGTACTCTTTATTACATTAATTGCAACCTAGCCATTAGGGTTGATTGTTTTAATTTGCCTTAAATTTCTGGATTTATATTGATTTAACCTAAAAAGGGATCTTCTACTTGCAACAACAGGGATTTTGCCCTTTATTCTGTCTACAATTAGAACTTGAAGATTAGTTAAACCTAAATTTTATCATTTCTCTTATTTATATCGCTTTATATAAGGAAGCAAAAGCTGCAGTTTTACCTCAAAGTGTTTTGTATTAATGGAAAAGATTAGGTACCATGTTATTTATATCATTTAAATGATTTAGCAATGTCAGGAATGTTAACAGAACGTTTTGCTAGCGTTTCTTTGTAATTAACTGAATTACAGGTAGACCGCAAAACAAACTGTGGTTGGTGGACGCATGTGGGAGGAGAGCCATCTCCCCTTCTACGCCATCCTATTATCACGTGACTCCCGCCCCTCCCTTCCTTCATGCCACAGAGCGCAGACCACACGAAATGCAGGTATTCAAATGCTGTTTTGATTATCAAAGTTAACAGAAAATAATTACCTCGGACATGACCTCACAATCGGTGAACCAATAGGTAGAATCATAGTTTATTTAAACCCCGAGAAACAAAACAGTGATTCGGCAGAAAATTCAAAGGTTGAATGTAACAGTGAACGGGAAAGTGAGTTAAGTAGATAACCAGTGCAGCCCACGCGGTGTAGGAGCTGCCTCCTAAAATAACTATGGAGGGGGTAAGCTAGTGTACTCCAGTGTTGGTAAGCCACGCCTGCAGCTGCATTTTGTTCGCCGTCTAGTTATAGGCATGTTATATCACTTTTAAGTGTTTTCTGTTATAGCTGCAATTCTGAAACTAATGTTGTGCTATAGATTTTTCGGAACTGATGCAAATGAATTACTAATGATATTTAAGTAAATGTCATTTACCTATATTATCCTAATAAGATAGAATAATAACAGAAAGCAGTAACTGTCTGAACAGTAATGTTATTCAAATGTTCCTGTTCAATAACAGATCCTATTTTTAGAGGACACTCTGGTACCAAATGGATTTTCTTCCTTAATTAACCAATTTTAATGAAACTTTTAGATTACGTTACATGTGCTATGATATATTGTTGGTATAAGTTTCACTGCTCTATACTAGTTTTGAAACTAAAATTATTTATCATGTTTTATTAAGGAATTGTATAGTAATAAAGGGTATACTTTTTGGAGTTTGGAATAAAATTAGAGGCCTGAAAATTTGTATGCCAGTTTTTCAATGCCAATGCAATAAAACTGTGCAGTATTTTCCCAACATATTAATATTTATTCGAATTATGATTTTTTTCCCCTTTTGAAGAGAATAAAAGGAAATATTACTAACATTTACAAAGAAAAAATCATATACTTTAATAATGAGTGTTTTTAATTTTATATTTGTCTGAGCAGCAGTATTGCTATACAAGCTATTGATAAATTACATAAGTATTGCATACAAATTGACAACTGATTAATTACTGTCCTCTAACATATTCAATAGGTGATTCATTTATAATACAAGTGGTGTCCAGAAAGTAAGTTCTGTTTCAATTTATCTCTGCTGCAGCGCTGCGATCGTAGTTCCGCACATGCAGGATAGACGCTCTGTATCAAGGAGATTCAATTCATGCCAGAGGATCTACTCCCATTATTCTTGGACCCGTGGGACCAACGAGCCGGTGCCTCCTTCTACAAGGGAGTTACCGAGCTGTCCCGAAAGGGCGCCCGGCGCCTCTGAGGCTCTTTCCATAGAGCAAGACCTAGACACTAAAAAGCCCCCCCCCCATCTGGTCCTATGGACTCAAGACTGGATGGAAGTGGATGCGCCACTTACGCGCGCCAACTCCAAAATGGGATGGCTGCCGATATGACCTCGGTGGGGCCGCCTGGTGACCTAGCACACCTTCAACTAGCTATGCTGGCTAGTACGCGGGAATATTAATGGTTTCCCTCAACCCAGTCCGGAGACGTAACCGATCACCCACGGGTATCGGGAACCAATGTCCCATCGAGACCAACCCAATTCGAAAAACTCTCTATCAGGGAGGGGCTCGAATGTTCGGCCCGAGGTTCCTCTAGTGACGTCAGAGGTACCACGAGTGCTAGGGTTCGGCAGCGCCCGCACCGCGGTAGCTGAAGGGGACGGATCCCCTCCCCTACGGGGTGTATCAAGGAGAAGAAACGTGCGCCATTGTGAGATCACTGTCAGTCACGTACGCTTTGCTGTGCTTGTTTACAATGTCGGTGTTGATAGAAAATCCCGCCGCTTGTGAAATCAGATCTGGGATTCGTTTCCTGAATGCTAGGAAAGTGAAACCAATTGAAATTTATCCACAAATTTGGGATATCAAAAGGGGTTGTGTTTCTATTGCGCAATTTGGTACGGGATTTCTATGTTTGTGAAGGGATGAACGTTGACTTTTCGAAGACTCACGTCGAGAAGCCAGATATAACAGGGTTAATTGGTTGTATTTTGAGTTGTTTCTTGATGATTGTGTTTGATTAAATAAGAGTCATGTGACATCTATTTTTCAGGCGTGGTTCGGAATAATGTTTCGGAGAAGTCAAATTTTGTAACAATAATTGTATAATTTGGATTACATTTTACTTTAACTTTCTTTCCTAGTCAATTGCAGGTTACCTCCTGTCTATCGGTAAATTCTTACTTTGTTATATTTAACCAGTTCCACCTATTACATAAAAGTTCTTGATCCTGCACCACTATTCATAACACTCACCATTACAACACATCCCTACCAAAATTATTGATTTTTCGTAACTATCGTTACTCCTCTCTTAATTTTGTGTTTGGCCAATTTAATTCCACTTCATAACATTACGTCATGTAATTATTACTACGGCCAATCACAAAAGTAAATATATTTTTACTTATTTAAATTACTAAATAGATTTACATAACCATTTCTTAATAAATTTATAAAATTTTCATACATTTTCTAAATATAACTCGTAACTTCAGTTACAGAGTTGCAGAATTTTGTGCAATAAATAATTTTTCTATATCTGTACACAGTTTTATTTTATTTTCAAACGTATCTTACTTTCTGGACATAGCATGTATAAACAGAAAACAATTAAGAACACATTTAAATGAAAGATAATAAAATATAAAGTATATAACAGGTAGATGATGGATAGAGTCAACATGAAAAATCCAATGCCATGGCCGGGCCATCAAATATCTTAGCCTATATACGGCTAGTGTGGAGAAATGATTAATTTCCATCAATTAACTAAAATATATAACAGGTAACTAACAAATACAATAACATTAAATAAGATGGATAACGATTGAAAACTGAGGTTAGATGTGCGAGGCTAGATTATGATCAGTGCTGTTATGAGAAAAAAAGACGATCTACTTTGAATTAGTGAGAAAAGTCGCTATCTTCTGAATCAGTGAGTAGGATGTCTTCAGGCAGTTTTCTTTTCAATCTGGTCCTTTCGAAGTATTTATGAGTGTGATCAACAAACAAATGCACTATTTTGAATAAGTTATATTCTACATATTCTGAAAATTTCAACCTTAGTTATCAATATTTACTGCAAAAGGGTTTACCCCAAAGCATGAAAATTGTTATATGGAGAAAAAGCTATTTAAAGTATTAGAACACGTTCATTGGAAATATTGCACTTCATTCTCTAATTAGATCACTCCTGCAGCGTACAACGTTCCCTCAACTTTCAGCTTCAAATCTTCTTTGACGATATTTGCCACTCTTGTTGCATTTCTCCTTTTGATTTCTATACTTAATAGTCGTCAAACACTTGACACGACGTTTATCTCTGTGTTTACTTATTTTGGTGGAAAGAGGATATAATTTTCTGACCTCTTTGCCAATTTATTCGAAAGCTGTCCTTGATTTACAAGGGATATAGCTTCTTCCATACCCACGTCAACGTTTTTGGCTAAATTACAGACCTTCTTGGAGCAAATATTCCAAATTAAACTAATATATACTTTCATTTGTATTTTGAGGCCTGGTTGCATAAAAATCCCAAACTTAAGTTCATTTATAATCGAAGATAAAAATGAAACCAAGTTTACGAACCCACGTGGGTTGTAAAATGCTGATCTTAGATCTAATGAACGACGTTCAGTACTGATCCGAGATCACAAAAGCAAATGCGGCAACATCGCCAAACATGTTGCAACTTTCGCGTTGTATCGAAAGGATTTGAGAATTATCGGAATTATTCGACTCTGTTTAATTCAAGTGCACAGAATAGCCAATATAGACATAACAAAAGCTAAATAAATCTTTCGCTTTGTGCTTATTTGTCCTAGAAGTAATCCTATTTTAAATAAAGAGTATAAGAATTTACTCCATATTGAGACATTTATCAACAGTTGATCTTTTCGCTTACTTTATTTTCATTATATGCCCAATGTACATATTTTTAATTTTCGTCTCTTTACAACACTGTGAATTGGAAAACATAAACAAAAAATGTAAGACAAGTGAAGTTCTAAGTTACAAATTATTATATCTGTATATAAAAATAGAAGTTCAAGCAAAAGTGAAAATGCGTTCCGCTAACTTTAAATCTCGCACAACCCTTCTTATTTCACGCTTTTCCACAGGCATCCTGATGAAATGAGATCTTAAAGCTGCAATCTTCCTTTTAAATTTGTATATTGTTCTAAACGGAGTCCCTTTATTTATATTAAATATATCCCCAATCATCATTTGGAAGCTTTCAGTTGCATAGAACCGTAATGTGAGCAGGATCATAAATATTGGATTCAGTACGTAATTCCTCAGCTTTGTGTTCTTAATTGTACATGTAGCCTATGCTCCAGTTCTTGAACTACATGCTTTGATAGTCAAAATCTCATTTAGAATTTTCTGTCATTTAGTTCTGATATGGAATTTCCTCTGTGTTGGAAAACATGAGGAGAGCTTTCAAATTGAAATTCTAATCATCAGAGACATCAGAGTAATCTGAATTCTGAAAATAATAAAAATGTATAGGTTATGAACACAAACAATGCATATTTAGCATACATTTGTGAAATAAAGAGGCTAATTACTTATATAAGTGACCACAAAAATGCTTTATTTACCGTTTATTTAAAGCTTCAATACTTATTTCTTTCTGAGAAACTATTGTGTAAATTCTGCAGTTCTGCTGATCTAAGTTCAACCAAGTTAACTGGAGAAAATTTACTAGTTAGCTTTGATCTTAGATCAAGAGGCCATGAACTTAGATCAATGTTTATACAACCAAAATTCTAAGTTCAACTTGAATGAAGATCATTTTCATATTTTGAACTTAGATTATGTTTTATACAACCGGACATGAGTCTTTTCACTGGTGCATCCAACAGCTCTCTTGAACACAACGTTTAGAATAGTGGTACCATTTTCTCCATTACATTGACATTTAGAGTTGTATGGTTGTCATTTTTATAGCTCGTAGGCTTGTCTCCTTTTGCAACAGCTACGTTATAAAACCACCAGGAGCATACGCCCACTGGAAATTTTGAATGCATAGGCTTTTGATCTGAGCTGGAGCAGTGGTACAGTGTTGCATACCACATAAAATATTGTTACAATTTTCATGTTTATATCAAAAGTACCTTTAGTTTTCTTTTCAGTGGTTGTACCCTTTATTTTCCTTGAAAACGTTTCATACAAAACCTAACCATAGGCTTGGCACTTCACTACAATCTTCATAGAAAAACCATAGAACTCTCTAGAATTCACATTAACACATTCCTCTTTATGCTCACTACACAATGCTCTTGAAAAACAAGTACTTCAAAACATTACTGACACAAGAAGGTAATCTGGCTCTACAACTTTGGGGGAGCAAATGTAACACTTTCAGCTGTAGAGCTATTAGCATAAGATTCTTCACTTTTATCTGCTGTGGAATGTTTCCATCTTGTTTCAGCTAAAAGATTAGCTTTCTTTTTCTTTATTAACTTTCCACTACACAATTTTTCCCATTATATTTGCTAAAATGACAAAAGTATTACAGCAATTGAACTACACACATGGATGCAGTTAAGTATCTCGATGTTCTACTCGACATCAAATTGACGTGGAGAGACCACATTACATATGTGGCTAATAAAGTCAGCAAAAGAATGGTTATGCCCTACCCTCTCTATAACCGACGATCAGTCATGTCTCTGCCTACAAAACTGCTCCTGAATAAGTAAGTACTCCGGCCAGCCATCACATACGCCAGTGAAATATGGAGAGTAACAGCCAAGTCTCACCTACACCACATTGAAATTCTACAATTCCGATTCCTCCGTATTGCCACAGACTCCCCTTGGTACATCTCCAATCTAGTTACCCGACGTGACCTACGTATACCAACAATAACAGACTACATCCATACCCTTCCACGTTCCTTCTATCAAATCCTCTCCCACAACTTCAACTCCCTCATCCGTGGTCTAGGTGAGTACGACATTGATCCAGGAGAGCGCTACAAATGCCCGAGACTGCTTCTAGACACATAAAATAACACAACAGACTGCTTATATATAATTTCAACCTCATATTCTGCCGTATATTATACTTCCTTATAAAACACTCCACTGCCAGTTGAGGGCCTAGCCCTGATCTCGCATGAGACCGAAGGTCTGACATTCAGAACTTCAATGTCCAGTCGTGTGACAAACACATGGATGCATAGCTACTTTATAAACAATATAATTTATTTGATATATTTTTAATTATCTCTCAACAGATACCAGCACTTGTGCAATAAGAGCAGCCAACATCTATATATTTATGATAAATATCTCCTTAAGGTCTAAAAACCACAAACAGACTTCCTCTAGCTGCTATTACTGAAATCTGACATATCTGTCACACCCACTTTTCACACCAAGGGTCTAAATAAATGTGAAACACAGCAACCTCCATTTGGATTTGACACACAATATTTAATGGTCCTATTCTAGACACATTGGAGACAACATTTCTGCAAAATAAGTTTTATGAAAAAATTGCATATTTGGCCATTTTTGTACCGGAGTGTCCCCTTAATTCCTTGAAAATTCATACAAAATCTTTGAGATGATTCATTAAAGTATAAAATAATGAATATATTCCATGGAGAGAATTCATTGCAAGACTCAGAACTGGAGATTGAGCAATGTACTTTCATTATTTAGAGCTATTTCTTGTTACTATTAACAGAATTAGTTTGTTCAGCCTGCAGCCATTACAGAGACCATTATATAAAACGTAATAATTGCGGTGGTAGGCGATACTAAACGTGTCTGAAATTTCCTGGTTCTCACAGGCGGGAAGCAGGAGTATCAACAATGAAACTACTACGGTGTGTTTGTTTCACATTAAGGTAACAGAATATAATAAGATTGAATTTTAGTGCGAAAAATTCTGACCGTAAAAAAATATGATCATCTTTTATTGAATAGCCCTCGTATTTTACAGGAAAGTATAAATTCTAATAATTATATGATATGAAATACGAGTTCTGGTGATTTCGTAATATACATGTTCTATCTTCTAGCATTTAATTTCAAAGAAACTGCTTTCATTCTGAATATTTATTTGCTTTTGTATCAGATACTAAGGGAATGTGGAAGTCACAGTTTGTAGGAATTTCTAACCCAAATCAATATTTCAAAGTTTACACGCCATAAAATTAAATGTAAATGCTTGATTACAAGATAATTCTGACGGAGAAATGAATCTCGGAACCAACATTTCTTCGAATGTTCTTTACCTCCGCGTAAATGGCCACAGATCAAAAGTTAGGTTAGGAAACTCTTTACGTAATTCTCGTGTGAGCATACCCTTTACATTATTTTCTCACACAATAATGTATGGTTTCAGTTTAGGATGTACAAATAACATAAGGTGTTCTTCATTCCTTTGTACTTCTAAATCATATTTCAGCAAGGAAAAAGTGGTATTGGTGGCGCTAACAACACGGTCTCGTCTCTTGTTATTCTTAACGATAACTTTCTTCCTCTCAACAAGATGTTATGGTTACGATATAACAGAATAACAAATAGTGAATAGCTAGTGGTTAGCGGTTCAGATTAAACCATAAGTTACAGAATATACCCGGAAATAGGTCCTAATAGTATTGCCCTAGATGATAGAAGATATTTATATGAGATTTGATAAAACAACTTCAAAACTGCAGTTTACACTCACAGAGCTCTCACGTAATTATTAACCTTTTGCATAATATAGAGCGGTATTTTTCATATGAAATAAATCTAAGATACAGATTACTACTAGATGGACAACTTTGTGCTTGGGATTTAAGCTACAGATGTATTATTTTATGTTGACAGGAATCCTGCGCGGTAGGGATGAGTAGCAACTGCGGTGGGGATAGTGCACCTATCGCCACAATGCGTCACACGCGTAAGATTACGAGAGGGGAGGGCTAGTTTTGCAGCTTTTATAAACTAAGTTGTAATTCGTACTAGGATAGTAATCTCCACTCTTTTTTTGGATCTTAAATAGTACATAGGCATTTGGAACAAAACCCTGTTCTCCTCCACCAGGCATGGTAACCAACTGTCGGCCTTTCAATATCGCTGCAGAGTCCCTGTAACTTATTTCACTCCAGGGATATGGTCCAGTGTGTGCTGTATTTATAGAAGTTTCATCCATATAAGCTATATAAACTTCACCTCGATATCTCCGAATATTTCCGGAATGCTTAAACCTTTTTGCACGTATGGTTCGATTTACGATTAAAATTTGTCTGTCACGTTTAGTGTTTTTTTTTCTTTTTTCAAATAATCTTAGCTTCAAAAGAACTCTTCTTAATGTTCAGACACTGCCTTGGAAGTCAGTAGAATTTTTGGCTTCATAAACACTTTCTTCAAAGTTGGTCTTTGTTTTTCTGTGCTTTAAAATTAATCATAGTTCGCCTAATTACTTCTGAATTAAAACATCCAAATTAGATTTTTTCCCCTTTTTTAATCTTTGTTTACTGGGCATAGAGAAGGACGTTGTTGCACTAGCACCAATGGTTTTTCCTTCCTTAATACCGCTAAAGTGATATCAATATTTAAGAAAGGGGAAAGAACAAGACCTGAAAGTTATAGAGGGATCAGTTTATTGTGTGCTGCCTACAAAATATATGCCAAAATAATAAGTACTTGGTTATACAAAATAACAGATGCCATACTCCTAGAAGAACAAACTGGTTTTAGAAAAGGAAGAAGCACCATTGACAACGTTTTTACTTTTAAACTAGTAATATAAAAACGACGAGAACAAAATTTAGAGAGGCACTTACTGTTATTGACTATTATAAAGCTTTTGACAAAGTATCACGAATGATACTGTGGAAAGTTTTAAATAATAGAGGCATACCCTTACAAATAATTGAAGTTATAAAAAGTATGTACATTGACACAAAAATAAAAATAAATGAAAGAGAACCAGTAATAGTTAACGGTGGCGTAAGACAAGGTTGTCCTTTATCAACCGCACATTTTAATTTGTATGTTGACGAAATAGTATGGATTTGGTCGAATAAACTCAACGGAGGCATTAATGTATCTGGAGCTAAATTGAAAACTATGTTGTATGCAGATGATCAAATAATAATGGCCACAAATGAAGATGGCCTGCAGAAAATGCTATGTAGTCTAGATAAAATTGCTACAGAATATGGAATGAAGATATCAGCAAATAAATCCAAAACCATGGCATTTAAAGGAATTAATCCAGTAAGATCAAAAATAGTGTTAGATAACGTAATAATTGAGAAGAAATCATACTTTAAGTATTCAGGATTGTGACAGGAATTCTTTATTCGTAATTAATTTATCTCCATCTTAATCAGCCACAAGTTCGGGCGCAATTTGGTGCGGGTTTCTATGTTTGTGATGGGATGCACGTTGACTTTTCGAAGAGCCACGTCGAGAAGCCAGATTTAACAGGGTTAATTGGTTGTATTTTGAGTTGTTTCTTGATAATTGTGTTTAATTAAATAAGAGTCATGAAAATCTAAGTTTCAGGCGTGGTTTGGAAAAAAGTTTCGGAGAAGTCAAATTTTGTAACAATTTAATTGTATTATTTGAATTACATTTTACTTGAACTTCCTTTCCCAGTCACTTGCAGGTTACTTCTAACATATCGATAAATTCTTACATTGTTATATTTAAGCAATTCTATTACATAAAAGCTCTTGATCCTACACCACTATTCATCACACTCACCATTACAAAACCTCTCTACTAAGATTATTGATTTTTCGTAACTTTCGTTACACCTCTCTTAATTTTGTGATTGGCCGATGTGATTCCACGTCACAACATTACGTCATACAATTATTATTACGGACAATTACAAAATTACTTATATTTTTACTTATTTAAATAACTAAATATATTTATATAATCATTTTTTATAAATCTATAAACTTTTCATACATCTTCCAAACATAACCCGAAACTACTGTTACAGGATGTAATGTCTCGTACCAAGGGGAAGCTGATATAATAGAGAAAATAAACAAATTTAATTATATAACAGGCACAATAAAAAGAACAATAAAAAATAAAGCAAGAAAGGACTCTATAATAAAACTATACAAAACGATGGCAATACCAACTCTGATCTATAGATCAGAAACATGGACACTAACAAAAAGAAATAGTACGAGAATACAGTCATTAGAAATGAAATTCATAAAAGCAAAGCTGGATATATCAAAATTGATAAAAAGCGTAGTCAGGATATTAGGACAGAATTAAAAGTAGAGGAAATAAACCATACTATTGAAAGAAATAGAAATCAATGGAAAGAACATGTTCAGAGGATGAATAATAACATAATACCAAAAAGATCCTTAAACTACAAACCTATAGGAAGAAGAAACCAGGGAACACCGAAGAAGAGATGGGCAGACCAATTTGGAGCCGGAACGGGTTAAACTATCCAAAGCCGTGAGGTAGATGAAGAGGGAGTTTTTGCTGCGTGCCCACCCCTTAACGGTTTTACAGCAGGTAGGGTTTTTCTTTTCGTGATGTTGTAGGATAGTTTTAAAGTGCTTTAATTCATCATTTGTAAAACAAACAAATTCATCGTACTATATTTTGATATTAAGTTGACGTTTGAACTTCTTGTTGCTCTTTTCTAACATCATGTATTTATTATTTACTTATTGGTATTTTATCTTCTAAATGAATATAGCTGAAAAGCAATCAACCTCTTTGCTAGGATTTCCCAATGATTCAAATCTCTTTATCATGATTACACTTTCCTTCCGCGAACTTGTATTATTTTTGACAATTAAATTTTATTTTGTTGTAGCTATTTTGTTGTCATTCAGAGTTTGTGTGTGATTTGGTACCTTTTAAAAAAATTATTCAGGCTTTGTTTCTTTTATTCCTTTCTTTCTCTCTTTACTTCTTTATTTCTATCTTTCTTTTCATCTTTCCTTCTTTCAGCTTTTCTGTCTGCCTTCCTTACTTTCTCCCCTTCATCTTAAGGGCAGGGAATATTATTTTGGATACTGAAATTTGTTTAGAATCTTTGCCCTAGACGAATTACGGTTTTTATCAAAGGAAAAATGGCGAAAGTGTTCCGGAAATGTGTAAGTTCGGAAATTTTTGAGTATGTTTATTTTTTTCTGTAGGACTCCGCTTTGGACATAGCTAACCATTCAAACGATAGATATTTATTATTCTTTTTGTTTATACTGATCACTCAGTAATCAGAAGAAAATATCTGGAAAAGTATGGAATAATATTCAAAACTAATTCTATTTTGTGCTACTTCACCATTAACAAATGTTCCAAGATCATTGCATTAACTTTGGTATTTAAATTACATCCGATATATTGTTTTCAGTTTGTTGTTTAGATTATGCAAATTATGCAAATTTTTACTTTGCTTTACTTATTTACAATCTTAGTTGTTTATTTACTTGTTATATCCCGAGATAGAAATAACTGAAGCGCGATCAATCATCTCTGCTACGCGCTCCATGTGATACAAAGTTCTTTGCATTTTTTAAATTGTTGCTTTTACGATATTCAATTGATTCTACTCGCAATGCAATGGCGCCAATAAGGCGAAGCTTTTACCTCCTAGTACTTACAGTGTTCCACAATAAACAAATTTCTACATTTGTTTCACCTTACTTCTTCTTACTACTCGTTTTCTTTTTATCCTTATTCGACTTTTTAAATACATATTTAGGTACAACTAAAAAGTTTCATGAAAAATTTAGGCAGTATAGAAGCAGATGTAGTAGTTGTAAGAAGAGAAAACCTGAGAGAAAAGCGAATAGTTCTCAGAATTAACTCTAGATGGCGCTGCCTCGCCATTCGTAAACAAAACAAGATCATCGCGGTAAATCTTAATATTAAATTGACAGTTGGCACTCTGGCTGCTGTTCATTGTTCACCTTATGCAACATTTTATTTCGTTCTATTTATGTGTTATCCCCCGAGATTGAACTGAGTGAAACGCAATCAAACTTCTTTGTACGACGCCAAAATGGTTTAAATCTCTTTGCCGCTTTTTACTCTTTCCTTTCACGTTCTTCAGTTGTTTATACTTTAGTGTTACCCGACATTCGTCTTTCAGGATAAGGGAAGGCCCCAGAAAACTCTTATCCAGGCAACACACCCTGACCGTTATAGGAACTCGCGACCTCTTAAACGTGATGCAGACACGCTACTGCCACGATATGGATGCGGGTTTATTTTGTTAAGGATGGAGAATTTGGGGGTGTCTGCTGAACCCAAAAGAGTACACATGTCCTTCAGATTCAGCAGGCACAACAAATCAATCAATCAATCAATCAATCAATCAATCAATCAATCAATCAATCAATCAATCAATCAATCAATCAATCAATCAATCAATCAATCAATCAATCAATCAATCAATCAATCAATCAATCAATCAATCAATCAATCAATCAATCAATCAATCAATCAATCAATCAATCAATCAATCAATCAATCAATCAATCAATCAATCAATCAATCAATCAATCAATCAATCAATAAATCAATCAATCAATCAATCAAGAAGCTCGCGGCTGACTGAGGGTCAGCACGACCTGTGTCATTCGTGTACCCGTCTTAAACGGACTTAACCACTTAATGACAGGATATGTGGGGTTTTGCAGGGTGGTAATTTAAATTTATGAGGATGAAAAAAAGGGCGGTAGCCGTAGCTCCTCCTGGTAGCCAACTCGGGAGCAACGCTTCTGTGCACCGCTGGTGTGAGAAAATTAGAGAAGAGTTTAATTTAGAAAGTTTAATTAATTTTCAAACAGTGATAATTTTGAGGTTGTAATAACAACTTTACTCTTACCGGGTGTGCCCGCATGCCATCCGGGGAAGGCAGTAGAGCTTGTAGCGTCTTTCTGAGGATCCGTAGTTCCCTAGAGATCTATCCAGGGCGCTCTGATGTTGAGGCAAACTCACGTAGAATTTTGTGGCCCGGCGTTTAATGACCACTTTCACATAGTGGAGAGATGAGGCTTCATGAAGTTTTCTCACGGGAAACCTCCAGCAAACAGAATAAATGGCCCTAAGGCATCTTTTTTGTACACGCCGAAGTTCTCGCAGATTGGTTCCTGCGGCCATGGCCCAGATCTCACACGCATAAAGCATCATTGGAAGAATTAAAGTCTGAAAAAGGCGCAACAAAAGGGGTGTCGGCATCCCTGAACGCATCATGGGTTATAACGAAGCCGAAGCTCCGCATGCCCGATGAGCTACCTCCTGGATGTCACCCCTAAAAGTTAGGCCCTTGTCCAACCATACACCTAGATACTTAAGAGAATTTGTCCACTCTATTCTTCTGCCAGAATAGTTAAAGGAGTGGCGGTTGGCGGGAAAATGACGCTTGACGAAGAGCATATCTTGGCTTTTCTCCGGGTTGATGGACAATCGCCGAAGCCTGCACCAGTCGTGAATAAGGCTTAGGTGTCGCTGTATTGGGTTGAAGGCACTGTGTGCGTTTCTATCTGTGTTGTATAGCAGCACATCGTATGCATCCTGGGCTTTGTTGACATGTCGCCCAGTGTGGAGATGCGCCACATGCACGCTAAGAAGTGTAGGGGATAAGACAGAGCCTTTGGAGATGCCGCCTCTGATAGGTCGTCTGGTAGATAGCTCTCTCGCCACAAAACCTGTGAAATGTCTGTGTTTAAGGAAAGTATATAGAAGATGTATCATATGTGTAGGAAGCCCCAGGGTGATTAACTTATGTAGGAGACCTGCATTCCAGGTGGTAGAGAAGGCCTTCTCGACATCCGGAGAAACTGCAGTGGTGTAAGCCCTTTCCTGGAAACCCAGGGCAGCAGCCTCCACCAAACGGAGCAGCTCCTGTGATGTCGAGTGCCCAGAACGAAAACCAAACTGATGGGGCGGGATATCTTGAATGTCCCAAAGTAGAGGCGACAAGCAGGCTAAAAGAAGCCTCTCGAAAACTTTCGTGAGGACTGACAGGTGGCTAATGGAGCGGTAACTGGCAGGGGGAGCCGGATTTTTACCGGGCTTCAAAATGCAAATCATCCGAGCCCCCTCCACTGTCGTAGAAAGTGACCCGGGGCGAGACAAATGTTAAGAACCCAAGTAAGAAAGAGCACGGCTTTGAAGGGAATGAGACGGAGCATGATAGGGGTCAATCCATCAGGTTCCGGCGCCTTTTTGGGTTTTGGAGGCCGGAGTGCGCCCTGGAGCTCACTAGATCTAATAAAAAGAACTCGGTCCCCCTCAGGAAGAGGACGTTGAAGATACTGACTTACTTCCCGCTTGACGCGGCCAGTAAAGTCTAGGTCCTTGGCCTCATGGTCCTCTCTAGGTAGTCGGCAAACACATTTGCTTTGGCTTGGGGTTCATATACTAGGCCATGAGTGTCTTGGATAGGCCTGTATGGTGCTCCTCCGCGATTCCGGAGTCCTTTTGCAAGCCTCCATGCCCCGCCATTCTCAAAATTCACTCGAGACTTCAACTCCTCCCACGCGCGCACACGGTTCTCGTGTAGGTGAAGTCGAAACTCTAGGCGCAAGCGCCCGAGGAGAACTTGATTATGGCGAGTGCCGTGTCGCTGATAGAGTCTTCGAGCCGCCCAAGAGCAGCGGATGATTAGATGGATGTCTAGCGGGATGACCTGACGGTGTGAAGTAGCTGGAGTGTGTACGGTGAGGTTAGGAACAGTTGGTCCTACGATGGAGGTGAAGGAAGAGATCGCCGTCTCCAGTTTTGGTGTGTCTGTGATGTGTGGGTTAGGAGGTATGGAGTCATTTAGGCAGACCCGTACTTAGTCCCAATTGACCTCACGGTTTTGAACCGTGAAGTCATGACTGACAACCCATAAGTTGACCTAAGCCACAACTGGGTTGTGGTCGGAACGTAAGGTGCTTTGTGAATTGAGTGATAGGTGGAATGGAAAATATTTGATGATTGCGAAGTCAATGACCGCAGGGTGGCCTTGAATTCGCGGGAAATGAGTGGTTTGCGAGGGACCTTCAACTCTCAATTGAGGATCTCCATCTACTATGCGGATGATGTCTCTGCCTCTTGCGTCTCTCCGGGGACCCGAATACCAACGTGGATGTTTAGCATTCAAATACCCAGCCATAATGACGTTGGGATGTAGGGCAAGGATAGAGAGATAATTATTAGCAACGAACTGTTGACAAGGAGGGTGATATGCAGAGACTATCAGGACCTCGGAACCGCTGAGGTTCACGCGGACGGCCGTGGCTTCAACGGTTTTAGGAGGGGGCAGCTGGACAGGTTGAAAGACCACACCTCTCCTCACCAAGATCGCCGTGCCACCGCCACGAGGACCCACACGGTCGACCCTGAGGCAGTGATAGCCGGAAATTCGGAAGGACATTTCAGGTCGGAGATGTGTTTCCGATACCAAGATGAGATCCAAAGCAAATGACCTTGCAAAATTTAGGAGTTCATCTTGTTGTCCATTGATGCCACTCGCATTCCAGAACGCGAATCTGAACGAGGTCAGAGACCTTTGTTCGACCCGCCATTATGGCTCGCGCAGCTTACTGTAGACAACAAGTCGAGCGGCTCCATGGCAATGACCATTCGGGCTGCAGAATCTGTGGTGTCAAAGAACCTCACCACCAGTTCACAGAGATGCTGGCCGTGGTTCTGCCGCAGTTGCTGCAACCAACGCAGCATCTCTGAGGCCTGTGCGGTGGGAGCAGAAACTTCATTTGAAGAGGTAGTTTTGCTGTTAGTGGGTGATGCAGAAGAGCGCCGGGCGTCGGCCTACCATTAGCCTGTCCATCCCTCAGCTGACGAGCGGGCTTGGGAGTACGTCTCCCACTCGACGCCTCAGAATCGGACTGTTGCTCTCTGGCAGGACGTTGTCACTGTGCTCAGCCATAAGGGGTGTTTTAGGGGCTGTTTGTGAAGCCTTAGGTGGACATGCGTGTTTTGCCCGTGATACCGCCGGCAAATCCGCAGGCTTGCGCGTAACCACCGCAAAGGTAGGCACACCTCGTGCTCTCTGAGTTGTACCAGAAGCAGCTGGCTGCACTGGTACAGCGGGGGCAGGATTCTTCCCAGCTGATGTTGGTGCTGGCGCCCTCCTAGAGGCTATCACAGCCTTACTAGTCGGGCAGCCACCATAGCACGCAATGTGATCACCCTTGCATTTAGCGCAGGTACCTCAGTGATCGCACGCAGGCATACATCTTTGGATTGGGTGCCATCGCACCGTAAGCAGCGTGGGTTACTGTGGCAGAAGTAACTGAAGTGGTTAAACCCCAGGCATCTGGACCATTGTGGGGGGGGCGCCATAACCCTTTGCTGGTTCCAACTGAACCCGGAGGTAGCAGATGGTTGTGACACCATCCAACTTGACTGCCGGGTCACTGGCTCGCTCCACCACTACAAGTAACAGTGGGAGAGGGGATTTTGTGCCTTGGCGATCTGGAGCTGGCCTTGTCAGCTGCTTTATCACTCTGGGGGTGATACCCTGGCGGACGAGATCTGTCCTGATGTCTTCCACTGAGGTATCCACCGGCAACCCGCAGATAACCCGGCGCACATCACGGGCTTTCTCTATCCCAAAGGTGAAGTGGGGTATCCCTCTTTTCTTGAGGTGCAGCAGTAATAGGCTGTAATCTTCCACTGCTTTAGCCTGGAAGATATAGCGGCTTTTGTTCCTCCGCGCTGTGCACGTCTGCGCCAGGGACGGCATGACCTCTTTGAGGAAGCCAGAAGCCCCGGAAAAGTCATCCACAATCATGGGACCTCAACCGATCACCTCACCTAAAGGTAGAACGGGTTGAGAGGCGTGCCATTAATAAGACCGGACACCTGTATACGCAGATGCGCCTTACCCGATACGTACAAAACTATACTGATACTTTCAAATTAGTTTTCCGTAATTGTTTTTCTGTTACAGTTTTTTTCCGATTACTGTTTCATGAACTTAAATAGAAGATATAGAGTTAGTCACGTCCAACGTTGCAATCGTGAGTTGGTTGGTTTGCTTTATCTGTATATTTAAGTCCAGGAAACTTTTATTCACGGAATGAATTTCGTCTCGTCAGCTAGATGTATACACAATTTATATATGTATATGTATGTATGTATATATATAATTTAAAGCTATTAACAATTAAGCAAACAAATTTATACAAATATGACTATTTGTAGTTTATAACTTTATTTATGTTACACGAACTGAGGACGCTTTTGTTATAAATTGTCCGGGACCGCGATTTCATGTAAAACTTTTACTCATCCTCAGCCGGAAGCAACAAAGCTGTCGTCATTGTTAAGAACGCTAGATGTTAATATGTTGTTGTTACAAGAACAATTGATAAGAATTGTATCATCAGAACTAGGTATCGGGTGGTTTTGGCCGTTAATGGCAACCCGCTACCTAATGCTGGCTTTCCGATCTTGAAGGGCAGGCACTGGTGGGCAAGCTGGCTGTAGATGGAGTAGGACATACCAACGACACAACGCATGGTCTAAGAAACTGACGAACGGCCACGGCGGAATAAAGGACGAACGAACACATTGTTCGAAACTACATGCCACGTACCAACCACTCACAAACCCAGGAATCTGGGGACATAAGTAAAACACTAATAACCATACCACTACTAATCCACGACTAACAGGTCACCAGGGCCTGAGCTTTATTATTAAAATACACATAGGCTTACAAAGCACGTATAAATAATAGATAAGTTACATACACGCAACACTGACTAACAGGCCTACCCGGCCTAAGCCACATGTATATAATTAAACTAACGCATGATTAACAGTTGGTGGTGCCCAGGTTTCATGGTAACCACCAAGAAGCAACGTTGACGCGCTCGCATGCATTGCATGCCAGCATAGTAGATACCACATACTAACCGGGGTGCTATCCGGGACCCGAATAAGAAGCATGATAATAAATGCACGCAAAATAATATAAGATTCACGTAACTAACACGTGGACTTTTTTTAGTGAGTATGTCTGGCCCCTCAGGGCACGGGGACCCTCACACTGTCGGCCATCGCACGTGGGCCGTCGCCTGTAACTGGGTTTTTCCCCTCCACGGTAAAAAACAAAAACAAAAAAAATGCCGGAATCTGCCCGAGGGTCGTTTCCGATGTGGCAATGCGCTGGCTGGAGAAGTTCTAGCCGGCACTTCCGCTCTATTCGGCTCCTAGAAGCCAACTTTGGACCTAGCTAACGATTCAAACGACAGATGTGAATAATTCCTTTTGTTTATAGTAAGGACATATTAATCGTTAGAAACAACCTGGAAAAGTAGGCAATATTACTCAAAACTGATTCTAGATTGTGCTACTTCACCATTGGTAAACGGAGCAAGATCATGGTAGTAAATATTGGTTTTTAAATTTCATCCGATATTTTGTTTGCAGTTTGTTGTTTATGTTTTGCAAATTATGTATATTTTTACTTTACTTATTTATTTACACCTTAATCATGTATTTACTTATATCCCGAGCTAGAAATAACTGAAGCGCGATCAATCCTCTTTGCTACGAACTCCAAGTGACACAACCTTCTTCGCATTTTTTAGATTGTTTATTTCACGATATTCAATTGTTTCTACTCGCAATGCAATGGCGCCAGTAAGACGAAGCGTTTACCTCGTAGAATTTAGAGTGTTCCAAAATAAACAAATTTCTGCTTTTGTTTCACCTTACTTCTTATTTCCCAACTTCTTTTTATCCTTATTCGACGTTTTAAATACATATTTCAGTACAACCCAAAAGTATCATGATAATTTTAGACAGTATAGAAGCAGATGTAGTAGTTGTAAGAAGAGAAAACCTGAGAGAAAAGCGAATAGTTCTCATAATTAACTCTAGATGGCGCTCCCTCGCTATTCTTATACGAAACAAGATCTTCTCCGTACGTTAGTTTATTTACTTGATATTTGACATTTCGTTTGCGGTTTATTTTTATATTTGCTACACCACATATTCATATATCATTTGTCTATTGTTTCTTGTTTATGATCATGACGCTCTCATGAGAAGAAGCAATGTGAAGGTACAGGAAGTAGTACTCAAAATTAAATCTAGTGGGCGCTACCTCGCCATTCGTAAACAAAAGAAGATCATCGCGGTAAATCTTAATATTAAATTCACAGTCGACACTCTGGCTGCTGTTCATTGTTCACGCTATGCAACATTTTATTTCGCTCTATTCATTTGTTATCCCCCGAGATTGAACTGAGTGGAACGCAATAAAACCTCTTTGATCGGCGCCAAATTGGTTCAAACCTCTTTGCTGCCGTTTACTCTTTCCTTTCACGCTCTTCAATTGTTTACACTCATAATGCAATGGCGCGAAAAAGACGAACTGTTTAATTGGTAGAATTTCCAGTGCTATAAGCCAAACGAAACTTCAATGCTTCTACTCTATCCTCCCTAAACCTTTTGTAACATTCATACATACTTACTTTACCTACATTTTTACATTTTACTTACATTAAGCTATTTTAAAGGAAATGAAGCGGTAATCTGAAGGAAAAGATCTTGAGGAATAGGAAATTATACTTCAAACTAGTTTTAAAGGGCACCACTTCACAATTCGTTACTGAATCGAGATCATAACAGTAAATTCTGATATTTAATTCACATTTGACGTTTTGGTTGCCTTAGATTATCTATTTATTAACATTCTTTATCTATTCGTTAATTTATTAATTTATATTTATCAACTACATTACTTTATTTATTCATTTATTTATTACGCTACGAAGATACATAGAAACGAAGCGCAATCAATCTTCTTTTCTACGACCGCCAAATGATTTCACATCTCTTTGTCGCTGTTTGCTGAAAACTTCCGCGATCTTCAAATCATTTGTCAGTTGATTTTAACCGTGCTTTATTTAGCTTATCATCATTCAGAGCTTCTTTATGATTTGCATTTCTGTTAGCCGTTTTTCTCAACTTCGTACCTTCCTTATTTTTCTTCTTCTTTTCTTAATTTCCACTTAATAACAATTATACCGCTTTTTCAATGACTATTCTGTTTTGGAGAGTTTGTGATAAGCAAATTAGTTAATATGCAAATAAATGTTGCACACGTTTCCCAGAAACGCTTAGATTCTGTAAATTCTGAACGTCTTTTAGATGTAGGTTCTTTTATGTAAACTTTAGACCTAATTCACGATACAAACAATAAGTGTGCGTAACTATCTTTGATGCTTGTTTTTGCTAATGGAGCAGTAATCAGAGAGAAAGATCTGGAAGAATACAGAATATTACACAAAACCAATTCTAAGGTGTACCACTTCGCCATTAGTAACGAAATAATATCGCAGTAAATTTTGGGAATAAACGTTATCCTATATTTTGTTTGTTGTTTATTGTTTATGTTATGCAATTCTAAGTATTCATCTTATTTATTTAATCTCTTCTTTATTCATTAGTTTTAGTGCCCAGAGGAGGTGCCAGTGAGACTGCTAAATCCAACAGACACCGATCACGACGTCCAGGCCGGGACGGAGTTGGGATCATGCGAGCCCGTGGTGAGCGTAACAGCAATCGACAAGACACAGGAGCCGGTGCCGACGCAACACCTGGGGCCCCGGCTAGAGGGCCTACTGGAGAGGGCGGCCGACCACCTGACCGTAGAACAGCTGGAGAAAGTTCGGCAACTACTGAGGAGATACGAGAGCGACTTCAGCCAAGGCGACAGTGACTACGGCCACACGGACAAAGTGCTTCACTGCATCGACAACGGGGACGCCCGGTCTATTCGACAACCACATAGACGCGTCCCGCTGGCGAAGCAAGGGGCGGTACGAGACATGCTGGGGGACATGAGATCCAGGGGAGTGATTGAAGAGTCTGACAGATCTTGGAGTTCTCCAGTATTCTTGGTGACGAAGAAGAATCGCGAGCTGCGCTTCTGCGTAGACTACAGAAAGTTGAACGTTGTCACCCGGAAGGACTGTTTCCCCTTACCCCGGACTGACGATAACCTGGACACGCTAGCTGGTGCACAGTGGTTCTCGACCCTGGACCTGAAGTCGGGCTACTGGCAAGTAGCTCTAGACACAAGAGACAAGGAGAAGACCGCATTCTCGACAGACCAAGGTCTCTGGCAGTTCGCAGATATGCCCTTTGGTCTCTGCAACGCACCAGATATCTTCCAACGCCTCATGGAGTCAGTGATGAGAGGGCTGACTTACGATATCTGCCTGCTATACCTGGACGACATTATCATCGTCGGAAAGACTTTTGAAGATCACCTCGAGAATCTGAGTAAGGTGCTACAGAGACTGCAGGCGACCAACTTGAAGCTGAACGCGTGTGCCAGCTCTTCCGCAAGGGCCATATAGTCTCAGGAAACGGAGTGGCCAAAGACCCGGGGAAGACGCAGACAGAGAGAGATTTGCCTCGCCCAAAGGAAAAGAAAGGGTTGCGCAGTTTCCTGGGGCTGTGCAGTTATTACCGCAGCTTCATAAAGGGGTTCTCTAACATCGCCAAACCTCTCACCCGCCTGACAAAGGAACATCGGCCTTGTGTGTGGACGGAGGACGCCAAAGACGCTTTCAAGCACCTGAAGAAGACCCTGTGCAGCGCTCCAATTTTGGGATTTCCCCAACCAGGTGGCGCTTTCATTGTGGACACCGACGCCAGCGACCATTGCATTGGAGGTGTCCTATCATAGATACAGGACGGCCATGAGCGGGTGTGAGCCTACTACAGCAAGACGTTATCCAAGGTAGAGAAGAACTACTGCGTTACCCGACGAGAGTTAATGGCGGTAGTAAAGACATTGGAGCACTTCCAATAGTACCTGTACGGTCAGCCATTCCACATGAGGACTGACCATTCCACTCTGACCTGGCTATTGAGCTTTAGGAACCTGGAAGGCCAGACAGCACGTTGGGTCCAGAGGCTGCAGGAGTACGACTTCACCTCGGAACATCGTAGAGGGAAGAGCCACGGTAACGCAGACGCCAGGTTCCAAAGACCCTGTCCAGAAGAGTGCGGCCAGTGCACAAGAGTGGAAGAGAAGAAGCGTGCCGCAGGAGACCGAGTAGTTGTGGCAGTGCCTTTGGACGGCTGGGATAGCGCAGACCTGAGGAGGGAGCAGCTGGCTGACGCAGATTTGGGGCCACTCTTGAGGTAAGTGGAGGCAGGGACGAGACCAACCTGGGAGGACATCGCACCGAGGAGCACCGCCTAAAAGTCGTACTGCGCCCAATGGGTCTCGTTGAAGACCAGAGAGGGCGTGCTGTTCCGGGTATGGGAGTCGCCTGATGGGAAGACACAGAGAGAACAGTTGGTACTTCCCCGGAGTAGGGTTCCGGAAGTCTTGGAGGAAGTGCACGCCGGTACTTCGGGAGGACACCTCGGAGCGAACCGAACGATTGACAAACTGCGGCAGCGCTACTACTGGCTGAGACTCCGAGCAGATGCTGAGAGATCGTGCCGTCAGTGTCACGTGTGCGCGGCGAGTCGTGGCCCCCAGACTAGGTGCCGGGGTCGCATGAAGCAGTACAACGTCGGAGCGCCATTCGAACGGATCGGCGTTGACATAGTTGGACCATTTCTGATGTCCGACTGAGGCAACAAGTACCTAATGGTGGTCGTGCACTACTTCAAAAAGTGGCCGGAGGTGTATGCCATCCCGAACCAAGAGGCAAAGACAATCACAGACTGCCTCGTGGAGCAGGTGTTCTGCCGATTTGGGGTGCCTTTGGAGCTCCACAGCGACCAGGGCACCAATTTTGAATCCAACCAGATGAAGGAGGCGCTGCAAATGCTTGGGGTGAACAAGACCCGCACGACATCTCTACATCCCCAGTCGTATGGCATTGTCGAAAGATACATCAAGACTTTAGAGGAACACCTGGGGAAAGTCGTGGCCAGCCATCAGCGAGACTGGGACTTCAAGGTGCCACTGTTTTTGCTGGCCTATCGCTCGTCAACACACGACACCACAGGGATGATGCCAGCCAGCTTAATGTTCGGCCGAGAGTTACGCCTCCCTTGTGACCTGGCTTTTGCAGCCCTCCGAGTATGTGGAGAACCTGGTGGACCATCTGCACGACATGCCCGAGATGTCGCGCCAGAACATCCAGAAGGCGAGTGACCACATGAAGACCATGTATGACAGGCAAGCCAACAGCCAAGGGTTCCAGCAAGGTGAGCTGGTCTGGTTTTACCGTCCGACCCGGACCAAGGCACGCTGCCCGAAGCTCCAGCAGCCATGGCAAGGACCGTACCGGGTGGTGAAGAGGATTAACCACGTAGTGTACCGCATCCAGAAGGTTCCCCGAGGGAAGATGTTGGTGGAACACTTGGATCGCCTGGCACACTGCGATGGTGCTGTTCGGGACGACCAGCTTTGAGGAGGGAGCATTGTCACCCGCACGTCGGAACTCCCTATAGAACCGGCCGGCAGCAGCAGTAGGAGGAGACGGAGGCTTACGGACACGCCCACTCATTTGCCTTATAGTGGTAACGAGGGGTGGCTGGAAAAACATCCCTGTGCCGTCTCTTTCCGCTCCCCCTGAATTCTCGAACTTACGGGATATTTAATCTAATCCGGAACCTTCTAGATTGGCCAGTTGTTCCTATATAAGCAACGCGTCGGGCTGGAGAAAATCCAGTGCTTCACGAGCAGCGTAGGAACGAAGTGCTAGTGAACGGACGAGAAGATTGTGTACGCGCATCGGAAGAGTACGTAACTGTGAGTGTGCAGTAGAACTGTCACGGACGAACTGGTGAATCGTAATTGTGTGCATTACGTAATTCTTTGTAATTGGCAAGGGTTCAACTTTAAGTCGGTGGAAATAAAGAACATTTTGGGTTTGTGCAATTGGACTTTTAATGTCGCGAACCCACAAAGTCACAATAAAGATAAAGCAAACCAACTCACGATTACAATGTTGGACGTGCCTAAACTTTATGTTTTCTATTTATGGTCATGAAAGAGTAATCGGAAGAGAGAAACCTATAGATAAAGCAAACCAACTCACGATTCCAATGTTGGACGTCCCTAAATTTTATGTTTTCTATTTATGGTCATGAAAGAATAATTGGAAGGGAAAAACCGTAACAGTAAGAAATATTGCTGAAAACTAATTTGAAGGTGCGCTAATTAATTATTTGTAACACAAAAAAGATCATCGCACTATACTTTGATATTTAGTTGATATTTGACATGTTTGTTGCCCTTGTCTAACATCATTTATTTATTATTTACTTATTGGTATTTTATCTTCTAAATAAATATAGCTGACAGGCAATTAACCTCATTGCTAGGATTTCCCAATGATTCAAATCCCTTTATCATGTTTACACTTTCCTTCCTCGAATTTGTATTATTTTTGTCAACTGAATTTTATTACGTTTTGGCTATTTTATTGTCATTCACAGTTTGTGTGTGATTTGGTACTTTTTTATAAAATATATTTGCTTTGTATCCTTGCCCTAGACGATTTTGGGTTTTCATCAAAGAAAAAATATCAAAAGTGTTCCGGAAATGTTTAAATACGGAACATTTTGAATCTGTGTGTGAGCGTGTTTTTTTTTCTGTAGGACTCCACTTTATACCCAGCTAACGATTGAAAAGACACAAACGAACTATTTTAGGCAGTAATGAAGCAGTGGCCAGAGGAGGCAATCTAAAAAACAGGGAATAGTACTCAAGACCTGCTACAAGCGCTTATACGATGTTCTTAAACGAAACATGATCATCGTTGCGTATTTTTATATTTACTTGATATTTGACGTCTTGTTTTCGGTTTATATTTAGGTTATACATCATCATACCCTTTTTTATTGTTTACTTGTATTTTCTTTAAGGTCATGATACTATCATCAGAAGAAACAATCTGCTGAGTCAGGGAGTGGTACCCAAAACTAACGCTAGAGGGCGCTACCTCGCCATTCTTACACAAAACAAGATCAACGCGCGAGAGGCAATATAGCCTTTCTGGACGAGCGCAATAGCCACTGCAGGACACGAGTACAAGCTAAGGAATATTAAACATACCACAAGCGAGGTATTTACTAAAATATAATTTGTAATATTATCACATAATTAAAGTCGTATAAAATAAAGACCAATTGCGGGTAGGTTGAGAAACAATGATAGCGTATTTTATCATTGCGGAGACACAGAATATAGCTGTAATGATTGAAAGGATAAACAACAATCTGTAGTCGTTATTCCTTGTAGTTTAAAGAAAAATAAATGTACAGAAGGTATAGAACACGGGACATACCCTACTTCAACTTGTTTACTCTGTGTGTTAGAAGATAAAATGCTCAGCAGATAAAATTTAGTGGTTTGTAGAATAAATGGTAATGAACGTGTGCAGGTTTTTATTTAAAATATCAGTAAATGACAGTACGAGTGACGGGCATGTATGAGAAATGTCATATGTTGAGTAAATTCTTGCCTCAACATGTGATGCGCTTATCTGAATCGCAAATGATAACATAAAGTTTAGGGAGTGAAAATGTGCAGTCAGTGCCGGCGGATTGGTCTGTAAATTATCTAGGTCGTACGATAGCAAAAAGCCAGACAATTCTGTTTATGACACCATAAAATATTAGATCCGTGCTTTCTCTTTTGAATATACCAAGAATATAGCAGAGATTTCTCAATGTTTTAATTATCTCTCAGACTTTTACAGACGTTTACGTCCCTAAATTCTTATCAAGATGTTCAGAAAACAAGTACCTCTCTTTAGATATTGCAAATAAAAACGTTTTTGTATTGTTCACCTTCTCTATTTTTTATTTGTATAAGTTACACAAGACTGCGACTCGTACATATATCGGTGGTTGGAGAAGTTTCCTACCTAATAAAGATAAGCCATTTTTTCAGAATTTTTACTTTTTTTATTCTTCAACACAGTCTCCTTGTAACTGTACACATTTCTCCCAGCGATGCTCCCATCTCTGTAACCCGTCCAAATAGTACTCGGCGTTTCTCTCTTCAAAATAATTGTTCACGAAGGAAATTGCCTTTTCAATTGACGAAAATCTGTGTCCTTCGAGCGCAATTTTCAAATGAGGAAACAAACAGAAGTCGCTGGGGGCTAGATCCGGTGAGAAATTTGTCGCATCCTTGGAAAATGTTGATTTAAGTACATTTAATATTTAAGCAAATTTGGTTTTGGGGATATTTGTTTCTGTCTATAAATACTCTAACTAAAAAATTTCTTAAATAGTAAATGTACTTAAATCATCATTTTCCAAGAATGCGAAACATTTCTAAAGTTGCCTTTATATCGGAAATGCTAATTTCTTTAACTTCTTAAAAATTACTCAAAAGTTTCTCACTAAAGCATCACCTGTTTATCAAACAAGGTAAACAAAATGTGTACCTCGTTTTCTGATTCAGCATCTAAAGTACACATAATTCTGAAAAAGTTTAGCAAAGCAGGTAAACTGTGAGAGATAGACAAAACCTCACACACACACACACACACACACACACACACACACACACACACACACACACACACACACACACACACACACACACACACAAAATTGCAGATCTCATTAAAGTATTCGTACACAATACTGTAACATTATGATATATTGGTTGATTTGTATGAATTTTCGAATACGGAATAATTATTCCAGTGGTAAGTCGCTGTTTGGTTTGTTTTCCCGTCGTCGTGCAAATAAAATGGAATTTCTAAAACAATAACACACTGACCCGCGTTTAAGAGATTTGGCTATGTACACTAAAATGGATAATAGGACCGCTTCTCCTCTAATTGACATAGCACCGAATATTCAAATTTTATAATAATACTTTAAATAAGAGTTGGTAGAAAAAAAGTTACGTAAGTTTTAAGTCTTTCCTTAGAAACATTATATGCCAAGCTAGGTTTAATTCCTTTGTCTTTTGCTTCATTCACAAAGAGGAAATTGGTGAAGTACTTAACTTCAAAAACAGAGTAATTGAAATGTTAGCCGCCTAGGAGAATAGACCTGCCCAGCTATTGTACAAGTAACACTGCTTCTTGGAAATCAGCATTGAGTATAACACAATCCTACATACACTTCAAAATGTTTCACCCTTTGCTGCACGAATTATTTTGTTACTTATACCGGTATTGCTATACCTGCTAAAGCGGTTCGATTCGAATAGCTATGATGGTTAAAGAGATACGTTTGGATTGGCCAACAGTTCAAAGCTAAACGTCGTGAGTTCGAATCTCGCAACTGCAGTCAAATGTGCCTGTGCTGTAGGACGAGGTGGGGGGCCAAGTAAAATAATAGGTGTGATAGCATGCTTGGATTTTGACGGGGTATCATTTGACAACAGTTGTTGTGATTTTGCCTTTTTACACTAAAAACAGTATAGTCTAATTGTATAAATAATATAATGTTTACAATTCAAAGGTCTTAAATTGTTGTGTGTATAACTGACAAAGGCGAGTACAATATTATAATATAAAAGAACCGCAGTAAAACATTCAAGTTGACTAAAGCCTAATGTTGCCACGTGAAGCCACCATGTTTAAAGGGTTAAAAATAAATTCGATAATCTTCATGACACACTTAGGAAGATTAGTTCGAAAATGTCGAAAATGTGTTCAAAAATTCTTACTCTATGTGCCAGAGAAAGTAAATAATATTTGCTTTGCTGATTTTTTAAGCTGATAGAGTAGACGTTATACCAAGTAGAGAAAATGGGAAAGGGAAACCTTACTCTACAAAACTTATTGATCTTGTTAAACCTCTTGGAGTTCCAAATTGAAAGAATGTCAAAATCAACATATAGCAATCAGCTATTAAAAGATTTGAAAAAGTGTTCCCTTACACCCATTCTAAATAAAAATAATATAATAGAGTAAATCAATTTCTATAATCCTACATACAAAATCGCTCATGACCTAGCTGTTCATGCGACCTAAAATAAGTAAATGAAAATAAAAACAAGCATTGCAGGAACATATTCCAGGTCTTCTCGGGAAACAAGCCAGGTAAATGGACGATTAGAAATCGACATTTAGGGAGTGTACATCTCTCCTATCATCAAGATGTTTTAATAAATGTTATAACCACAAATGTATCACTCGATATAACACAAATATCAACAAAGACAAAACACTATCAATACTCGCACCACTGAACAGAAGACTGTTTTCAATAAATTAAATAAAATTCGGAATATGGCGTGAGTGTAGAAAATTAATTGGGTCAAAGAAACTTGGTGATCAAACAGTACAGCAGCATTTTACACTAGAATGATCAGAAAAAGCTATGTGAAATCAACACCTAAAACTTCATTCTCTGTTTACTTTTAAAAGCGGAATTTGTTCTCGATGGTTAAGAGATATGATGCAACAGACAGAGAAGAAAGATGAAATATATACAGTTCTGAGCAGATAACGCTCGTCCAAATGCGGTTTCCACTTTAGTATGTATGGTTTGGGAGGCATCTGCGATGTTATTTCTTGCAGAAACACACACGCACACACACACACACATACACACACACACCCAATAAAAGTAAGTTTCACCACTTTCGAAGCAAACAGATGGAAACCACAAAAATCGCGGCTGATATTGCATTGATGGTCAAAGTCTCGATTCTTGCACAAAGCAAGCATTAAAGCGACCAATCAGGATACAGGTTAATTTAATGGCTTGGTAGAATGGTGTACTCGGAGAGGAATTTGCAAAAATTATTGGACCAAACTGTTGGCTAGAAAGAAATTATATGAAATGAGTTTTCCCATTCATGCTCTAGACAGTTATTACTGTGTGTTAGTTTATTTGTTTGTTTTCTTGCTTTTCCAAGCCACGCTTTTTTTAATTACAGCTCAGTCCCGATGGATACGAATCATGTAAGATGCACTCGAATGGAATATCGATAGAAATCGATGTGGTTAATACGATACAAATGTTTCTCTGCATTCTTTCAGACGGAAAATGAGCACCTTTTTTACACCACCAAGCCTCAGTGTTCACTTTAAAAGTATTAATTATAACATACAAGTTATAGCAGCAAGGTTATTATCTTCAAATATTTTTAAGTTAAAAGAACAGACTTGTTAAACAACTAAAACCGGCCAAGTGTGAACTTTAGACGGAACTGCTGGAAAATAGTATTTTCATTTGCTTTATCTAACGCTTAATTTTAAAGTTTTACTATAACAATATAACAATAAAATTAAGAATGGATAAAATGCCACTTTAACTACTTTATCAATAAAATACAATCACTAGCTCTACATTTCAGGTTTAATACTTATTGTAGTTTTAACATTTAGTGATGAAATGTACATCTACAACTTGTATTCATTCAGTAATTAGCAAATATTTTCCTATATGTTCACATTCTGCTGGCAATACATTGGTCAATGTAGCTATCTGAAATGAAAATCAAATTAACCTAGAAACGTCTAGCCAACGTCGATTGTCTCATATTAGCAGCCAGCCTTGGTCTAAACAGCTGTATATTCCCGAAAATAAAATTACAGATAATTTTACAATTTTATTATAGTTTAATTAAAAAGTAGTACGCCTTTTTAGGTGTTTAATAAAGCATTGTATGGTACAAGACTTATTTATACACTCCCGGAAATTAACAAACCTTCCACTTGTCGGTAAAATAAGTGATGATTCACTAGCAACAGAAATAACGTCTGCAGAATAGGGTACTGCAGTCCATCTGTTCTGTAAGCCGCTCGTTTGCCGTTAGGCTACTTCATGAAGCCTTGTTCTCTTCTATATCTGAAGGATGAAATTAGCCACCAGGCTACAAAATTCTGCACCAAATTCCTAAGCATAGGATCCCCCTATTTAGGTCCCTAGGAGATTACGACTCCACCAGACGCCGCTTTAGGCTGTTCCGGGTATCCCGCATATCTTGTGGGCACCCGAGGACACTGAAACTAATCCGTACAACAGCAAATACTGAGCTCCGTATAATCTATCTAAGAGATGCCTGACTTTAACATTAAAAGCCTTCAACAGCATTTTCAAGGGTATAGTAGATTTTACATTCTGTTCAGCATCCAGAGGAATGCAACTACTATCTCATAACCCATTGCCACAAATATCCCCTAACCAACTTTTAAAATCCCGAAAAGAAAAGCCCTATCTGCGGTAAAATCCATTAACTAAGTAGACACGCAGCAAAAACCTTTGGACTGCGACGAGAGTTAGGACTGTTTTTGATACTTAAAATGGCGACGTTTTCATTTCAAGGACAGCGTGTAATCATTCGTTTTCTCCATTTTCATGGTGTAACACCTAGTGAAAATCATCGCCAGTTGACGGAGACATGTGGTGATGGTACCATGGATGTGTCTAATGTGTGTTCCTGGGGACGACAGTTCAATGGAGGCAGAATATCATGTGACAACTAACCGAGGTAGTTGCAGACATCGCCTCCAAAATTGGCATTTCCGTGGAATCTGTGCACACAATGCTGCATGAAGATTTGAAAATGCGAAAAGTGTCTTCCAGGTGGGTGCCACGAATGCTGATGGATGATCACAAGGTTGCGGGCTTGGCAAATTGTAGTGGATTTTGACGCTTGATGACGGCATGAATGGAACTTTATTTCAATCGATTGTGACAATGGATGAGACGTGGATGCCCTTTTTCAACCTTGAAATGAAGTGCCAGTCAGCTCAACTGAAGCGCACACACTCACCGCCACCAAAATATTTCAGGTGAGCACCAGTGTTGACAAAATTATGTTGCCATCTTCTCGGAAAACAGTGGTGTAATCCTTACTCATTGCATTCCAAAGGGCTTTACTATGAGAGCTGCATCCTACCAAAATATTTTGAAGAATAAACTCTTCCCAGCATTGCGTGAAAAACGGGCGGAAGAGTTTGGACGTGTACTCCTTTATCAAGAAAACGCACCAGCACATTGGGCGAACGCGACGCAGGAGTTTCTTCGTGACAACCTTGAAGTGATTGCACATGCTCCCGGCTCCTAGCGACTTTTTGCTGTTTCCCACAATGAAAGACAGTCTCCGTGGTCGCAGATTTACTAGTGGTGCCGCTATTGCCTCAGCGATTTTCCAGTGGTCAAAACACACTCCTCAAGAAGTGTTCGCAGCGGCCATGGAATCATGGCGTCGACGTTGTGAAAAATGTGTATGGCTAGAGGGACATTACGTTGAGAAGTGACATTAGTTTCTTATTTATTGGTGATTACTTTGTAAGGGGAAAAATAGGTGTTGTAAATTGAACGCATCTCGTAAGTTACAATTTTTTTTCACAGCCATTCCAAGATTTGGCTCAGATTACGTTCTGAAGAATTCCAGTTCTTTACTTTCGGAGTGTTGTAGTCCGACGAAGGGGCCTCCGTATCACCGCATATAGGTCATAACGGCCCTTGTGCATCCAATGTGACCTCAGGAAGGAAGGCATAAAGGGAAAATCAGATCTTGACCACGATGTGCTTCAGCAGTGACAACAGTTCTGACTCTGCTTAAGCCACTCATAAATCGGAGGTCCTTTGGAGGTCCTGCAAAAGTTTTCACAGTCTAAATTCTATCAATCTTCCGCATGACCCACCTAATCGGCAACTCTGGAACAAATGAAAGGAAATATGCACAGGAAAGTCGTTGCAGAAAAAGAATTACCCCAGCATATGCCACCCTACTTGGAGAAACCAGGAAAAAGTCATAGTTGGAGCCTCGACCGGACGGTAGTTCGACCTTGCTAAACGAAAACCTCTATGACATTTTCTGAGTGGGCACATAGCACTTTGATCTATGGAAGATTTTATGCCCCTATACCCCTGGCGGGGAACCCCAGTGAGGGAGCAGTGAGATTAAAGGATACAAGCTGATATAGAAATTATGCATAAAATAAATTATAACGTATAGTAAAATTAAATATGAATATTTGTGAAGTTGTCTTGAATGTTAAGGGGTTGTTTGTTTGAGTGCCTTTTGGCTCGGGGTAAGATGGCATTAAGTACAATATTATCAATGGCTGGTTTCAGCCAAATACGTAGAAGCACTTCGGGTGGTTACGTTAGTGAATGCGAGGTTGCTATACAAGGTTGTATGGCAGACTATTTTAGAATATGAGGTAAGATTTATAGACGAACTGTGAGTTGCAGAGGCGATTCTTCCTTGATTCGTTTGAAACGCCGAGTCACCTAGGTACTTGTTTTTGAATAACTTACATTATTATATTTTGTTTTCCAGCATTTAATTTTCATTTATAAAGGTTCTCCTAGTTATATTTTGTAATGGAACCGCTCTCTTGGCGTCCGCGTGATTCGTTATTAAAAGACCAAGGTGACCGTAATTCATTCAGCGGGAGAGGAGAGGTTGGAGTGGCAGAATGTATTGCTGGTTACCTTGGCTACGGATTCGATTCATAGAAGCCGTATATTCCGCACCAACTCGTGTTGCCAACTTAATACAGGACTTTCTTCCTACTTTTTCGTTTATTTGAAAATAGAATATGGTTGCAGAAGTAGTAACCTGCTTGAAGCGAGACCCGCGTGTCATGTTATCGGTTTGTATCCTGTGTAAAAGCGTAATTTTTTATGTAATCATTGATTATTGCATGATTTGTAAAGTGTTTACAAAGAATCGAACACACGACTTGGTATGTCTCCAAACATCCTTTTCGTTATGGAAAACGATGACAAACGCTACGTGGTAAATGTCGGTAGGCCAACAGCAGTGCTATGTTTAGAAACACTTTGTGGCGGAGCATCTTCAATACACACCAGGACATTTAAGACTCGTTGATATGAGGAACATAATTATGTCGGACTGAAGGAGCTGGGAAAAGCACTGAAAACATTGTAGTCGCTCTTCGGGAAAGCTTACGCCTATATGTTGTAAAATACAATGAGAACGTTTGGCTTAACAGACTTTTCATGCAATATCCCATTAGAGAATTAGACAAGAAATGACATTTCGTGGATATAAGCATAATTGGTCAGAACACAATACTCAAACTCAAAATGATTGTACTCAGTACCCATAAATATTATTCTTTCAGAAAACTATATGTATAAAATTTTGAGTTTCTAAGTTTACACTACTCGCAAAAATGCAAACTATATATTTATCTTCTATTTCATTCAACTAACACTGGACTTAACTTACCATAATTCGGGATGACTGTTGTTAGAAAAGCATCACCATTCCCATCAGTGTTCCTGCTGCTGGATGACAAAGAGGAAACAGAATTGGAATCGGCTCAGTTGGCGAAGGTAGTTATTTGCAACCACATGTTCCAGTGGTGAATCTCTAGCACATACATCGAGTTCTTCTTTGCAATTTCTTTTATTTTCTTTTTTTAAGGTGCGACGAAATCTCAAAAACGATGTCATCTCCGAATAATGATTCACAAACGAGAAATCCTTTGTGGCGAGGTATAGCAAGCTTTGGAAGTGTCAAGAAGGGCTTAGGAAATCTTGAGGCAGAGGAATATGTGCAGATCCATGGACAGCCCTGGTAATTTATTTTACATACATAGAATTGTTTATGCTCAGATTCGCGCTACATACGTGAATTTTTTGTGCAGGTTGAATAAGAAAGGAGAGCAATCAGTAGTTGTTTGCTTGCTACTTTGGCAACGTCGCAACAACAATATAGCCTACGTTACGCGAAACCGTGCAAACTGTTAAGTGCAACGTTGCAGCTCCAGAGTAATATATAAATAATATTTAAATATTATATATACAACATTTTAAATACCGGGTGTCCATAAATGAATATCGGGGTTTTAACGCTTTATAACATTAATTTTATTAAACTTACAGTAAGCTCGTATATAAAACTGTTTGAGTTGCTCTTTCATGTGACATATATTTCATTACTGTAAGTTTAATAAAATTAATGTTATAATGTTATAATGTTATAATGTTATAAAGCGTTAAAACCCCGATATTCATTTATGGACACCCTGTATATTAATGGAGCAAGACATCCTAGCATTAACGGACTTGGCATTCAATGGCGGTGATAACATAAGCTTTTTAATTACATTGTCTAATCATCAGTGTCTGAAAACCTGTATTTTTTGTGATTTTGTAAACAGAAATCATTCACTCCTGTGTTTGCTGTAAATAAACAGCAAGGTTCCTGTAGATTCCAGTAAATATACTGACATGGCTGTCGCCTTTTAGCATTCCTAAAGACCCACCGTGTATGATCAGAACTCCAGCGTCTAATCAACTGGGACATCCAGAGCGACTTGTGTGTTTACTGTGTGCAAAGGTTTACAAGCAAACCTTAGCCTACACACGGCTAGTGTCAAAGGAATGATTATTCCCATCAGTTTCCCTAAAAACATAGTGGTTTAACTATGAAGCCTGGGACTTAAATATTTAAAGCATAGTAAATCGCCACAAAAGGTGGGTGTCTCATAGCATATGAGAACCCCTAGTGGTCTACCGGGAAACATACGAGTCAGTTCGAAAATTTAATGTCATGTCGGCATGTTGGCCGCAGGAACTCAGTGCTTTAGAGCAACCGCACGGGGAGCGGGAGATCCGTGGTTCAAATCCCGGCTATGGAATTGAATTTTTCAGTCTGGTTCTATTCATCATTTTACTTCCTATTATTTATTACAAGAATATACATTTCCTTGTGATAACCGTTCTTCATTAACAGTTCCAGGAAGGAGGAGGATTTAATATTGTGCATTTGCGTCTACTTTCAAAATGGTATTTGCGCTGTTATGTTTTCGCATGCAAAATTGCACGACAGTTGTTTAGCATTACTGATTCAAGGTTATGTATTTTATACGTTTCAGATGCAGTGCTGGTTAAATTTTACGTATTTGCTATATCTCAGTTTGTCGCTGTGCTTTCAGTGAAAACTAAACCAACCCCCCCCCTAAAAAATCTAAATTTAATCGCTAATTGCACTAAACACCATTTCGTTTGTCACTCAGGATGTGTAGTATTCTCCGGAGAGTGATAAACCGTAAAGTTATATATTTAGTTTCCATTAGCTCAATCACTGCCAGCTGGAATGTCAGCAGATATGTTTAGGTTTCTAAATAAATTGCTCTTGTAGGCTTATCTCCCTAGCTTTTGACTTGAGGCTGCTACGCAGTAGCAAATAGTTGTTACGCCACAGAATACTAACGTATAATATGACGTGTAAATATGCCATAGTTTCACCTGGGTTCGATGTCTGTGCGCTAGATTTGACCTATGCAAAAGTATCCATCCCCCTTTCTGATTGCAAGTGCTTCGTTTCCTTGTTTTTTTTATATGTACAAAAAGGTTAGCTCAGATACACTGGTATACCTACCGGTTAAGGTGGGTCAGTTGGTTAGGTATAAGCCTACTGATTCCAAGGTCGCGGATTCAAATTCGCCCGAGGAGCAAACTTTTTAAGTGTGTAGTCCAGAGGAAGACAGCTTCGAGAGTTGTGACCTATTTCAGCCGGGAGCGAGGCCTGCAGTGCGTGTGACAGACTAGAGCGGTGTAGTACGAAGTTGCCTATATACACGGCGCTGTGAGTACAGAATCTGAGGGTTCAGTAAGGTGTAGGGCACTCGATGACAACAATGTAGGTGCCACGTACCAAATGGAACTGCTAAGTTTACAATATGACGATTTATTGAAGGACAAATACACACACAAGTAAGACTTGGGTAATTTTTACAAGAATGTCCCCCAAACCATATTTCCGATGTTGTATTCACTTGCCGCATGGGCATTCTGTAGTTTTGGCTCGACATATGTGTGCACGATTTTTTTTCTGTAATGAAATTAGCTAATTCCAAACCCCAAAGTACCTTGTTGGATCACAGTCAAACATGCAGTCTTCGTTTACAAATATCCGAGACATTACATCTTGACATTGATAAACTAGTTATAGAAAAACGAAACGGAAAGTGTCGGAAAAGGCATATGCAATTTTGTTCTGAATGGGTCTCCTCTAATTTTCTGATAAAATTACATTACGTTTTGTTTTATTTACTTTATAACATCAGTCACCTTCAGATAAACTACGAGCTGGAGTTTTATGTATTTTCTCATAGCACAGAGCAAAAATGTAATGGTTTATAAATTATGACCAATTGTGTATTTAAAGCAGCCAGCATTAATATTACAACATCCATGATATAATTTGGACATATTATTAATGCCCGATACGTTTCCTATCTTTCCTACGCTGTTGGAAGTCCAGAACGTCAAACTATTTGGGCAGCGGAAATCGGCGTGGTGACGTCACACGCTAACCTGCCTTTCGTTGTGGGGCATATTTGGTGGTTAGAGCTCGGAGCAGACGTCACACCGCCACTACATGTCTACCCCTGGTGTAGTCATATGCTAGTAGACCTACTGAACGTAGAACTCCTGCGGGACCTTATTCCAGCATAGCGGTGACGTTGATGTGGTCCTGGCTATTCACATTGCCGTTAACAAGTATAATATTTAATTTTACTCAGATAAAAATGCTAAAAAAGAAATTAATAGTTTCTTACACTGTTATTCATTCTACTTTCAACTTCTCCAACAGTATGAATCACTTTAAAGCGTGAGATATAACCAAAATGTTACTTCACGAGAAATTAACTTTCTTATCACTAGAAGCTCTGCACATTCTGAAAATTCCGATATTTTTAATACCCAACGTCATTTCAATAGTACTTCTGATCTACAGCTGCTACACAAACAAATGGTTTCAACACAGAAATAACAAACACCTCAAAGACTGACAAACGACAAATGTCATAGCAAAACACAGCGAACTTAGGTTAATTAGCAAGCAGTGGCTAAGCTAATCCACGCAAGCGAAGCGAGATGTGCTCTTTTCCACTTGAGGATTTACTATCCTGCGAGTTTTAATTTTCCCGCTTAAGGGAAATGTTTATCTACCCAAATACGGCGTGTAACATTGCGCGTGTTTAGATTAATGAGCTTAAATTGTTTCTGTTTCCATTCTTTGCCTACAGAGGAAGTCAGAAACGGTCAGAATCCGTTACACACATCAAAATATTAGAAGTGAACCTCCCGTGCTATTCGTTTGTAACACGAAGTAATCGTAGCATCGCATAGTGAGGGTACACGAAACTAAATTATGAAAAATCGCGCATCCAAGTGTTTACGTTGTTGGGTGCTACTACAGCGGTATTTTTCATACCTGCATATGTTCCAATATCGCATAGCAACAGATGACGTACAAAAATAATTAAGTGAGCTTTGAGATTTGTGACTGCAGTTTCAAAGTTGTTGCATTTTGTTGAAATGTATCATCTCCTATCATCTGTAGCAATACAGTATCAGGACATACAATAATCAGATGAACACTGAACAGCTAGACTGCTAACAAAATTACGGCACATTATTTTATCTTTTTATGTAATATAATGATTCTATAATGTTTGCAGGTTCAAGAAGCTAATTCCTTAATAATAACAACTATAAAAATGTCAAAATACATAATCAACTTACATTATCTATTCTGTAGTTCTGAGCCTCGCAATGGATTTTCTGTCTGCCACTTATTCATTTTTTCTTACTTTAATGAATTACCTCAAAGACTTTATATGACCTTTCAAGAAATTAACCATAGGATGTGGCATTTGACAGGAATATTTAAATAGCGGCATTGTTTAGACAGTTATTACTTTTTGTAATATTCTCTGTTCTTTTAAGGATAAGGAAAACTCCGGAAAAACCTTATCCAGAGAATCCACCCTGCCCAAGATTCAAACTCGGAATCCCTTTAATATGAGGCAGACACGCTACCATCTACGCTACCAAAGCAAACTCTGGCTTATTAGCATACTTGTTATATTGGCATTTATATAATTCACGAGTACTTCAATTGAACAACACTAGTTACAACATTGTAGCTGTAACATAGAACACCTAAAAGTGATGTAACATGAGTAATTCAATTTCAAAGAAGCTTTAACGAAACATTCTGTGTAAGATTACATAATATATCGATAAATAATTTTAATGATATAGGTAATATGAGTAACATTTTTCATTAGACAGTTTAACATAAAAGTGTAGCTATTGTTAAATTATATAAACTGAGGTAAATAACAGAAGTGACAAACTTGAATAATTTACACATAAACTTTAACATGAGTGGTAAACCCTGTAGTGATTGTGAAGCTTTTAGTGTGATAAATAACATGAGTAATTCAATGTATTATAATGAAACTTTAGCATGATATTTTATCACTAAAGCTATTTATCAAGTATAATACAAGTTCCAATATTAATAAGTTTAGTTGCTCCAAGGAAACAAAAAGCGATATCCGGTATCTGCCCTAGAGTGAGTAAGAATCTTTTGGAAAGGACCTCAAACAGGTAATGAAATACATAAGCAAAATCACAAAAAAACAGTCAAATCAATCTAACCATAGCCGCCTCGTTCCAATGTTTTGGTCTCCAAAGTTCCTGCCCTAATCATAACATATCATAGTATTAAGTACGAAGAATCACTGCTTTTAAGAAAGTCTTACATTAACTACTAGACATACAAACACTGTATACATTATACATTAAAATTACAAATTATAATAATACACTGCACTTCGCACATTTTTTAGAGTTTATAAAAGTGAGTGTTAAGTGGGATATTTGAAGAAAAATACTAGAACAAGAAGTTAAGCTACCATAGAAATGTTTAGTGTGTTATTCTGTATCATCCTCATTACAGTCCTTGAACTGATGAACTAAGAGAGCTGACTCTGCTATCACCCACACACTAAAACCTAATATTATAGGGGACGATTTACGAATGTTTTCGTACCATTCCCTGATTAAGTCTAGAGTTCTTCATAGAAACTTGTTCCAGAAAATGATACAGTATAGGAAACAAAAAATTCATTGGAAAGTTTGCAGAGATCTGTCTATTGCTGTAGCAATGCAGGCTTTTGGGAAATTTATAAAGGTGCATGTTTAAAAATTTGCTTGCTATTCCTAAGAGCTCATAATAGTTCCTTCACAACTTTTCAACGTAACTTACCACTTTAGTGATCTTGTTAAGAGTAAATCAACATATATGTTGAAGTATCCTGAAAATAACTTTAACAAGGGAGATCTTGAATAATAAATTAATGAATGATAATGGAGCCCGGCAGAAAGTAATTTCATTGAAAAGCATGCTTTCTTCAAGGGCAATTGAAAACAATACTAATTTTAAGCGAATGTAAAAGGAGCATAAAAACGTCAGGAGTAAAGAATATTTTTACGCCTCTGTAGCGTATCTGCATCACGTTCAAGAGGTCCCGAGGTCGAATCTCAGACAAGATGGGTTATCCCAATTATGATATTTTCCGGTGTTTTCCTTATCCTTAAGAAATAATCTCTGACAGCTCTAAGATCTATGGTCGCTGGAGTCATTTGAGCATCATTTAATCACTGAATAAATATCATGTATTCCTTATAAAAACCAATTTCTTCCCGAAGTAATTGCTTCAGAAATAATCTGGTTAAACTCACAAATTACAGCTTTAGAATTTCCAAAGTTACCATCTACCATATCATTAAAAGTGGTAGCTACATAAAATACAAAATAAACTAAAAATTATATCTGAGTAGAATGACATGAAATAAGTCATACTTTTGTAGGTAACATTTTGACGTATCTGCTCTAAAATATTCTCATGGAATATCCTTATTGCTGTAAGAGTTTCTGCTTTTGCAGATGTCAATGTTGTTATCACATATAAGGTACGGCATTTAATCAGGTCCAAGAAAAGTTCCCAATTGTTATATACTTATAATTAAAATTCTTTAATATTCACTTCAAAATATTAACTTCCTCCCCCATACTCACATTAAAATCTGAAAAAAAAAATATATTCTGATTCACACTCAGCAAAATCAAATAGAGTCAGATTTCTTTCAGTAAGACATGATACGAACTAAACATTTCATAAAGCTAAGCACAAAAGTTAAAAAGTCTTACACCTTTCTTATAATAACGGAATCAAGTAATGAATAACAACCAACCAAAAAATTAAAACATAATAAAATTAACTCTAAAGCCTTATCATACGAATATTTTTGGACTACGGCACGCAAAACCCTAATAAAGCATAACTGGGATTAGAAGATCAACCCGCTAATACTAAAATATGAACTCCTTCTCTTCAGCTATCTTTATTTGCCGGCCCTTTATGTACACTAGCCGCGCTATCATAGATAACGGCTTCGCGACACTGCCCCCTACTCAAGGCTGGTCGTCCCAAACAGCACCATCATAATGGGCCAGATGATTCAGGTGTACAGCTAACATCTCCCATCGGGGCACCCTCTGGATGCGGTAGACCACACCGCTAATCCTCTTCACCATCCGGTACGGTCCTTGCCACGAATGCTGAAGCTTCGGGTAGCGTCCCTTGGTCCGAGTAGAGCGATACAACCAGACCAGTCCCCCTGCTAGAACCCTTGGCTCTTGGCTTGCCTGTCGTATCGGGTCTTCATGCGGTCGCTCGCCTTCTGGATGTACTGACGAGCCATCTGATGCATGTATTGGAGGTGGTCCACTAGGTTCTCCAGATACTCGGTTGCTGGCTGTTTTGCGTCCTGGGGTCTTCCAAAGGCCAGGTCACAAGGGAGGCGTAAATCTCGGCCGAACATTAAGCTGGCTGGCGTCATCCCAGTGGTGCTGTGTGTTGACGATCAGTAGACCACCAATAACAGTGGCAGTCTCTGTCTCTGTCCCAGTCTCGCTGATGGCTGGCCACGACCTTCCTCAGGTGTTCTTCTAGTGTCTTGATGCATCCCTCCACCATGCCGTCCGACTGCGGGTGTAGGTGTGTTGTGCGGGTCTTCTTAACCCCAAGATTTTCTAGTGCCTCCTTCATCACGTTGGAATCAAAATTGTTGCCCTGGAGGCCGTGAAGCTCTAACGACACACCCAATCGGCAGAAAACTTAATCCACGAGGCTTCTGTGATTGTCTTTGCCTCCTGGTTCAGGATGGCATACACCTCCGGCCACTTTATGAAGTAGTCCACGACCACCATCAAATAGTTGTTGTCTCGGTCGGATACTGGCAATGGTCCAGCTATTGTGAGGGCGATACTTTCGAATGACGCTCCGACGTTGTACTGCTGCATGCTACCCCGGCTCCTAGTGTGGGGATCGCGACTCGCCGCGCACGCGTGACATCGAGGGCACCACCTCTCAGCATCTGCTCGGAACCTCAGCCAGTAGTAGCGCTACCGGAGTTTGTCGATCCTCCGGTTCGCTTCCAGGTCTCCTCCTGAAGTACCGGCATGCATTTCCTCCAAGACTTTCGGGACCTTACTTAGAAGAAGGCGTCTTCCCATCAGGTGATTTCCATACCAGGAACAGCACGCCCTCTCTGACCTTCAGTGAGTCTCATTGGGTCCAGTACGACTTGTAGGTGACGCTCTTTGGTGTGATGTCCTCCCAGGTGGGTCTTGTCCCTGCCTCCACTTCCTTCAAGAGTGGCCCAAGTCTGCGTCCGCCAGTTGCTCCCTCCTCAGGCCTGAGCTATCCCATCCATTCGCAGTCACTACAGTGACCACTCTGACAGCTGCGGCACGCTCCATCTCTTCAAATCTTGTGCATTACCCGCACTGTTCTGGGCAGGGTCTTCGGTACATGGCGTCTGCGTTACCGTAGCTCTTCCGTCTACGATCTTCCGAGGTGAAGTCGTACTCCTGCAGCCTCTGTATCCAGCGTGCTGTCTGGCCTTACAGGTTTCTAAAGCGCAGTAGCCAGGTTAGGGCGGAGTGATGAGTGCTCAGGCGGAATGGCTGACCATACAGGTGCTTATGGAAGTACTCCAATGCCTTTACTACCGCCAGTAACTCTCGCCGGGTGACGCAGTAGTTCTTCTCTGTCTTGATAGCGTCTTTTTGTAGTAGGCCGTCCTGAATTTGCGATAGGACGCTTCCAATGCAATGGTCGCTGTCGTCGGTGTCCACAATGAAGGTGGCGCCTGGCTGTGGAAGTCCCAAAATTGGAGCACTGCACAGGGTTTTCTTCAGGTGCTGGAAAGCATTTTTGGCGTCCTCCGTGCACACATAGGGCCAATGCTCTTCAGTCAGGCGGGTAAGGTTTTTTTAGATGTTTGAGAACTCCTAGATAAAACGGCGGTAGTAACTGCACAGCTCCAGGAAACTGCGCAATTCTCCCTTATCATTCGGCCGAGGCCAATCTCTGATGGCCTGTGTCTTCTCCGGGCCTGTGGCCACTCCGGTTGGTAAGTGTATGTGGCCCAATTAGTTGCCCTCCTTGCGGAAGAGCTGACACTTCTTTGCGTTTAGCTTCGGGTTAGTCACCTGCAGTCTCTGTAATACCTTGCTCAGGCTTTCCAGATGGTCTTTGAAGGTCTTACCGAAGATGACGATGTCGTCCAGGTATAGCAGGTAGGCGTCTTAAGATAGTCCTCCCATCAGTGACTCCATGAGACGTTGGAAGGTACCTGGTGCGTCGCAGAGGACAAAGGGCACAACAGTGAATTGCCAGAGTCCTTGACCTGTCGAGAATGCAATCTTTTCCTTGTCTCTTGGGTCTAGAGCCACTTGCCAGTAACCTGACTTCAGGTCCAGGGTCGAGAACCACTTTGCACAAGCTAGCGTGTCCAGGTTGTCGTCAATCCGGGGTAAGGGGAAACAGTCCTTCCGGGTGAAAGCGTTATTTCCCAATAGTCCACGCAGAAGCGTACCTCGCCGTTCTTCTTTGTCACCAGAACAACACGGAAACGCCAAGGGTTGTCAAACTCTTCAATCACTCCCCTGGATTTCATGTCCTCTAGCATATCCCATACCGCCGCTTGTTTGGGCAGCCCAACGCGTCTAGGTGGTTTCTGAATAGGCCTAGCGTCTCCGGTGTCGATACGTTGTAGCAATCGGTCCGAGAGGCCGTAGTCGCTGTCGCCTTGGGTGAAGACGCCTTGGTATATTCTCAGCAGTTGTAGAAATTTAACCAGCTGTTCTGTGGTCAGGTGGTCGGCCGCCCTCCCCAGTAAGCCTTTCAGCCAGGGCCCCAATTGTTGCGTCGGCACCGGCTCCTCGGTCATAACGATTGCTGTCACGCTGAGCAGTAGCTCGCACGTTCCCAGCTCCGTCCCAGCTGGATGCCGTTATCGGTGTCCATCAGGTTGAGCAACCTCACTGGCACCTCCTCTAGGCACGGCAATAATATTCTGCCCACACATAGGCCGTGGAAAGGAATCTTCTGGTCCAACATCATGTTCCTGTTTCGCTGGCCTACCAGTCGCGCCGTCACCAATACCTCGCTTCTCGCGGGGACAACCACGTCTTCCTTCAAGACGACCCTACAGATTCTAAGGCGCTCTTCGGGTTGCCGGAGTATCACTTCCTCTCCGTTGAGACGCAGGACCTTCCTACCGACATCGACCGTCGCCTCGTGGCTCCTGAGGGCATCCAGTCCCAGTATTACCTTCTCGGCCATATTAACGACGAACACCGACAGACGCACGTCACTCCGTCCCATGGTCAACTTCGATGGGACCTCGTTCTCCACAGGCAAGGTGCCACCCGATGCCGTCACAATCTGGTAGGGTCGGCTTGGTTTCCTGGACGGCAAACCGTTGGCTATGTCAGGTCTAATGACGGTCACGGCTGCCCCGGTATCCATCAGCACGCGGCACGGAGTCCCTCTCACCCAACCGTCCGCGATGAGGCTGTCATCCATATGCCGGCTGACGGCGCGCAGTGTCACTGGAGGGGATGGTGATGAAGGCGCCGACGTGTCCTTCGCCACGCCGGTCCTTACTCGTTCTTCCGGCTGCTCTTCCTGGTATCGGCGATCTCTCTCCATGTGTCCCGGCTGGCGGCATCCACAGCACACGCCACTTGGTCTTCACTAGCGTCCCTTAGCTGGTCTTCAGTTCCCCGTGTAGCGGATATTTCTGGTCCGCGACGGCGGGGTAGCCGTCACCTTGGCCGCCTCCATCCTTCATGCTGCCGTTAGAGCCAGGTGGATGGTTTTATAATCGCCGAGCATTAGGAGCTGAAGTACCTCGGTGTCTCGTACCCCGTCAACAAATGTGTGTGCGGCTTCCCGGGATACGAACTCTGGTGGGAGGTCAACTAATGCTTTGCTAGCCAGCTGCTCAATTGCCAGGGTGAACTCCTGCAGCTACTGCGACCTTGATTTTAGCTGACTGCAGTAGGCTGCGGCTAGACGGTGGTTCCCAAAGCTGTTCCCCAGGGCCTCCCAAATGTCCTTGGGCACCAACGCTGTCTGGACCGCGTTCAGAGTTTATTAATTAATAAGGAGTTATCAAATTGAATACATAGAATAGCTCTTTGCATCAGCGGCCCGTTGTGCAGGTTGGCCATTAGCTATGCGGCCTCTTCCTCTGGTGGCCACTGGTTGTGTTTGGCCACCGTGTCGAACTGGCGGCGGAAGACTTCGAAAGTTGTCGGCCTGTGGTATTTAGGAAGTTTAGCTCGCGCAATTGTTGTGTCGCGTCCCGGCGCGTCGACCCTTAGATCCCGCCGTAGGGGAAGGGATCCGTCCTTTTCAGCTGCAAAAGTGCGGGCGCTGCGGACCCTTAGCACTCGTGGTACCTCTGACGTTACCAGAGGAACCTCGGGCCGAACAGCCGAGCCCCTCCTTCGGGAGTTGTTCGGATTGGGATGGTCTCGAGGGGGCAGTGTGTTCCCGATACCCGTGGGAGATTGGGTACGTCTTTGGACGGGGTTGAGGGAAGCCATTAAGTTTCCGGGTACTAGCCCGCTCAGCTAGTAGAAGGTATGCTAGATCACCAGGCGGCCCCACCGAGGTTCTTCGGTAGCCTTCACCTTGAGTGTTGACGCGCGTAAGTGGCGTATCCACTTCCATCCCGTCTTGTGCCCCCAGGACCAGATGGGGAGGCTTGTTAGTCTCTAGGTCTTGCCCTATGGAAAGCCCCTCGGAGGACGCCGAGCGCCCTTTGGGACAGCTCGGATACTCCCAGGCTGAAGGAGGCCCGGGTCTTGTTCCTACGGGTTCAAGGCTAATGGGGGTAGAGCCTCTGGACTTAAACCCTTAGATCCTTTAATCTCCTGCCGACGATGTCCTCTACCAAGGCGTTCAGGGACTTGGTGTTACTGTCGGCCTTTCCCTCCAGGTCGTTAACGCGGCTCTCCAGGTCTTCGACGCGCTCGCCCAGCTCCGTGACTTCCTCCTTTACGCCGGCCAGCTGCTCTTCAAAATTCGCGGCGAGGGTCTCATTCGCTGCTTTCATTTCCGTGGTCAATTCGGTCATCTTCGCAGTCATTGCCGTGGCTAAATTGCTATTTGCTGCTTCCGTCTTTGTTGTTAATTCGGCCTTTATTTCTTCCATTTTCTCGGTGATGTCGTTAGCTGCCTTCATTTGTTTCAGCTCTGCGGCCAGGTTGTTATTTGCCGCTTCTGTTTTCGCAGCGAGGGTGTCATTGGCCGCTTTCATTTCCGAGGTGAGTTCGGCCCTCGTTTCCATCTTCTTCTCCAAAACCTTTTCCAAGGCAGCCTTCTTTTCGGGTTATATACTATTCCTGACACCAATTGTGACTTTGTGGGTTCCTAGAATAAAAAGTCCGAGTAAAAGGCGGGGTATAAATGGAACAAGCAAAGAAAATCCGAGTTGCAGAATTTCTAAATTTTCTTTATTTCCGTAGAAATACACTGTTCAATTCTCACGTAACAATAAAGAAACCGAATAATCTAGCACCTTCCAGAAGCGTAACTTAATCACTGCCGGCAAGTCATTTATATCAGCTATCTTTATTTGCCGGGCCTTTGTGTACACTAGCCACGCTATCGTAGATAACGGCTTCGCGACAGTATTTTCGTCAAGTTTTTATTTCTGAATAACGTAATTATGATAAATAATCTTAAGATTTGGTAATTTCACGTCCTCTTTCTCCTCTTGAACATCTTATGCACAAAATATTTTCTTCTCCCATCCGAATTACAGCAAACCCACTATCTTCCTGCTGCCTAGGGAATTGCTATTCCAATTGAGTCACACAGCCTGCCATCTACAAGAATCTACTGAACTCTTTCAACTAGGAGTGAATATAGATGGTAGCACTATATTGTTTCTGTTTATTGTTTGTAAAAATGATATTAAAATAAGAAAATAAGAAACCATAATTAAAGATACCTAATACTGTTATCTAAAAATTACAAAATTATAGAAACCAAGCAATTCTGATCACCAAATTTAACGTCATTATTATTTCGTATACAAATGTTCTTAAGGCTTAAGGCCTTATAGTCTACGATATCAAGAATAAATTTGATGTAACGAGAGTGAGGAATTAATATTTCAATGTAATTTGACAAGTGTAATATACAAAAGTCTTTAAGGCTTACGACGAATTGTCTATGATATTAAGAATAAATCGGATGTAATGCCAGTGAGATACTTGTGATTCATTGATGATAATAATATTACATTAACTTCTAAAGTGCTTTGCTAGTGGAACAAAACAAGTGAATCAGTCCTGATTTGAGTGTGCTGATTACAGATAGAAGTCTTGTTTGTTCTACCATGTCACAGCATCTAAATAATTACGATTTACTTGGCGCGCCATGGCTGAGTAGTTAGACCGCTTGGCTCTCATCTAGGAGGCATGGGTACGATCCCAGGCACCCACTAAGGGAGATCTGTGGTGGACACCATGGTGCTGGAATGGGTTTTCTCTGGCACCTCCAGTTTCCCCCACAATCATGCGAGGTCACTTTAAATAAAGGTAACGTTAAGGAACTTTAGGTATCATGTACAGAGGGAAGCCCCATCGAAATTCAAAACCACTATTCCAGTATAAAATCCGTTTTTTGCGATGCTGATTTTGCGAATTTAGTTTGAGCCAATTTTCGAGTCACTTAAACAATTTGCCAAGAGACGCGCCTGGTGAGTTGTAAAGTGGTATCAGAAAGGTGGCAACATCGCATTAGAACCTAGAAGTCCTTACAAAAGGGGAGGCCACTGGAAGAATATTGCCATGCAATTATCGGAAGGCACGATACCAACTGGCAGGTAGGGTGGGGGGGGGGGACAGAAACCGTTCAGGCTACGCCTAACCTTATGACTGGTTGGTGCTCGCTGTGGGGGTGGCGGAAAACTAGCACAACACTGGACCGTCCCTTTCCCCTCGACGACCAAGAGTAAGCGAAGAGACTGTTGAGCGAGTGAGAGAGTCGTTCACTCGAAGCCCAAAGAAATCAGTCCGGAAGGCTAGTCGTGAATTACATGTTCCTGAGTCGACTGTTTGGAAAGTTGAAGGAAAACGCTTACGGCTACGTCCTTACCGTTCACAGCTACTACAGGCTTTAAAGTCGACAGACCACGGATTAGGTGCCAATTTCGCAAAAGACATGTTGTTTCATCACGATGACGATTTTATAGATCGTGTTGTCTTCAATGATGAATCGACCTTTCACTTTAGTGGACATATTAACACTCATAATGTGCGCTTGGGGCTCAGAAAATCCTCAAGAGATGGTACAAATGCAGCGAGATTCCCCTAGAGTGAATGTTTTTGTGTCATATCCCGGCGAAAAGTTTGAGCCTTTTTTCTTTTTCTTTGGGTAAACCTGCTGTAACTGGCACTTCTTACCTTGGTGCACTAGAGCAGTGGCTATTCCCTCAGTTGGAAGAAAATGAGCCAGAGAACTTCACTTTCCACCAAAATGGTGCGCAACCGCACTGGCATAACAAATGGAGTACGCGATTGGTTGAACGTCACTGTACCCGAGCGCTGGAAAGGCCGCAACGGCCCCAATGACAGGGCCTGCTATGCATGGTCTCGACGTCCTCCTGAGCTAACGCCATGCGATTTTTACCTTTGGGGCTTCATCAAGCCTCCGCTACCAGCCGACGCCCCCGAATTAAGAAACCGGATTGAAGTAGCTGTTGCTACAATTACTGAATAAACACTTATCAACGTTTGGGAAGAACTCATCTATAGACTTGATGTGTGTTGTGTGACAAAGGGTAGTCACATTGGACATTTATAAGGCTCTTGGTAAAACGGTTTGAGTTGCCTTTTCATTTGGCATATCATTTATAACTGTAAGTTTAATGTAATAAATACTATAAAGATTTAAAATCCCGATATTCATTTATATACACTCTGTACTTTAACACCGGACATTCATCTATTAGTTTAGGCAACTTCTCCGTTTAAGTGTTAAAAGTTTCGAAGTCAGAATCCGTGTCACTCTTTCATTAAGTAATGCACACTCACGTGTACCCTGAGATAGGTTTCTCATAGCTTGAGTAGATAGCAAGAATTAACATCGTGAAGCAATATTACAGCTTCAGGTTGGTACAAGATCGCAAAGCAGAAGTTATTGCTTCAAATCTGAAGTGAAATGAAAGGGCAGGATATGTGGAGGAGTAATAGGTACCTGAACACTCTGAAAAAATTAATGAATCACGAAGACCGGCCCCAGTAATCGAACCGAACACGACCTTCATACATTATCACTAAATAGTCCCGTTCAGTGGAATGTAGAAAGACATAAATTGGCCAAACAATCACTAACGCTAGTATCTGTAGCAGCAATTTACTTCAATAAGCCAGTAGACAATAAATAATGTAACAACGCCACCAGGAAAGGCATTCGTTAACTTGTTATCTCCTCCTTATGGCTAAGTTAACGCATTACACACTTTGCTCGTCCGAAAGAGGATAAGGAAGGGAGAAGGAAACATTACTGAGATCCATCTTCTTGCGGACAACAACGAAAAAAATGAAATTAAAGTATCTTAGCCGCAAGAAAGTTTATGGAGCGAGCAGCTGTCACTTTCATTAAAACTGGGAGGTACGGAGGACGTGAGTGGTTTTATGAAAAAGGACAAAATCAAGTATCGAGCTGACACTAAATATTTGTTTTTGAAAGGCAATACGCCTACGCACCTGTACTCATTTAAATATTTTGTTCAACGTCAGATATGACTTGACGTTGAAGATTTTCTTTTATCCTGAAAGATGAATGTCTGCTAACTCCAAGCTCTATGTACCCTGTACTCATTTGAAAATCATTTCATTCATCGTCCGATATGACTTAACGTTGGAGGTTTTCCCTTATCCTGAAAGATATCTGATAACTTTAAGCGCTAAGCAACCTGTACTCATTTCAACATCATTTCATTCAGCGTCAGATATGACTTAATGTTGGAGGTGTTCCCTTATTCTGAAAGATGAATGTCAGGTAACTCCAAGTCCTATGTGCTCTGCACTCATTTGGCGAACATTACATTCATCGTCCGATATGACTTAACGTTGGAGTTTTTCTCTTATCCTGAAGGATTAGTGTCTGGTAACTCCAAGCTCTATGTAACCTGGACTCATTTGAAAATCATTTCATTCATCGTGCGATGTGACTAAACTCAAAAAACGTAAGACATAGACAAAATCTTATTATAAAGAAGAGACTATATCTCCTAAAACACACAATTTTGAAATACATTTACATAATTTAGAGTTAACCATTTGCAGTTTATTTATTCCCTGTAAATATTTGTTGTTGTTGTTGTTTTTTTTTTCTTTCAAAGTACAGTTCTAAATTAGGAAGTCATTGTTTATTTTTTGTCCTAGGGGTGTAAAGATGCCGGAATGTCAGAGCTATCACATAGTCATCAGTTCAAAAAAGAGCTCTCTGTATTTTTATAGCACCTACATAGGGAAAGCCTGTATCTCGACTTTCAGTACGATGGAGAAAAAAATTCATGTGAATGTTACACATCGTATTATTGAAAATGGAGATGAATTTGGGTGTTGTGTATGAACTGGATTCTCAGTGAGAGGAATGTCATGTCGGCCTTCTAGTACAATCGCCACTAATGTATTCTGTGCATTCACTCCAGCAGTGTACAGTCAGTGCAAGACACACCGCTCTCTTCAGACTTTCTGCGTCATCTCCTTATCTCTTAGTCCCCTCGCTTTCTCTTCACATTTCTACACACGAATCTTTATTCAGAAAGTCAAATGTTATACAAATAATGTTTTATTGTGGTTACAAAATACTTTACATACAGAAAACTGAATCTATAGTGAAATGTTTAAATGCCAGTCGATATATGGTAGCCTTAAAATACGATACTCTTTCCAAGGTTTGATAACAAACAATACAATAGTGACAAGACACAAAAGAACATAAAAATTGGCATCATGAAACTAACTGATATCACCAAAGGCATTGTGACCTCACATGGTATCTTGTTAATCACTCTCCCACGAAGTATTCATAAACCCGCGTAATTTTACAACCTCCAACGTTAAGTCATGTCGGTGTTTGAAAGAAATAATATTCAAATGAGTCCAGACTACACTGAGCTTAGAGTGATCAGACATTAATCTTTAAGGATAAGGGAAAAACTCCAATGTTGTCATATCTGACGATGAATGAAATGATACTCAAATGAGTCCAGACTACACGGAGCTTAGAGTGATCAGACATTAATCTTTAAGGATAAGGGAAAAACTCCAATGTTGTCATATCTGGCGATGAATGAAATGATACTCAAATGAGTCCAGACTACACAGAGCTTATAGTGATCAGACATTAATCTTTTAGGATAAGGGAAAAACTCCGATGTTGTCATATCTGACGATGAATGAAATGATGCTCAAACGAGTCCAGACTACACAGAGCTTAGGGTGATCAGACATTCATCTTTCAGGATAAGGGAAAAACTCCAATGTTGTCATATCTGACGATGAATAAAGTGATGTTCAAATGAGTCCAGGGTACATAGAGCTTAGAGTTACCAGACATTCATCTTTCAGGATAAGGGAAAGACTCCAATGTTGTCATATCTGACGATGAATGAAATGATATTCAAATGAGTCCAGACTACACAGAGCTTAGGGTGGTCAGACATTAATCTTTAAGGATAAGGGAAAAACTCCAATGTTGTCATATCTGACGTTGAATGAAATGATGTTCAAACGAGTCCAGGATACATAGAGCTTAGAGTTACCAGACATTCATCTTTCAGGATAAGGGAAAACCTTAGACGTTAGGTCATATCTGACGTTGAATGAAATGATGTTCAAATGAGTCCAGGGTACACAGAGCTTGGAGGTACAAGACATTTATGTCTCAGTATAAGAGAAAACGTTCAACTTAAGTCATATCTCACGATGAATGAAATGATGTTCAAATTAGTCCAGGGTACATAGAGCTTAGAGTTAGCAGACATTTATCTTTCAGGAAAAGAGAAAACCTCCAACGTTAAGTCATATGGGACTATATATGAAATGATGCTTAGATGAGTCTAGGGTACATAGAGCCCGCCTCGGTAGCCTGGTGGTAGAGTGTCTGCCTCACGTTCAAGAGGTCCCGAGTTTGAATCTCGGTCAGGGCGAGTTACCTGGATACGATTTTTTCCGGGGTTTTCCCTTATCCAGAAAGACCAATGTGGAGTAACTCTATACTCTATGGACCTCGGACTCATTTGAGCATCATTTCACCCATTCCATTTATCGTCCAATATGACTTAACGTTGGAGGACGTAAAATTAAAAAAAAAGCTGCTTTAGTATAATGGAATACCCCGGAAAACTCCTTACGCAGATAATTCATCTGTTTCAACTAGGGACCTCTTGAATGTGAGGCAGACTTGCTACCACCATGCTACAGAGGCGGGCCACTCTCTTACGGTTCATATCAACGACTTTCTGAATGAATGGAATTCGCAGGCTGCTCACAGAAAATTTAAGTTGTACATTTCATTTGTCATGAAAATGTGTTGCATGCTTATAAAGTTAGAGGTTACTGTTCTGCCATTTGCATTATTTTTCATGTGATCAGGCTGAGTGCGCCTGCATGTCTCCTTGTGCCTGTGGACAGTAAAATTCAACAATGAAATTTGGTATAAATACGAGGTGCGCACACCTCCTTTTCTTCTGGACTGCGACCAGATAGGAACTTCTGGTTTTTCGTTAAAATACATGTGAACTCTTTGTGAATACGTGACAGAGATGGCAGCACTGTCCAGTTTATAGAACTATAGTGGCAGCGACGAGAGTTAGGACTGTTTTTGATACTTAAAATGGCGACGTGTTCATTGCAAGAACAGGCTGTAGTCATTCGTTTTCTCCATTTTCGTGTTGTGACGCCTATTGAAATTCTTCGCCGGTTGAGTGAGGAATGCGGTGAGGGTACCATGGATGTGTCTAATGAGTGTTCCTGGTTGCGACAGTTCAATGAAGGCAGAACATCGTGTGACAACAAACCAAGACAGTTGCAGACATCGCCTCCAAAATTGGCATTTCCGTGGGATCTGTGCACACAATCCTGCATGAAGATCTGAAAATGCTCAATTGGAGATCCTCTAAAACAAAGTTTTCCACTCACTGGATCATATCGTCAGACTGGCTGGTGCAAGGCTGTGACTGTCTTGGTTTGTTGTCACACGATATTCTGCCTTCATTGAACTGTCACACCCAGGAAGGCACATTAGACACATCCATGGTACCATCACCACATACCTCACTCAACTGGCGATGAATTCAATAGATGTCACAACACGAAAATGGAGAAAATGAGTAATTACACGATGTGCTCGCCATTTTAAATATGAAAAGCAGTCCATACTCTCGTCGCTGTCACTGATTCACAAAGACTCCACGTATATTTTAAAAGAAACCAGAAGTTGCTATCTGGTTCTGAAAAACTATATGTATTATAAGTTGAACGCAAGTCTTATCAACTTCAATAGGTTCCACAGATAATTTACGAAGATTAATCTAAAAAGGTGCCAAACCCAAATTACCCTTTTCCTTGGAACTATCTTCCCTTAGTTTTTTTTTTTTTTTTTTAAATATTCGGTCAAGAATGCCTCTAATAAAATTTTATTTAGTTACCATAGACTATAGATTTTTACGTGGAAAATAAAATGTTTGTTTTGGCTTTTCTGGAAGTAACGAGAGAAGTCCACTTCCTTCAGGAGGACCTTTTATAATTTTGGATAACTAGCAAACGTTAATGCAATGAATGAAAACGTTCTACCCAGAAATGTAAATCTCTTTTAAAAAGTCTACGAGGGTTGTTCAATAAAGAATTATCATAATTTTTTACGGTCATATTTTTTCGCACTAAAATTCAGTCTTATTTATATTTTGTTAGCTTAATGTGAAACAAACACGCCGTAATAGTTTCATTGTTAGTACTCCTGCTTCCCGCCTGTGAGAACCAAGCAAGTTCAGACATGTTCAGTATCACCTACCGCTACAATCGAGGTAAAATGCAGTTAAAATTGATGTTAGAGGAAGATCCGGAGTTTCTTTCAAACTTAATCACTGCTGATGAAACTTGCCTACATCATTTTGATCCTGAGAACAATCAGCAAAGCTCAGTGTGGAAATCTCTTTCATCACCAACCCCCCCAAAAAAAAGTAAAAGTGGCTGCTTCTGCTGGGAAAGTTATGGTCATCTCATTCTTTGATATTCATGGAATGGTTTATCAGAATGTTGTACCTGCACACACATCAGTAACTGGAAAATACTACCGGGATGTACTGAAAATATTGCAAGTCTTTATCAGGCGCAAAAGACCACATTTCTGTGAAGCAGGCTGGATGCTGCACCACGATAATGCGCGGCCGCATATTGCCATTGTTGTTGCTAAATATCTTGCAAAAATCAACGTGCATCCCTCACCTCCCTATAGTCCGGATTTAGCCCCATGTGACCTTTTTCTATTCCCTAACGTGAAGAAACGCCGTCGTGGGAGTCATTATTTATCATCAGAAGCAGTTGTGAAGGCTGCGGAGGCGATTTTGAAGGATCTCTCAAAAATGGTTTCCAGCATGTTTTTAAAGACTGGCAGAAACGCTGGGACAAGTGCATCGCATTCAGGGGAGACTATTTTGAGAAGGACCATCAAAATTATGAGGATGAGTAAAGGTACGTTATCAAAAAAAAAAAAAAAAAAAAAAAAAAAAAAAAAAAATTGTGATCATTCTTTATTGAACAGTCTTCGTAATTCTAATGCGTTTTCTTCATGGCATAAGCAATTTCCGAGATATCGTTATGAATAGTTGGAATTACTTTGTCATTCTTTTGAAATTATGTCGACATTCAGTTGTTTATGATTGCATTCAAAGAATATGCAAATTAAGCACAGTATGTAGCGATGAGACTATCACTGTTTCCTTTGTATCTATAACAGAAGGTGTAGATAGACAAAAAAGTTTTTCTAAGAAAAGTTTGAATAGCCACTAATAAACTATGAGTTAAAGTAACCTGAATGCAGCACAGATTGTTTGATTCCTCACCGGAAGTGGCATTATCAGCACGTGGTATAATAATGTAGCCTAATGGCCCCTTGTCCGTAGTATTCTTTTGAATACAGCACATTTCCTATTTATGGACAACCGGAGAAGCTTATTCATTTTTTGGCGATCTATTTTACTAATACGCACCATGGATACCAATGGATTTTATTAGTTTGATCTGAATCGATCTGTCATTTATTTTGAGATCAAGTTAGTAGCGGAACATGCACTCATCTTTAGAAGGGCAAGGCGGAGGTGGCTTGGTAGAGGTTTTGAAGCCGGGAGGGAGAGTGCTCATAAAAATTGACATAGCGACCAGCACTTGAAACACCATTGTATCTACAGGAATATATGTAATAACATTATTTTTACAAACATTTATCTGGAGTAACACGAAGTAGATAAAAGTAAGAATAGCTTGTACAAAAGTAAGTGGAGAAAGCTATGTAAGTAGAACACAAGATTATTTCAAAAGCATGATTCTTACAGAGAAAAAACATAAGTATATTTAAATTTCTCTGTGTTTCTCTAACCTTATTTTTATGACACAGTTTTGTGTCCTAGGAGCGAAGGCTAAAGGAAGACACATTGTGTTGCCTAGGCACTAGAACAAACGCGTGTGGGTGTGGCCGTAGAGCTCATCTCCAATTTGTAACAGAATCTCTTTGTTACGAGACAAAGAACACCTGAGCTCTGTCGGTTGGGCGTTCAAACATAAGCAGCGCTTTCTTCGCTGGGCTCGTCTTTCATAAACATGTCGAATACAACCACAAAAATGTTACCTATGTGGAGCCATTATTTGGTAAATGGTTCTTAAGTACCTCTTTCTGTTATCTATTTCATGTTAATTGAGATGAACAATTATAGAAATAGTTTTTATTAAATATTTGCTTATATAAACTGAATAATAATGCAGACGAACAACAGATAAGCGGTGTTACGTCACCATTCCAGTAGGTATCGTTCGGCAGTTGTCTCTTACAGTGCGCGGGTTCCAATCAAATGAAAATGTAGGCTGGCCCCGTAGCTCAGTCGTGCTAGGGGTCCCGGGTTCGATTCCCGGCTGTGGGGGTGGGTATTTTTCTCCGACCAAGATGATTCCTCATCTTCACCAGAGTCTGGAAGTATGAATGAGAGTGCGAATGTGTGCGTGATGTAATGATTAAAACACAACGAATACGAGTTAACATCTTCGATATCTCTCCAAAGAGAACGGCCACCGATATGACCACTGCAGTTAAAGGTCATATGGTCATACCTCACAAAGTAGAAAATTAATATTGAATGAGGTAATACAATATACCAATGAAACAAAATTTTTGGGGGTAATTATTGACAACTTTTTAAGCTGGAAGCCGCATATTCAGTATATTACTGCAAAAATTAATAAAGCCCACTACATAATATCAGTGCTAAGGAAAATTTGTAATACACAAACATTAAAGCTTATTTACTATTCATATGTGCAGTCTTATCTTGCATATGGTATCTTTATCTGGGGATCAGCTACCGAAATAAAAGATTTATTTGTAACACAAAAGAAAATAATAAGAATGTTTAATCTAAGTAAAGGGACTGATTGTATGAAATATTTTAAGGAAAATAATATACTAACTCTGCCATGTCTGTATTCCTTAGAAACCGTATGCTTTATAAACAACAACATACAATATTTTCAAACAAATAACACTATTCATGAACATTATACTAGGAATAATAATTACATATACTGGGATCAAGATCAAATAAAAAACTTAACTCAGTACTTCATAAAGGGGTTCACATGTACAACTTAATCCTAAAGAAAATCAAAAACAATGATAAGAAAAGATTCAGAAGAGATGTGAAATCATTTTTAATAAATCAGTGCTTCTATAGTACTCAAGAGTTCTTTGAATATTTTAGACACCAGACTAAGTAGAGTAAATGATCACATGAGAATAATTTTATGATACTAATGGTTGACAATTCATGTAAGTTTTCTGTATTTGTTGACATTGATACAATTTAATCTGATTATTGCATGCAGAATTAATTCTGTATTTTCTGAATTTCTAGTTTGTATTGTTTGTACTGTATCTTGAAAAAGCAAATATTTCTGTACAGAAATTAAATGCTAAATAAATAAATAAATAAATGCTCCAAATGCAAAATGGGACTGATGAAGATTAAGAGAGACAGACGTGGAAAAGAAAAACTAACTAAGAACCATGTACAGACTACACAAATTGCGTTCAAAAAGGTTTTATCGGATACTGAAAGAGAAAAACGTCGAGGCAATCACTATTTACTTAGATATGCAGCACAATCAACCACTGCCTAAACTTTCTGTCAGCGATTCTATGCAAGGCACAGAATCTGTGCATAATGATTCCATCTAAAACCCATAACAAAGAATGACAGTTCCTTGTATACATGGTTGGAAACTGAATCTGCTAAAGACTGCAAATAGGTTGCCTTAGCTTTGCACCTTTTCTTGTTGGAACTGGAAGAAAGGATGTCCAACAACAATCCTTATACCATTCGTTTATTGTCAGACTCTTGCTCTAGTCAGAACAAGAATAGTGTGATGATGTTCATGCTTATTGCCTTCTTGGAGAAGAGTTAAAAAAAATCCCGCATTTCACATATCTACCCAAAACGTGGGCATAGTTATATGCCTTCTGATAGAGTGAGCAAAGAAAAGAAAAAGGATGTTCAAAATCTAGCTAAATCTTTTTGAAATTCCAGAAACTGCAAAAGAATTTTAAGAAGATTTACTAGAAGATGCCAATAAAGGTTAAAGTTTACTTATTAATATTATGTGAAATTTCTTTGTATTCAATATGTTATATAAATAAAACAAAATATTATATTGTTATTGTGAATGTAACTGTTCTTAGTATCTAATCTCTGTTTCATATAACCTTGCCCCGCTGACATATATGACTCCGCGTGCAACTAACTTCCCCCTCATCCTAATTGGCTAATGCTTTCGCGCCATAGGCTATAGGCTGTGCTTCCCGTCACATTTAAACCTGCAGTGAACGCCATAATAATTGCCAGGAAGATATAAATAAGAATATGAAGGCATGCAAAAATAATGAAGTTTATAATGAATTTGAGCAAGTTGAAACTGAGTGAATGAGCAATGACACTGAAACAAGTTTATAATGAAAGGCCTTCGACCTTTTCCACTGGGATTTTTTTAAACCAGCATACATGCCTTGCAAAAATGTTTGTCTTTCAGTCTTAAAAGTCGTGTCACGCCATACTTGTCGTGTGTCCTTCATTCAGCCTAAGTCTCGTCAAGATAGTATATTTTGCGACTTGTATCTCGGTACAGTCTGATTGTCCTTATATAACGTCTTCGCCGTACAGCAATATCGCCCCTGGAGTGGTAAGTTTTCCTGTTGTCTCAATTTCATGTCGCGATGTTCCTACGCATCTAGCACACCTGTAAGTTCAGAGCACAGCTGTTCGACTTCTCTCACTGACAAAGACGGATTCTTCTCTGTGAGTGCATTAAACACATGCACCACAATTCTTTTTTTCGCCGCTTTGTAAAGGTTTTCCCTTGCGATGCTTCAGCGAAAAACTGGCGGTAGACTCTGCCATTATACATATAATAAGTACACGCGCAATAAACGATCAATAAAATAATTTAGCTCTCGCACTCGGCACAACACAACACACCGTCGAATGGCGATACATGACTATTCCAGTTCAAAACAAGGTCAGTGATAAAAGTCATATAACAAATATGTCATCACTACCGCTAAATCACGTGCTATCGTTTCATGTGCTTGAGAGCAAAGGAACCTCCTCTTTACTTCGTTTAAGAATTAACATGCATTTCAGATAAATCAACTCTGTTGCGTAATATATTTCATTGAAACAGTTACGAAAATATAAATTTGACAATTCTCTTCCAACATATAAAGACATATCACCATGTTAAATAACGAATTAATTTTTACCGCACAACAGTCTGCACCCCAACAGCAGCCAATGAGATGTGATAAGGTCACGTGACCGTTAAGAGATACGGGGCAAGCTTACGTGAATCAAGGGTTAAGTTTATACCTAATGAAGTAATCCTTATAAACATTAACATGTTGTTTGTATGATACATATGTATTATGAACATTTAAAATAAATAAAAAAATAATAAATACATAAATAAAAAGTAACAAAAACAATAAATGACAAAAATAACTAAACTTCAAGCGTTAATTTCTCGCTCATGCAGAAAAGTTAATCAGCATCTATCGTTTTTTGACAAAAATCTGCATTTTCAAACCTCAAATTTGCACTAGTTAAATTACGGATTTTTTTTTTTTTGAAATTAAATGAGACGGTTTCAGGAAGGAGAATTAAATGACTAATATATTTGCTGTGTTAACCAATTAGTATTGCCAATAAATAGAAAAAAAACACTCCTCAATTGCGGAATAAATAACTAACTAATCCGAATTTATTTATTTAAATGGATAAGTGCAGACAACTTTTATTGGGATACGTAGTTCGCTGGGCCATATATTAACATCATTAGAGACATTTTTGAGAAAATCGAAGTTTTCAAAAAAGTTTCCTTATAACTGTCGGTTTATGAGTAGAGGAACTTGGGTGAATGTGACATAGCTAATGACGTCATGGCAAACAAGATTGATTTACGTTCTTAACATGTCTGGTGTGGACATAGATCGCCCACCTGCACAGACGGTCTGGTCTCTCCCGTTACTCCGCGGTTTGAAAGCAATGCCAAGCGTGCCTCTACTTGCATTCTGTTGGAGCTTTATTGCAATTTAGGAATGCCACGTCCCTTTGCTCATACGTAACAGCTACCTGCTGTTTTGGGAGTTGATTCCTGCGCATTTGCACCAATAGTTGTTCACTCAAAATTAAATTTGACTGCACAACATTTCTAGGCTACTATGTTTTACGATTATAAATTGTCATTAACCCTTGAACAATAAGAAAATCGGTATTTTTCTTAATGATTAATTTTGTGAAAGACACCCATATAAACGCTCTTTCAGCAGTGCTTGAACAAAATTGAGGAATATTTTACTTATTTGGGCATTTATGTGAGCCAAATACAAAACATTTTAGATCACCTGTTAATTGTGAGAAAACGTTGTTGTCATGGATTGCACTAAAGCTGAGTACCCAATTAAAAACAACGATTTTAAAAAATCTGGATAAGTTTCAAGGTAGCGCTTCTAATTTTGTATATCGTCAATGGTGAGGAATTTTGGATTTCAATGGATCTTTAGAAATAGAGCCTAAGACTACAAACGTTCAATTTTTTGTCACTTAACGTCCTCCACCATTACGTCATTTCGGACTATAAATGAAATGATGTTCAAATGAGTACAGGATACATAGAGCTTATAACTACACAACATTCATCTTACAGAATAAGGGAAAACCTGCAACGTTAAGTCATATCGGACGACGAATGAAATGACGTTCAGATGAGTACAGGGTACATAGAGCATAGAGCTACTAGACTTTCATCTTTCAGTAGAAGGGAAAACCTCCAACACTAACTCATATCGGACGTTGAATGATGATGTTGCTAATTTTGTATATCGTCAATGGTGGGGAATTTTGGATTTCAATGGATCTTTAGAAATAGAGCCTAAGACTACAAACGTTCAATTTTTTGTCACTTAACGTCCTCCACCATTACGTCATTTCGGACTATAAATGAAATGATGTTCAAATGAGTACAGGGTACATAGAGCTTAAAGTTACCAGACATTCATCTTTTAGGATAAGGGAAACCCTCCAACGTTAAGTCATATCGGACGATGAATGAAATGATGTTCAGATGAGTACAGGGTACATAGAGCTTAGAGCTACTAGACATTCATCTTTCAGTAGAAGGGAAAACCTCCAAAGAAATATCGGACGATGAATAAAATGATGTTCAAATGAGTACAGGGTACTTAGAGCTTAGTTACCAGACATTCATCTTTTAGGATAAGGGAAACCCTCCAACGTTAAGTCATATCGGACGATGAATGAAATGATGTTCAGATGAGTACAGGGTACATAGAGCTTAGAGCTACTAGACATTCATCTTTCAGTAGAAGGGAAAACCTCCAAAGTCATATCGGACGATGAATAAAATGATGTTCAAATGAATACAGGGTACATAGAGCTTAGAGTTACTAGACATTCATCTTTCAGTAGAAGGGAAAACCTCCAAAGTCATATCGGACGATGAATAAAATGATGTTCAAATGAGTACAGGGTACATAGAGCTTAGAGCTACTAGACATTCATCTTTCAGTAGAAGGGAAAACCTCCAAAGTCATATCGGACGATGAATAAAATGATGTTCAAATGAGTACAGGGTACATAGAGCTTAGAGCTACTAGACATTCATCTTTCAGTAGAAGGGAAAACCTCCAAAGTCATATCGGACGATGAATAAAATGATGTTCAAATGACTACACGATACATAGAGCTTAGTTACCAGACATTCATCTTTCAGAATAAGGGAAACCCTCCAACGTTAAGTCATATCGGACGATGAATGAAATGATGTTCAAATGAGTACAGGGTACATAGAGCTTAGTTACCAGACATTCATCTTTCAGAATAAGGGAAACCCTCCAACGTTAAGTCATATCGGACGATGAATGAAATGATGTTCAAATGAGTACAGGGTACATAGAGCTTAGAGCTACTAGACATTCATCTTTCAGTAGAAGGGAAAACCTCCAAAGTCATATCGGACGATGAATAAAATGATGTTCAAATGAGTACACGATACATAGAGCTTAGTTACCAGACATTCATCTTTCAGAATAAGGGAAAACCTCCAACGTTGTCATATCGGACGATGAATGAAATGATGTTCAAATGAGTACAGGGTACATAGAGCTTAGTTACCAGACATTCATCTTTCAGAATAAGGGAAAACCTCCAACGTTGTCATATCGGACGATGAATGAAATGATGTTCAAATGAGTACAGGGTACATAGAGCTTAGAGCTACTAGACATTCATCTTTCAGTAGAAGGGAAAACCTCCAACATTAACTCATATCGAACGTTGAATGAAATGATGTTCAAATGAGTACAGGGTACATAGAGCTTAGAGTTACTAGACATTCATCTTTCAGTAGAAGGGAAAACCTCCAACATTACCTCATATCGGACGCTGAATAAAATTATGTTCAAATGAGTACAGGGTACATAGAGCTTAGAGCTACTAGACATTCAGCTTTCAGTAGAAGGGAAAACCGCCAACATTAACTCATATCGAACGTTGAATGAAATGATGTTCAAATGAGTACAGGGTACATAGAGCTTAGAGTTACTAGACATTCATCTTTCAGTAGAAGGGAAAACCTCCAACATTACCTCATATCGGACGCTGAATAAAATTATGTTCAAATGAGTACAGGGTACATAGAGCTTAGAGCTACTAGACATTCAGCTTTCAGTAGAAGGGAAAACCGCCAACATTAACTCATATCGGACGTTGAATGAAATGATGTTCAAATGAGTACAGGGTACATAGAGCTTAGAGTTACCAGACTTTCATCTTTCAGTAGAAGGGAAAACCTCCAACATTAACTCATATCGGACGTTGAATGAAATGATGTTCAAATGAGTACAGGGTACATAGAGCTTAGAGTTACTAGACATTCATCTTTCAGAAGGGAAAACCTCCAACATTAACTCATATCGGACGTTGAATGAAATGATGTTCAAATGAGTACAGGGTACCTAGAGCTTAGAGTTACCAGACATTTATGTTTCAGGATAAGCGAAAATCTCCAACGTTAAGTCATATCGGACGATGAATAAAATGCTGTTCAAATGGGTACAGAGTACATAGAACTTAGAGTTATCAGACATTGATCGCTCAGGATAATGGAAAACCTTATGCAAATAACTTACCCTGACCGAGATTCAAAGTGTGACCTCTTGGACGCGAGGCAGACACGTTAGCACCTACGCTACTAAGGCGGGGTTCCACAATGGCAGTGCTGGTAACATGTTGGTTGCCAGTTTGTACTGGAGCATTAGAGTATATATGTAGTGTTACTGACGATTGATACAGAAGTATCTGTTTAGCACAATTTTTTGAAAAAGTTCGTGTAAGCGCCCAAAGTAAAATAATTTAACAACATGATAACCCATCGTCACATACAGTAAAACTAAATTGAGTACCCAGATGACTTAAAAGTGACCACGACACAGTCCTGATCAAGTAACTTGTGAATTTCTTTTGGTTTTCATGAATTAAAGATAAAATGTCTGGAACCTGCTTTTGGTCATCAAATGAAGACCTGGAGCATTATAACAACCTGGTTTCTGGCGGCGCCGTGGCCAAGTGGTACACCGTTCGCTTCTCACCATGTGAAATGATGGAGGATGAAGCTGTTGTCTGTACGGGCCTCCTTCGCCATTCATTCCACCGTCCGTTGCATTATCAGCTTCCTCTTATCCATCTCATCTTCGCCCTTTCTAAGTTCATGTTTTACCCTAAGCTCTTTTATGTTCCACGTGTCAAAGCAAAAGGAGCACAATTTACAATTTTGTCAGGGGATAACATGTGAAATGCTGTGGTTGTTAGTTATATGTCAGAGTAGCTACGGCAATTAGTTGAACTTAGAAAACAGAATTGCATGAAAAGAACGTACGTCAGTACTGAAAATTAGAGGGAGGAAATATATTTATGAATTTAGCAAGTCAGTGTATTGATTTTTGGTTGTCAATAGAACTTTGCATTGCAGACACTGCCTCCAAAATTGGCATTTCCGTGGGATCTGTGCACACAATTCTGCATGAAGATCTAAAAATGTTCAATTGGCGAACCTCTGAAACAACTTTCTCCACTCGCTGGATCTTGTCGTTAGACCGGCTGGAGCGAGGCCGTGAGTCTCTTGGTTTGTTGTCACACGATGTTCTGTCTTCATTGAACTGTCGCACCCAGGAACACACATTAGACACATCCATGGTACCATCACCACATGCCTCACTCAACTGCCGATGCGTTTCAATAGGTGTCACAGCACGGAAATGGAGAAAACGAATGATTACACGCTGTTCTTGCAATGAAAACCTCGCTCGTCACTGCCATTCTCTGTCATGCATTCACAAAAAGTCCACGTGCATTTTTTTAAAAAAATAAACAGATGTTCTTATGTGGTCCCAGTCCTGAAAAAATAGGTGCTGTAACTTGAACGCACCTCGTGTACCTTGGAATGCTTCCACACAGTTCTAAAACGTTCGAGAAGGAGAAACTTCTAGAATATTCTGGTGATCTGGCGATAGCGCCTATGTGTTATGTCCCAATAGGCTTGCGTAGTAGCACTGCGCCACATTTCTTATTACAATCATTTCCTCAGCAGTGAATTGTCACCCTGTATATAGTCGTAATGCCCTGAAGGACTCGTAGATAGCAGAGCCATCTAGATTTACAGTGGTAGGTATTCTGCAGTAGATGTATGTTACTTTATATCTCGTAAGGGTTGATTAACTGTTCCCTTGTAGGGTGTAAACCCGTGTGTCGCATATCTCGTGAAGATGTCGAAGTTTCCAGAGCGAGCTGTATCGATTGTCAGATAGAAGGACAATGAATAACAATTAGGTATCGTGAGCAGCCATATACCAGTCACTGTTACGGCTGCTAATGGCACACCGGTGATTTATAAAACCGCTCATCCCTACCATCATCGCATGCGTTTTCACGCAAATTGCGTTATTTTCACAATACGATGCCCAAGAAAATAAGTGTTACAAACGTCGGCCCTGTTACTTTCACATTACTTTCTCTGTATTTTTTTTCGATACACGATTTTGTTGGAAATGTATGTTTTAAGACTCACTGAAAAAAGAAATAAATAAATAAAAATCCTCCAACCATCCAAATCTTTAGATGGTAAATTAAGATTTTCTTTAAAACAACTTTAAGGACTATTACACAAATATAAATATTTGATACAAAGGCTTCACTATTGTTCCTGATAAACAAATTAACGATACTTTGAAATTTCTAAATTTACAAGATACAGCTATAAAATCCACATTAGACACTGAAATTAACGGATTCCTTCCTTTTCTAGATTTGAAGATACTAAGAAATAACAATAAATTAGATTTTGGTATTTATAGGAAGTCTACTTATATTGATAATTACATAAAAATAAATGTTTTTACCCCTTTCACATAAATTTGCTGTTTTCAATAGTTTGATTTATAGATTAATAAATATACCCTTGAATAAAGAGGAATTTAATAATGAATATAAACATATGATTAATACTTCTTTAATTAATGGTTTTAATAAAGATTTGATACAAAAGAAGATTCAAAAATTTAAATATAAAAAAACTGTAAATGATATTTCTACCCTTAAAAAATAAAAGATGATTATAATTTTTAAAAATTTATTTATCTTCCTTGGGTTAATTATACATTTTCAATTTTTTAAAATAAATTAGTATAACTTTAGTTCCTCAAAATAAATATAGTATTAAAAATGTACTATGTTTTTCTAAAAAAAAAGATAACATGCCTAATAATAAAAAATCTGCTATTTATCAATTTAATTGTTTTGATAGTGATCAGTTTTATATTGGAAAGATGAAACGTAATTTGGAAACCAGAACGGAAGAACACTTTCGTAACATTAAGTATAAAAAACGATAAATTGGCCGTAGCACATCATTTTTGTCTTTTAACTATGAAATAAATCCAGAAGTTAAATTATTAAATCAATTAAATGCTCCGATAGATTTAATATTTTGGGAAAATATGCTCATTTTAAAAAATAAACATTGCGTGATGAATTTTGAAATACCAGTAGTTGATTCTGTCTTTAGGTTGGTTTCGTTTTCAGATTTTGGTAATACTGAAAAAACAAAAGAAAAACATGGTAACCGGAATCCTTGACAACGAAGTTTGCTTGTGGATTGAAGATATAAACAATCTGTTTGTAAAATCAGTCTCCATTAGAAAGAAGTATTAACACCAATTTCTTAAGATAAGTGAAGCCCTAGTAGCAAATATATATATTTGTGTAATATTTAGTGCTTCACTGTAGCTAGCTTCATTTTCTACGTAAACTTTAAGGACTTTGATTAAAACACCATAGTTTAAAGTTTTTTTACAAAGTCTATTGTAAAAGTGCACTTTTTAGTAGTTCAGGACTGTCAACCTCAAAAGCCGGTAATGCCAACCTCGGTTTCTTGCGGAATGTGACAGAAAGGCCGTGATTCTGAGTTAAATAACTTTGGAAAAAGTTGTAATCTGTTGATTACTTAATTGTTACGTTATTTTCATTGGTTTATTATTTCCACTGCCTCCCTTATATACAGACGTGTGCAAATTATTAGACTCAATGTTGAAATTTTTAACATATACCGTTTATTTTCTATTTATTTAACATAAATAATATTACAAAATATTTTTTGAACTCTTAGTATTTTGTATGCATTCCTTTAGC